>PPMA02000012.1:0-311507 GCA_003707865.2 Komagataea pratensis
TTTTTTTTTTCGATTCCCCCCCCCCCCCCTGCTGGAGTGGCTAAGGAAAACACTGCACAGTACTGAATGAAAACATGGTTAGTTCCGATGTTAAAGCTGGGTGACATGATCGGCCCAATGGACCTTCTCTACGATCCCGATTCCGTTGATCCAAACGGCCTGGCGCATTAATGGAAATGTGTCTGCCCTGCAGTCCGCGGCGGTGATTGGTTCTTGCTTGCTGCCAGGCTCGGCCATGGTCTGAAGGAAACGTCACGGCCAGTCACTATATAAGGCTGCCAATACCCCAGATTCCGTTTCTTCTTTATCATCACTCCATCAACTGCAGTCGATTGCTACCCCAGAATGACCTTCGATATCCCATTTCCTGAAACGCAGGACATCTTGAAAGGTGTCCAGGTCAGAGCAAGAGTGCCACAAAACGCCAAACACATTCTAACAAACGACGCATTGGCCTTCATTACTGTCTTACATCGTTCTTTCAACAGGACTAGAATTCAATTGTTAGAAAACCGTCAAATTCAACAAGCCAAAAGAGATGCTGGAATCTTACCAAATTTCCTTGAAGAAACCAAATACATTAGAGATGATCCAAACTGGAAAGGTCCATCATTGGGTCCAAAATTACAAGACCGTCGTGTTGAAATCACTGGTCCTTCTTCAAGATCTATGTTGATCAATGCCTTGAATGCCAACGTTGCCACTTATATGTGTGATTTGGAAGATTCTGCCACCCCAACTTGGTTCAATGTCATTGATGGTCAAGTTAACTTGTATGATGCAGTTAGAAAACAAATTGATTTTAAGAAGGGTAAAAAGGAATATAAATTGAATTTAAACAAACATTTACCAACGTTGATCGTTAGACCAAGAGGATGGCATTTAGAAGAAAAACATATCTTAGTTGATGGTGAACCTGTTTCCGGTTCAATTGTTGATTTTGCCTTATATTTCTATCATAATGCCAAGGAAACCATTGCTCAAGGATTTGGTCCATATTTTTATTTACCAAAGATGGAACATCATTTAGAAGCTAAATTATGGAATGATATTTTTAATGTCTCTCAAGATTATATTAATATTCCAAGAGGTACAATTCGTGCCACTGTATTAATTGAAACATTACCAGCTGCTTTCCAAATGGATGAAATTATTTATCAATTAAGAGATCATTCAGCAGGTTTGAATTGTGGTCGTTGGGATTATATCTTTTCATACATTAAATCATTAAGAAATCATCCAGAATTTATCCTACCTGATAGATCGCAAGTTAACATGGAAGTTGGCTTCATGGCATCATATGTTAAGTTGTTGATTTTTACCTGTCATAAACGTAAAGTTCATGCAATGGGTGGTATGGCTGCACAAATTCCAATCAAAGATGATCCAAAACGTAATGCTCAAGCAATGGCTAATGTTCAAAAGGATAAATTAAGAGAATTCAATGCTGGCCATGATGGTACTTGGATTGCTCATCCTGCTTTAGCTGCAATTGCCAATGAAATCTTTAAAAAGTTATTGACTCCAAATCAGATTGATTCACCAGTTGGTATTGAAAATTATGTTACAATCACTCAAAGGGATTTGTTATCTCCTTATGTTAAAGATGCCGCTATTACTGAAGCTGGTGTTATTGCTAATTTGGAGATTGGTCTAAGTTATATCGAAGCTTGGTTAAGAGGTGTTGGTTGTGTTCCTATCAATTACCTAATGGAAGATGCTGCGACTGCTGAAGTTTCAAGATCTCAGTTATATCAATGGGTTCATCATGGTGCCGTCACTAAAGAAGGTATAGAAATCACTCCTGAATACACTGCAGGTTTATTGAAACAAGTTGTTGAGAAGTTAGCAAAGAATGCTAGCCCAGGTCACAAATTCTATGAAGCTGCCAACTATTTCAAAGATGATGTTACTGGTAAGAAATACCATGATTTCCTAACCACTTTGATTTATGATGATGTTACCACCTTTGACAGATCCCCATCTGACTCAAGATTATGATTGAATTTACTTCATTTCCACTTCGTTTCTTTGCTCAATTAAATACTCTGGATATGTTCAATGTATGCTACCTTATTTTTTTGATTGTGTTCTTGTAGTGTGCTTTTCGGTCTCAGAGAGACTCGGACCTTGGTTGATATTTTTGTGTCAAAAATATTTCGCGCAATGGCTCAAAGAAAAATCGAACTATGTATAGAAAATTACAAGTAGCCAGAAATGCAAAAAATAATTACCCAATTAACTCACCATAATAATAAATTCCACTCATGGGGAAACACCCCAGTTTAATTTAGGCGGCTGGCTCACATTTTCCATTAACAACAATCTGTTGGTAGTCCAAGGCTTTTGAACTAGACTCTGTTGAGGAATAGCACCTTCCAAGGAATATCTCACCACTCTTTCAACAGCTTGAGAACCTTTATCGCCCATACCCATGAAATAAGCAACTAAACCAGCAGCAATACCAGTTGATAACGAAGTTCCTGATTTGACAACAGTTTCATCCTTCAAATTACTGGTTGTTTCAACTCTAACACCAGGAGCAAAGACATCAACACATGAACCCCAGTTACTGAAAGTTGCAATTGAATCATTTTCATGGTCAATAGAGCCAACGGTTAATGAACCTTTAGCACTTGCTGGTGAATAATTACAAGCTTGTTTTCCATCATTACCGGCTGGTGAAATCACTGGAATTCCCTCACTAACTAAAGCTTCAACAGCGCCATTCAAAATTGCATTTTTCTTCATGATCAATGGGATGACAACTAAACTTGGTCTATTGGTGATTTTGGAGTCATGTAAGATCAAAGATAATGCATTAACAACCGATGATAGTTTTGTTTTACCATTCTTATTAGTGACTTTGACATCAAACAAGTTGGCCTTTTTGGCAACACCATAGGTCTCGGAAGCGACCACACCAGCAATATACGTGCCATGACCAACATGGTCTTCATGATCAACAGGTTCGTTAGTGAAATCAGCAATTTTGGTGACTCTTTCGGAGAATTCTGGATGTGCGGCATTGATACCTGAATCCAATATATAAACATCAACACCAATACCAGCGGTTGGGTTAAAAACAAAATTATAACTTGGTTTGTCACCTAATTTGTTTGACTGAGATAATCTTGCAAGATGCTTTGGTGCATTTTCTTGGACTTCAGCAAGAACCAATTCTCTATCAATGGAAATGGAACCAATGTTTTTGTCATGATAGATGGATTTGATCAAATTGACATCGAAATCACCAACAACACCTTTGAATTTACCCACTTCGAATGTCTTGAGACCCAAATTCTGAATGGGTTGAGCATCGACTTTGTTGGTCTGGTAATATTTAGAGAAGAAAGTGTTAAAAGTGTAATTATTCTTCAACTGGATGACAAACTGGACCGCCAAAACGTCTGGTAGAAAGACCAATGAGAGAACAAGTGCTGATAATGACAACTTCATGGTGAATTGACCTTCGGAAACAGAGCGCTTGGTTCTGGAAGGCGATTTGGTGTTTTCTGGGGTTTAGACAGTTGTTTCGATTTTGAAAATTTGGCACAAACACAAAACATGGAGACCTCCAACACACGAAAAAGTTCAGATGGCAGGCTCGAAGTTGGCAGAGGCATCGTTATAGACAGGGTCCAGCACGTAGTCCTCGATGGCCTCGCTGGGGTACGGGTACTCCATGTCCTCCTCCTCAGAAGCAGCGTCAGACTCGCCACCAGCACCGTCACCAGCACCCATATTCAGCCCAGGACTTACCTGATTCTTCTGCTCGAGAAGGCGCTCTCTTTCCTTTCGTTCCTTGCGCAGCTGGCGTTTGCGTCTGTCCTTCTCCCGCCTGTCGTCTGCCTCCAGACGCTCGTTCTGCTGGTTGTTAGTACTGTCATGCTATGGTATATCAACTGATGATACTCACCTCTCTGAACTTGGCCAGGTAGATCTTCAGTGTTTCAGCATAATTTTCGAATCCCAGCATGTGCATTGCATAAAGGATATCTTCTCCGTTGAGAGTCTTTCTCTTCTCTGCCTGGAACTTGTCGACAGCTCCTGACGTGATGAACGAGATGAACTCGGACACGCACTCCTGGACACACATCTTGGACTCCTTGGAGAGTTTGGCGTGTTCTGGCAAGGCCCTCTTCATAACTCTGCCAACTGTTTGAAACAGAAAAGTTAGTATACACGCAGAGTAGGAACTTGTTATCACCAACTTACCATTAGCTAAAGGTAGCCATCTATCCTGTTCTCTGATCTCGTAGTGTGTGTACATCTCGTCATCTTCTGCACCTTCATTTCCGTCCAGCGAGTTCACCGACTGTGACGTCTTCGATATGGGCACTGTTGTGTAGTTGTAGTCCTCGTAGACACTCATGATTGGTCTCTCCATGGACTTTATATTCTCTATAGTCTATCTAAAACGAAAACAAATACCGATAACCTACCAGATCTCTTCTTTATATTTTATAGGAATATGTAGTAACCGAACTTCTGTCACATTTGTTTGTTGACTGATCGAATAGATAACTTTTTGCAAATAAACCCGAAAAAGAGTGACACCCGAATAATCTGCGTGGCTTTAACAAATCCCACATGAGCAAGATCTACAACTTTTACCATTAATCCATTAAAATAACTATATACAAGTCACACTAAACAGAAAGATTAACAAAATCCCTATATATAATACAAGTTATTCCCATCGGTCCCCATATCTCCCTTCAAAAATCAGAGCTATGAATCCCTGATGAATCACACATTTGCTTGAAGATTCCATTTCTTTCGAATAATTCCAATGGTGTTCCATATTCTTCTAATGCACCCTTTTCTAAGACAATAATTCTATCATTCTTCAAAATTGTTCTTAATCTATGTGCAATACACAAAATAGTACAATGACTGAACTCAACAGAAATTGTCTTTTGAATCAATGAATCAGTTTCATAATCAACTGAAGAAGTGGCTTCATCCATAACAAGAATCTTAGTATCACGAACCAACGCTCTTGCTAATGCGATCAATTGCTTTTCACCTAATGAGAAATTAGAACCATCTTCAGAAACAGCAGAATTTAAATGAAACTTATTGAATTCTTCTGTACCTTCTTTAGTTTCATTTCTAACCTTTTCATAATCCGCATTATGGAAAACACCACTTCTTCTCAAAGCATCCCATAGCTTATTATCATCATGTTCATCAAATGGATCCAAGTTGGATCTAATGGTACCTTTGAATAAAACAGGGTCTTGTGGAATAATAGACAACTTTGAACGAAGTTCATACAATCCCAATTTAGAAATATCAACACCATCAATTTCAATGTTACCACTCTCTACCTCAGCAATACGATATAATGCACTCATCAATGATGATTTACCAGCACCCGTTCTACCACAAATACCAACTTTCAAACCACCATCAACTTTGAATGATAACTTATTGAAAATCAAAGGTAAGTTTTCTCTATATCTTAAACAAACTTCTTTGAATTCAACAGTACCATGTTCTGGCCAACTTGGATCTGGTGCAGTTTCTGGAATTCTGTACGGTCTCTCCTGATCCAAGTCATAAGCATAATGGCAGACTCTTTCAACTGAATTCATATTGTTTTCTAATTCCGCATAGAAGACCAACACAGCACTTAATAGCATGGAAAAGTCAATCATATAAGATGTTAATAAACCAGCTGATGATGGACTTAGTTTGAATTGGCCAGTGACCGTTAACAATGTAACAATCAAAACAACTAATGAAGCTAATGTATCTAAATTAACAGAAACCCATCTTTGATTGGCAATGACAACAAAATAAACTTCATTCATGGAATCACTAAATCTGGTGTTCTTTTCAACAAAATTATCCTTTTGACCATATGCTTTAATAGTTGTCATACCATTCAAAATTTCATTGAAATTATTCAAAATGAATGATTTGTTGATAGCTTCCAATCTCTTAACTTCTCTTGCTGATGCCTGATAATAATTTGTGACAACAATGAAAATGATCAATAGGATAGGAATAGCAATTGCAAAATATGGAATATAAATGATGGCCAATATCAAAATACCAACAGCAGATGCAGATAAATGAACAAATAATTTCAAACTGGTATCAATTTCATTATCTAAAACAGTGGTATCTCTTGCAAATCTATTCAAAATTCTGCCTAATGGTGTAGTGTCAATGAAACTCATTGGTGAATGAATAATCTTCTTCATTGCTTTAAGATTCAACACCTTAGATGCCTTAACAACCATATAACCAAACAAAGCAAATTCCAAAATGGCACAAATAACACTCAAAAATGTAAACATAATATATAACCCAATATAAGTTGACTTTGAAAGTTCTTTGAATTTCTGACCAATCCAGAAAGATAACCAAACATTAGCGAACATTGTCAAAAACACAGTCAACACAATGGCACCAATCAATAATGGTAAAGCTAAGACACCAAACATACCTTGACCAGCACGAACATATTTCTTATAGATATCTAAAGGAATTGAGTTCACAGCACGTTCTTCGTCAGCAATCAAGATACCATCAGCAGCATCAACGACTCTATCAATGGCACTCTTATGTGTTACTTCTTTAGTCAACCGATTCCCATCCTCTTCAGCCTTTTGCTCACTGGTATCTTCAGATCTATGATTGAATTCCATCAGATCGACAAATTCTTGGTCACGACTTCGCAATTCTTCTTCAGTACCGAAATCTAAAGTTTTATCACTTCTAATAAAAATAATCTTATCTGCTTTTGCAATCAACGGTAGTTGATGTGTAGCTAATAGTCTTGTCTTATTACCAATCAATCCCAATAGACATTCATCTGTGATACGAGTACCAACATTAGCATCAACAGCACTTAGAATATCATCTAATAAATAGATATCCTTATTGGAATAAATAGCTCTTGCTAAATTCAATCTGGCTTTTTGACCACCAGATAATGTAACACCACGTTCACCAATTTCTGTCAAATCACCAGCACTGAATGATTCAAAATCAGGTCTTAATGAACAA
The DNA here is from genome assembly GCA_003707865.2 of Komagataea pratensis. Taxonomy (NCBI): domain Eukaryota; kingdom Fungi; phylum Ascomycota; class Saccharomycetes; order Phaffomycetales; family Wickerhamomycetaceae; genus Komagataea; species Komagataea pratensis. Next base: position 7,027 of record PPMA02000012.1, read on the forward strand.
GCACCAATGACTCTCTTATACCATATTTCATCAAATTTGCAACCGAAAGTGATGTTTTCTCTAGCTGTTGCATTCTGAACCCATGGTTCACCTGTGAAAGCCATTGAACCATTAACACCAATAGAACCACTTGTCTTATGCATTAAACCAAATATGGCAGCTAATAATGATGTCTTACCGGAACCAATTGAACCTGTAATGACAATGAACTCACTTTTATTGATCTCTAGATTAAGATTAGGTAACACGGTTAAGTAATCATGGATAACTTCTCTTGTTGGATCTTCTGCTTTACCCTTTTCAACTTTGAGGGTAGTTGTCGGTTCAGTCTTATCTGACTCAGATGGAGTTTCAATGTCCTTTTGAGCAATGGAGTTTTCATCGATTGAGCCTTTTTCTGATGATTGTCCAGAATCATCTATCTCTTTGAAAACATCCCATTCGAAAGTAGCATTGACGATCTTAATTGCAGTTTCATCATCATCAATAATTTCATTATCATAATATTCCAAAAGTTCTTGCTCATTGACAGTTGGGGCTTGTAAAAACTCAGATATTCTCTTGGTGGCTGTTAATGCATCAATACAAAAACTCATAGCAATTGGAACATTCACGATCTCATTTGATAACATATTGAATAAGGCTAAAGATGAGAAAATTGTAGCTGGGGTACCATTACCAATCTGATCTAACACCAAGAATGAAACCATTGAAACCAAAGAAGGGGAGGCAATAGCAACTGAAAATATGACAGCAATAAGAATTTGAAGAATTAAAACGTAATGCACTTCATTAGTACGTGCAATACCAATAATTCTATCATATGCGTCTTCCCAAGAGTAAAACTTCACCATTTTCATATTTAATAAGACTTCTCTAGTTAAAGTAATTCTTTCATCAGTGAACTTGTTGGCCTTTTGTCTTGCTTTGAACATAGTAGCAGCTGGCGCACCCATGATAATCAACATCAAGAAAACGACTGCAATACCTGTCAATGCAGATACACCAATATTGTGAATCAAGATAGCAATACCAATAACCAATGGAACCGGGAAAGCAAATAAAATAGGCAAGAAACCCAAGGCCAAATCGACTCTTTCCAAATCAGCATTCATTAGAGAGACAATCTTACCATTTGGAAACTTGTACTTGGTTTCATTGTCAACTATCAATGATTTCTCCAACAATGCTTTATTTAGAGCCATTTTAGCTTTAGCTCCTGAGAACTTAGAAAACAAGAATGTTTGATTGTTCAAAATACCGCTCAGTATCATCATTGCAGTCAAACCAATGGCATAACCAACACCCTTATTAACAGGAGTGGAATGAATGATAGATTTTTCTTCAATGAATGCAATCAGATATCTTGACAGATACGGTGTCATTGCAGTTGACGCATTAGCAACGAATTTGATCATGATACCCATTGCGATATCAAACTTATAAGTCCTGAAAATAGCATGGACAAGAGCGTACTTCGGCCATGTCCTTTCATCTGGATTCTTTTCAAAATGTTTACCAACAATATCTTCAATGTTTTTTTGTAGTTTCTTGTAGTTGTACTCGACACTATCTTGATCACCTAAATACCACAGATCTTGTTGCATCAAGGTTCTTTTATAACCCTTATTCAGCATAGGAATCAGCCATGTTAAGAACGCTCTAGAGAACAGATTCTTTGTATGCACGGGCAGTTTCTTTCTCTCTTCAGGCGCAGGCAGTGGTGGGACAGATTTGGTGATGAAAGGTGTCAGCAGCCTCTTGACTGGCTTTTCCTGGCGCAGCGTTTCAGGGTCCCTGAAGACCGTTGGGTCTGCAGCATCGTCAACTTCCATTGTTTAGACAGTGTGCTCTCTTCTACGAGGTAATATGGTGGTGCCAAAAGTGAAATTACTAAAAACGAGGCTTCGATTGGTGGCAATTTAGAACCTTTTATAAGATTGCCTGAGCTGTAAAATAATGTAAACAAAGCAATACGTAATGCTAAATCCGAAATCCGAGCAGCGCGATATTCCGCTTTCGAGAGAGTTGCAGTTAATGGAACTGCAATCACAAAAGATACACTATAGCAGGTAAGTACTATGTATATAATATTTACATTAATACACTTAATCTGCCAAGCTGATGCCGGTTTCTTTTATGCGAATCGCTGCACTGATATCTCTGTTAGTCTATTTATCCTTATGCGCTTATATAAGCGGTCAATCAAAGCATACAAAGCTCATCAAATAAATTCTCCTTTTCTCGATCGTAACCCGAATTCTGGTCACTTGAACAGGCAAAAATGCTACAATTACACGTCTGGGGAAACGACCAGAAACTTGCCTTGATTGATGCAGAATCGCTAGCTGCCGTGTGGTATTTGGTGCTGGTAATGCCTAGCAAGGAGTTTGAGATCGTCACTTCATCCAATGTCAACTTGTCAAGCAGTGGGAGATTACCTAGTGTGCATGTAACAGAAGGGGAGAAGTATGATGGATACTTGGACATAATACGGTATTTGAACACACAGGGCTATGATTTGGATGAGTTTTTGGGAAATGAGGCTCGTGCTGTTAACAATGGATTGTTGTTTTATATCCAAGAAAACATCCAGAAATTAACCGATTACACATTATTCTTGAACAAGGACAACTTTGAGAAGTATTCAAGAGGTATCTTCAAATACTACCTTCCATTCCCAATGCAGTATAACACACCAATCCAGTTTAGAGCTTTAGCTAAAGAGAAATGTTCAACATTGGGCCTAACAGTGGAAGACAAGACTGAGGTTGAGGAAGAAATGCTAAAGAACGTTCCAACCGTCAGCAAGGTCCAAAAATTGAGGCACGAGTCATTGATTGAAGAAAAGCTAGTGATAAAGAACTCATTGAGTAATATGAAGTGTTTGAACTTGTTGAAGAGCAACCTGGAAGTTATTGAGAAATTGAAGAAGGAACAAAAGTCAAAAGACAATATCTTTGACAGTGAAAAGCTATCTTCATCTGATCTTTTATTTTTAGCTCACATATTCATTCAAACCAATGCAGTGTTGCCAGATCAGTTTGTGACAACCTTCTTAGAGAAGTTTCAACCTCAACTGCTGACATTGAAGACTGATAACTTGGCTAAAATCGAAGAGAAGTTGAAAGACGTCACCATCAGAGAACCTACTTTTGCGCAGTCTCCAAACCTGTTCAACGCCATCAGACACTTCATTGTATAGAAATCCTCGTGCAAAATGTGGACGAGGAAATGCATGCACCCCAGCACATATAACAATACCAGAGTGTCGAAACGATCAATACTTTGGCCCAACTAGAATTATCTCCGTGTAAAATCACCATCTGAACAATCTCATAAATCACATGAAACCGTCGACACTGAATGATTCAACATTAGATACCCAATCTGACACACCTTTGCTACCATCTGCAGACCGGGAAGTGCTCTCATGGGCCATTCAGAACATACAACTCGTTTTGGCGCCCGAATGACACAGATCGTAAGTCCACAATAAGGATTTGACAGAAGATTAAAAGATCTGATTTTTGAAAGAAGAAAATAATTGTTTGAGATTGGATGTAATGCGTGCTTCTATTTAGAGATTTGATAATTAATGAAACTGTAAACGAAGTTTAATAGTCACCCAGTAAGTTGAAATCATAATTAGCCGAAACAAAAACAAAAAAAAAATCGATCGCACTTCTTCAGTACTTCATCATAGCAGCTTGCTTACAACGTTTATTTACCAGGTCATTATGACGTCTGTTCTCACTCAAGTCAAAGAGAATCTACTGTTTTATAATCTATGGACGCAAGTCGCAGAGATTCAACTCTCCACAGACGTTTTACTTGAAGGTATACCCAAGGAACCACTTTTGAATGATGAGGTTGAAGAAGATGCACCAAAAGAAGAGAACCCATACGTAGAAGAGAAAGACGCACACTCAAAGGCCCCAGAGAAAGAAATCGTACTCCCGTTTAGGCTCAGTGACAAGCTAACACCAAAGAGACTGGAATTCATATTTGATGGACTTGGGAAGACCAGAAACCAGAGACCGAGAAGAATCATTATCGGTATTGTTAATGATGATAGTACTGTTGTTTATTATTTCATCCATGACGGTGTTTATAAACCAAAGAAGAACTGAAACGTCTTCTATAATGAGTTAAGAATATTACATATTGTCCATATAGAATAAATGTGTGTGAATAGATATTTATAAATATTTCTAAAAATCGTTGAACATGTATAGGAAATGAAATGAACAAAACATTTTCTAAGAATAGTCTCTCTATTTCCCACTGGCTTTCAATTTCTTCGAATAAGCATACTTGATGGACTTACTGAACCCAGCAGTAAAGATTCCTTTCAAAGTTTGTTGTGTTGATGATGCGAAAATTGTATCTTGTAATCTCTTATTAGCGTTTTCTTTGGTGAAACCTGGTGGTAATAAGAATTTCTTTTCATTGATGACTTCTGACATTATTGGACTATAGTATTGTTGGAAATATTCAAAGTTCTTTTCCACAATGTTGTCAATCTTCTTTGGATTTTCTGCACCTAGTGTGTATCTGATATCACCTTTATAACTCAATTCAGTAATATTTCTGTAGAATTGAAACTCATCAAACGGTTGATCTTCTGGTAAGTTCAAATATGCCAACGTGGCAGCAGATCTCAAGTTCTGTTGATTCCAGTACTTGATCATGGTATCATCTCTCAATATTTTCACTGGTTTTTGCAATCTACCAGCCAAATAGAAAGAATTCCACTTAGCCAAATCTTTCACAAGTCTATCAACTGAGACAACCCCATATTTCACCAATCTCCCATCAATTTCCACATACGGATTGAAATAAACACCTGCGCCAACTTCTTGAAACTTAGAAACAACACCAGAACCGAAATATCTTAATGATGAATAATGGTCTTTGTTGTATCGCATGTTGATAGAATGCCAGTGTTCTGGATATGTGACAGCGAAGATCAGATCAATTTGGGTATCTGGATTCGAGTATCCCTGTGAGAACACACCAGAACCGTATGCAAATGCGTATCTGATAGGAGCATCGAATTTCCATAGTATAGAACTTAGTTCATTGGTGTTTATCTGGTCGATGTTCAAATGCTGGTTAGTTGCGAAGTTTGATGGAAGGTTGGTATATTTCTTTGGATCTTTGTAGTTTTTGGAGAGGACTTCAGCCTTCCTGATGCTTTCATCTAGTAGTCTGATATGGTCTTCATCTGAATGTTTCTTCAGACTCTGAGTTGATGAAGTGGATGAGGAACTACTTGCTGAAGAGCCGTAGATAATGGCCTTTTCGGCGAGATCTTTAGAGGTGGGTTCCGAAGCTGTAGAGAGCAGTCTTCTGGCAATGGAGAACGTGGATTGTCTGAACATTTGGTGGGTTCTTAAACGGGCAGCTGAGTGTGGCAAAGCAGTATCTGAATTCGGCAGATTGTTCCAGCTTTATAACCTGCAAAGTGCCATCTTCGCAGCTTATAAACTTCAGTATCCAAAACTTACGTAGCCCTGGTGGTTCTAGAATCCCGGTGTGGTCCTAACCAGACTTTGGAGTCACACTATCGTCCAGATAAAGAAGTATTCCTAATATAGTAATTATTGTCCGAGTGACTTGAGCTCTGACTCCACGTGATCAGTTATGGATGCTGCTCCTACCAGAAGGTTCAAAAATTGATAGAAGCCATACTACACAAGATTGGCATCTCTGTTTTCTGTCTAATGATTTGAGTGCTTATTTGAAAGGACGTCCCATCCCCTTAAGAGTCATTTTTTCATCCCACCGCAGCACTTATTTTCTTGATTTCAATACGGCTTTCAACACCTTCCCACAGTTCAAATAGGTCAGCAGATCCGCTTGACACAAATGCTCATACTCAGGCTCATAGGACTCATCCAGCTCCTCCAGCACACAATCGCTGACACTTATCTTCAAGAACCAGCTTTCATAAACCATGCGTCCACAAATAATATTGAACCAGGGGCAGAATCCAACACATTGGAGACAATTTTATCAAGTTCCGATAGCATAAGGAAAGCAGCCAAACATTCATCAGCAGATCATATTCCAGCTTCTCAATCAATGCAACATGTTCCCTCCAGTGCCGTTATAAGTGAACCACAATTGAAGGTGGAATTAATAAATCAGAGCACTGTGCATTCTGCTAAAGAGGAAATGATACCTAGTGATCAAGTCACACAAGATATCACATCACATTCCGTTCGATCAAACGAATCAAGTATACATTTTACATCATCCACTAATGATCCAATACCCAGTGACTCACAATTCACAAGCACACAGGTCATTAGCAAGGACAAGCTGGGGATCAAATCACAAGTCTCACCAACTAATAAAATACCCACAACCTATAATGAATCAACACCAACTCTTCAAGAAAACCCTGCGTCATCATCACCAGAAAGTTCAGGAACCGCTCAACAATCAACAATCATCGAACCAGAAGAGATTCTCTCAATCGAACAAATAGATGACCTAGAAAACTATCAGATTGATGACAATACTCATTTCTTATCATTTGAAGAATGGAAGAAACAAAAAGGGGTTGAATCAAGCAAAGACAGTGAGCATTCAATCCCAATGAGGCCAGCGAAGCCAATTTCTCAAAGAGACAATGGTGTAATCGGTGAAGAGATGGAGATTGATTTGTCTAACTTTTTCAGTGGTTCAAATGAGAACGAAGATGAAGAGGAAGGTAAAGTTTATAAGGACAAGTTTAATTATGCATCGTTTGACTGTGCTGCTACGATAGTGAAGACCAATTCTGAAGCAAAGGGAGCAACTTCTATTTTGTTTGAAAATAAAGATTCCTATTTATTGAATCCATGTTCCGCCCCTAATAAGTTTGTTGTGATTGAATTATGTCAAGATATTTTGGTTGATAGTTTTGTTGTTGCTAATTTAGAATTCTTTTCTTCTACTTTTAAGAAAGTTTCTATTTCTGTTAGTGATAGCTTCCCAATACAAAAAAATGGATGGACTAATTTAGGTGTTTTCCAAGCTAGGGATATTAGAGATTATCAGACTTTTGATATTGCGAGTCCTAAGATTTGGGCCAAATATGTCAAAATTGAGCTATTGGAGCATTATGGCAATGAATATTATTGTCCCTTGACCATTGCCAGAATCCATGGGAGAACAATGATGCAGGAGTATAAACAGGAAGAGAGTTTAAGAAAGAGTGAGAAACAGGAAGTTGTTGAACATGTTGAGACCATCGGAGAGGAAGTTGAAAATAATGTCGTTGAAATGACAAATCCAACCCAAAACATCTCCAATCAACAACCTGATCAGAGTAAACCGATTGAAAACTACACAATCATTGAAAACTGCGAAGAGATTCAATGGCATGATAGCGAAGGTAACATATTGGATGAAACCAACAATCTCACCAATTTCAACGTTGATCTTGTTGCATCAATCAATTGCATAAGTGAAGTGAATGAATGTTCTTTACCAAGTTTGAAATTTGATGAACTGTTCAAGAACCAAAGGTGTGGTATCAGTAAAGTGAATGGACCTTTGTCAGAGATATCTAAGGTCTCAACATCATCAAGTTCAAACGCTCAACAATCCCAACATATCCAACAAAATTCAGGAACTCAAGAATCTATTTATAAGAACATCATGAAAAGATTATCATTACTTGAATCAAATGCTACTTTGTCTGTGTTATACATAGAGGAACAAAGTAAATTGTTATCAAATGCATTCACCAGTCTGGAGAAGAGACATGCTAATAATTTGAATAAATTGATCACTACATTCAACAACACAGTTAATGACCAAATCCAAAGTTTGACGAGTTTGTATCATACGCTACAACAAGAGACTCAATTAATTTTCCACACTCAAAGAACAAATCATGAATCATTATTAACTGATGCTTATTCACAAATCAACCAATTGACTAATGAGTTAAGATTTCAAAAGTTCTTAGCAACCATCAACTTTGCTATTATATTAGGTGTTCTGATATATGTTGTTCTGACAAGAGATACTTATATTGATACAGAATATGTTGAGAATGACAAGGAATGGTATGGTCAACAGAAACAACGATTAGCTTCAACTGGATCAAAGATCAAAGCTAATATCAGAAAATATTACAAATCTAATAGTGATGGTGGAAGTTCCATAAACTCACCAAACCTATCTAATGTTAATTCAGAGGAAGAGTATGATGATGAAGGGATTGAATTGAATAATGAGAAACCTAGAGATACACGATTGAAATCTTTAAGTGTCAATGGATTCGATAATGTTGGTAAAAGTGCAGCTAATGGATCAGGATTGAAAGACAAAGTACTGTCCGTAGATTCATCAGATCATGAATTGTTTGAACAACCACCAACACCTGAATACAGTGATGGTGGAGATGATTAATATTTAGGGATTGCTAAAGATGAAGACGAAGGGTCCAATTTAGCTAATGCATCGAAATATATGAATTCCATATAGTCCGCAGCTGTAATGAACTTAGCACCATCGGGGTCCACTCGGTACATGTCTGGGTTTTGTAAGTCTTGTATAAGAACATCGAGGAACGAAGTGAGATTATCTGCAATCACTACCATTTCCTTGAAATACTGACCCCATATTATGATCTGTCCATATTTTCCTTGGGGCCCTGGGTTTAGATCAAAACCCAGCATTTGATCGTCATCGTTCAGCAATATCGGGATCCATGACCTGTCAAAATAGTAAGGCCTATGAATGCACTGCATGTACTCGAAAATCTGATCTAGCGTTAATGAACGGAGGCCCAAAAGGACGCCTGTGGAATCTCCGTTGGTGAATGCGTAGAAATCTATGAATTTTTGAGGCAATGGACCTCCTGTCAGATGTAAATGCGAGTGGAATTGCTGGATTTGGTAAGGACTGGCACCTGCGAAGTGGTCCAATGGCAGATTAGGTAGCAGTTTTCTGGCAAGGGACTGAAACCTGGCCAGCGATTGGTCCATCTTTGGGGCAAGGCGTAAAATACTGAACACCTTCCAAAGGAGCACAATAATTAACAGACAAGGCACCGCAAATTCCAGCATCGCGATGCTCAAAATGTCCGGATTCGAATGTAAACAAACCCGAATCGGGCGAAAACGACAGTCGCGCTATTTCCCGATCGGGATGAGACTCGCGATCAGAAGGTTCAACACTCGCGATTATTACCCTTTGGGGCCAAAATGTAGGCAAAACGCGCTACGCGACGCGATATTCTCAGGAATACAGGGAAAAAACCCACATCAGTTTTAGCACAATGGCAGGTCGCAAAAGTCCACTGATCTTGCCCTACTGGATGCCAAACGCGACCAGAATTTTCAGCACTGAAGGGCCCAGTGGGAAAACCTTTTTATATCCTTCATCAGCCATATATTTCTATTCCTCTGTTATCAGGTTGTACTGTGTCTGTCCTTCATTCCTTCATTCCATACCCATCAGATTCCCATTTCAACATGAGTTGGTCACCAAAGCACAATAGATTAGGCCCTCCAAAGCAACTGAAACCAATCCACTACCATCCAGCCTTGGAAATCTTGGAGACAGAAGCAAACAAAGTATGCATTAAAGAATATGAACAAGATATCTGCAATTACCTCTCCATAGTGGAGAACAGTTCATACATTAACTGCACAATGATCGATTCACAACCAGAAATTCAATGGTATATGAGACCTTTCCTATTGGATTTTTTAGTTGAAATTCACCAATCCTTTAGATTACATCCACAAACATTATTTCTTGCTGTGAATATCATCGACAAATACTGTTCTAAAAGAGTGGTTTTCAAAAGACATTATCAATTAGTTGGTTCCACTGCATTATGGTTAGCTGCTAAATACGAGGATAAAAAGTCAAGAGTTCCTACATTAAAAGAATTGACAATAATGTGCAGAAATGCATATGATGCGGAAATGTTTGTTCAAATGGAAAAACATATTCTTTCCACTTTAGAATGGTCATTGAGTTTCACCTCATTGGAAGATTGTTTGCAAATATCATTAAACAATTCATCAATGTTCCTAAATGAAACTCCAAAGAAAGTTGGGTTGAAAAGTTATCAAAAAACAAACCTTCAAACTAAAATAGAAACATTAGCAAGATTCTTTTGTGAATTATCACTTTATGAAAGAAACTATTTACAATTCCCATCATCAGTGATCGCCATTGCTTGTCATTTATTATCAAGTCGAATCTTCAATTCTGAATCCGCAGTCAATTCATTTGAAACCTCAATCAGTTTGTATTTACAAAACCTTAGAGAAATTGATGATGATGCTACATTTGATGAAGATCTTGAAAACAATTATCCTCATATTACTCAACCATTCATGTCTGGATTTTCCACTGAGTTAACCATTGATGAAATAATCATCGTTGCATCGCTATTGATAAATTCATATCAAAATTGTTCTCACGCATTACAAAACAAATATAAATCATTTGGTGCTGATAAATTCAACTATATTCAAATCGTTAAAGAATTCATCGCCAAATATCAAAACTTGATTCAAATCTTCCCAGATTCAGAGAAATTCAACAATATCAAAGAATATGATATGTCTTCTGAATTAAATTATGCAGGTTCATATATCTTGGGTTTATCATCGATTCAATTCCAACCACAAAAACTTCAACAAATTGCACAACCACAGATCTTCAGCAGCTTATTACACACACCACCTTCTGCATCATCTACAATCAGTTCGATTTTCTCATCGAATGATTTCAACAACTATTCATCATCAAGTCTGATAATGACACCAACGACTGCATCGTCTCCAATAGATCCAATATATTATCATCAGCAACAACAGCAGCAGCAGCAACAATTTATCAAGAATAGTGTATTCTATAGCAATCCAACACAAACTGATTCAGTGATTTTCCAAAAACCTAATGATATCCATGATCCTGAGTACGGTACTTTCGTAAATAAGAGACAGAAAGCATATGATTTAGATAATGAAATGTCTGATAATGTTTCCGGCTCGAGTCCATTGGCTCAAAGATCAATGAATAAACTGAACATGATGGTTTGATGAGTTTCTTTTACTTTCTTCATTTTTGTTCTTGGAAAAGACACCCTAGTTTGTGATGACCTTTATGACTTCTTCCTTCCTTCTTGTTGATGTTGTTTTCTGTGTTTTTTGTTCTACTTTCATGATGGAGAAATAAATACAAACAAAGTGAAAGATGGTTCGATTGTTTTACTTCTGATATGATGATTAACTGAAGTTTTGATCCATCTTTGTTTTATTTCACATTAATGATTAATTGCATGTCCCGATCTCCATTTCCCAGAATTGTAGAACTACAAGCAACTGCTATAAACCCTTCTTTATTATTATTCTTCATATACACTAACTAACTATTATAAAAACGACATACGAGTTGAAAAAAAGACTACAGAAAACAGACTATCGTGATTGTTCTTCATTCATGTTTGTTACTTCTAAGTTCTTCATGGTCATTATTGCAGTTCTTTCAACAAACTGATTAGTTTTGAATTATTAAATAATGGTTGTTCAAAATAACGTGCACTTGGTAACACTCTTAACAAGTTATAGACTTCATCAGTGACGAATTGTCCACCAGTTGGAGATTCACCAATTTCAACACCACCTTCATTCTGTTGTTCGTCTGATGGGTTCAAAAGGATGTTTGGATTTTCCTCTGTATGAAGTTTCTTGTTTGAAATATCATCAATGTTATAATCATCAGCTTCCTCTTCTTCAAACCTTCTCTTTCTTGAATTACCAGTTTCTTTCAAATCATTGTATCTAATCAAATCATCCTCGATATTGAAATCACTCTCTGCATCATTGAAAGTGTATCTATCAGCAAACAAATTGAATGAAGATTCATTATGGAAATATTCAAGATATTTAGCTTCTAGTTTCTTCAAACTTGTCAATGGACCAAACTTGGATTCATAATTCAAGAATATCTTGAAGATTCTTTTCAGCCAGCCTCTATCTATCTTATCCTTCTTATTATTTATAGTTGATTCAAACAATGATCTTGAATTAGTATCATCATTAATTTTGATCAAAAATTTCAAGTATTTGTAAATATATTCACCATCATTTTCAAAAAAAACTGGTTTCAGACCCAATTCAAAAACCTTTAGAGCGGTAGATTGACTTCCTGAATAATATTCCAAATATGCATTTTCAACAAACAAATGATGTGTAACCTTCTTAGATTTACGACCAAGGGCAAAAATTTGACGAGATCCCTTCGAACCATCTAACCGTTTCATACTTTTCATATACTGACAAAATGTTAATGTTATGGTTTTGGTGATCTTGTTTAATTTGGTGATATGGATTTGTAATTCTGTGTCTTTGGAAATCAAATTTGCAGTTTCTTCCACGGTTAATGCTTTCACCTCATCCGTCTTTTCTTCTAATTCACTTTGATATTTGATGTTTTTGGCCTCTGTTTCTCTAGTGATCAGTTCATTCTTCAATTCCTCAACGATTTCATTCTCACTATTACTTATTTTTGTCAAATGTTCAATCAATGCATCAAATTTCTTAGCAACTAGAGTGGAGTTTGAATCTAATTCATAAAGTTCAATGATCTTGAAATTCAAACTGAATGACATCGGATTAGGCAATAAACTTTCGTTTATTAATTCAATTATTTGAGAATTTGAGAAATAAGCAGGTGAATTGTTTTCATAAAACTTAATGAATTCAAACCATAACTCAGGCTTAAAAATCAATGATTGAACGGATTGTTTAAAGATATATTCAATTCTATTTATCACTTCAGTTTCCCCAATCTCTAATTTATTCAATTTCTCCCATTTGATCCAATTAATCCACTTTACGAATTGTTGAGCGATTTCAGTGTGGTCTTCAGGATCAATTAATCCAGATTCAAATCTCTTGAGTGCTTTGGTCAGGTTATACCATTCTTTGTACCATGATCTTGCATTCATATAACCACCACTGATTTCACTGATGAATTTTCTAGCTGTGGTCGCATTCAAATCGTTTTCAAAACTTGTGTAATCACTCCATAATTGTTCCAAATTATTCAATGGTAAGATCAGTGCTTTCTTGTAGACTTTTCTCTTCAAGTCCATTTTCTGTTGTTCATCGAAACTTGAGATTGGATTCCAATCCTCAATGAATTTTAAATAATCGTTCCATAATTCACCGCTTTCTGGATCGATACCAACCTTATTAACAGCTAAGTCATAAGCCTGAAAAATGATTCTTCTAGCATCTTCACCACCAGTAATCAAGTTATTTTTTCTTCTGATATAGTTGACGTAGCAATTCCATAATGGGACACTGGTACCCTTGATCAAACAACGCTTGAACAACTCTTCGACTTTTTCAAATTCACCTCTATTCAATTCATATTCGATGTATTTGATCCATTGACTCGTGAGAAATGGGAACTTCTTTAGGAATGCTTCATATGTCTCACGAACTTGTTCTATCTTGTCCTTTGCCTCAATCTTGGAAATGAGTTCAAGCCAGGTTGGAATATCCAAATCGTTTTCTTTTAGTTTATCTTCCAGTTGACCAATAACATCACTGGCAAGTCTCTTCTTTTTGGTCTTTCTGAGAGTATGAGGGACTTGGCTCGGTACGCTATCAGCGTTGGACTCCAAGTCATGTGCAGTACCAGAAGACATTGTGAAATTAACTGGAGAACACCGGATTTGATGGCGAATCTATCGTTGATTCTCAGTGAAAGATTCAAAGCTTGTTGCCAAAATCATAACAAAAATTGCCAAAATTTCCGACCAATCACGTGCAATGTGGTCGGTTTTGGATTATCTACGTGTTGTGGATCTTCAACCTATGGGACGAGAGTGGGGCTCTGGTGTGACTATCAGTAGGCCAAACCGTCACCATTGTTGAATTGTATGCCCAAGTCTTTAGATCTGGCTTTCAGAGTATCTGTACGCCATTTAAACGCGCGTATATTGGGTTTCACGCACTAATTTTCCAGACGCGTTTTTCTTCCACATAAGCAAAAATAAATTTACAATCAAATTGCTTCATTCTTTACAACCCCAATCATTCAATCATCCCTCACAAACAATCACACGATGTCCATTGTCTCACTTCTTGGAATTAACGTCCTTAATAATCCAGCTCGATTCACAGATCCATACGAATTTGAAATCACTTTTGAATGTCTGGAGCCATTAAAGCATGATCTTGAATGGAAATTAACGTATGTTGGTTCGTCTCGTTCCTTGGAACATGATCAGGAATTGGATTCTATCCTTGTGGGACCAGTTCCTGTTGGAATCAACAAGTTTCTATTCACTGCTGACCCACCGTCTGCTGAATTGATCCCTTCAAATGAATTAGTTAGTGTCACTGTCATTCTATTGAGTTGTTCTTATAATGACAGAGAGTTCGTCAGAGTTGGTTACTATGTGAACAATGAATATGATTCTGAAGAACTAAGAGAATCACCACCCAACAAAGTCCAAGTTGAACATGTTGTTAGAAATATACTTGCTGAGAAACCAAGAGTCACAAGATTCAACATCGTTTGGGATAATGAAAATGCTGAAGAGGAATTCCCTCCTGAACAGCCAGATGCTGATTTGGTCGATGATGAGGAGACCTATGGTAAAGATGAAGAAGCCCCAGAAGAGGAAGAAGAAGAGGAAGAAGAAGAGGAAGAGGAAGAAGTCGATGAAGAAGTCGATGAAGAAGATGCTGATGCCGAAGAAGAGATCGATACTGATAATGACGAAGAGAAAAAAACAGAAGAAAACGATAATGCTGATACACCAAAACTTGAGACTGATGAAGGTGATTCTACGACGAATATAATCGAGAGCAATAGTGTAAAAGCTACTGAATAGAGCGAGAAAAGGACACAGGTATAATGAAGATAATGTTGATGTTGAAGTATATGTACATGTTTTATAGAATGAATCACTGATCGTTTTTTTTTGAAGAGTTTATTTGTAGAGTTATTTGTATCATGTCAACGGTTGTTTTCCCAAATCTCATTGATACATTGAAATGTCAGTTTGATCATTTCTTTCAATTCCAGTGAACTTTCATCGTCTTTTTGTAGAATCAACAATTGGAACATCTTATCTGGATGCCACCTGATTCTCTCTTTTTTCAGAATCTGTTTGAAGTCTGATGATCCAGATCTCAGGAACTTCTCAATATTAAGCGTGCTCACATCATCACCATCAAGCACTGGAAATTTCAAAATATCTCTGCTCTCAGTAATTTCGCCATTCCGTACTCTCTTCCAGTGCCCAATATAATCATCATAATTCGAATTTCCCTCAGCATTTGAATAATCATTGGTTCCCTCGGGGTACTTCTCACCCAAATAGTCATAACTATTCCCTTTGAAATTGGGTTTGTCCTCATAGGACCAATCATAGCCATTTGAATTGGTACTGTTGATTCCATTGTCTCCATACACCAAATTATGCCTCTGTTTATAGTAATTCTTTGATTGTGTCTTTGATCTATCTGATCTCTTCGAGTCTGTGTTGATGAATCGATACCCGTTTATACTCGGTCCCCATTCTTCGATGTTTATGTCTGAGAGATTAGCATGGAGTTTGGGCTTTCTGTATGATATGGTGGGTTTGGGTGTTGCGATATCTTGTTCAGATTCAGAAGTGGCGTCATCTGAAAGCCTAATGTCTTCGTATCTCCTCGATTTGGTTTGATGTTTGGTTGATTCTTTGTTGACTTTATCAGTGTTGTCTGCCTTAGTTTTGAACTTCAATCTGCTGCTCTTCTTATCTTTTGATTTAGTCGTTTTCATATCAGATACATTGTCGCAGCTGGACAACCTATTGTTATCTGGTTGGTAAAGTTAGTAAAAGACCTGCTTTGAAAATCCAAAAAGATTGTGTCAAAAAGTTTAAAAAAATTGTCACGGTGATACTCGGCGTTAACTCAATAATTAACAAATTACATACATCAAATCACACATTTCTCATTTCGATTTCTCTATATAAATAATAATTGCAAACCCAGTTCACAATAGTACAAAAAAACTAACCAAAAACCAATTCCAAATTCCAATCCTTCATAACAGTACTCCAATGAGTCCAACCATTGGCACCTTCTTGACTTCTCTTCCTTGATCCTACAAGAGTATCAATCCTACCCTGGAAAAGATCCCAATCATCACTCTCTTTCAATCCATCAGAATTGGCTTCCTGTGGTTTCTTCTTCAAGGAATCTTTTCTTCTCCATACTTCCTTGATAATTTCAACCGCCTGAGTGACGTTACTCAACCATAATTTCTCATTCAAGACATTCCATCTTTCCAAGATCCATTCTCTATCTCCTTGATCTTCAATTTCACAAGATGCAACTAACATTGGAAAGATATGTAAAATCAAAGTCCTGGAACTGGTTGGAATTGAAGCTAATAACATCAGGACTTTATCTGCTAAATCTGTTGATCTTTGGGATGAGATCTCAGGAACAACTTGTTGCAGGTATAGCAATGTTGAAAATCTATATGCTTCTGCAGTTGCTATACATGATGGGATATCAACATCTTTGTTCTCTAATGGATCTTGATTTATTGATTGATTCATTAATGACTCTTTAATGACTAAAGGATTAGGTTTCCAAGATTCAATGTCAGTTTTGAATTTAACAGCAGTTGATATATCAGATAATGACAACTTAGACATCTTTCTAACTTTTGAAATAAATGTTGCAACTTTCCCAATTATTAAAAATAACGATTTAGAAATCCCTAATAATGGATCAATCAGATGATTATCCTTGGTGATTTTTCTAGATGGTAGGAAATTCTCATTGATTAATGGATACATGAAACTATCACTTGATGAAGTTGATGATCTACTATCATCACCATTTCCATCTTTCTCAGACCCGTTAACAGAAGTGATCTTATCAGTACTTGTCAAAATACTCTCATCTATAACATCAGTGTTAGTAACCAATCCAACATTTGACAAACGACACATAACATCCATATAGATAAAAGTATTGAATAAGAACTCATAAATTTCAATATTCTGTTGAATTTCTTGAGGTGTAATCTTTTTCATTATACTTCTAGCACCTCTTAAATGCAAGACACCACTTGATTTCCCACCTGATTTCCAAGCATCAGTCATTGCTAACGCTATTGAAGTGGCTAATGCGACTTCATTAGGGACGGTGTTCTTGGATAATCCTTCTGCTAATTCTTGCATACTGGAACTCATGTATTCATGAGATAATTTCTCCATATGTTCATCTTTTCTTAGTTGTAATAAATGAGAAGAAGACATTGATACGATGGCTTTGAATAATAGTGGGTGTTTTAGTGATAGTGGGTATATTAATGTTCTCCAAGGATTTTCAGTTGGTCCATTCTTAATGGACATGATAGCTGAAGTGTACTTATTGAATATGTTTAACAAATTGTTGAAATCAGTGGTCGATAAATTTATGGAATTGAGAAGTCCTTGTGTTGTTTGTAATGTGAATGAATTAGGTCGATGGTAGTTTGATGGGATATGAAAATGGTAGTTATCAGAATAGGTCAATGGAGTTGGTGATGTTCTCGAAGTCAAAGATTGTGAAAATGATAACAGCTCTTTTCTGTATTGTGGAAGTGATGATCCTGATAATGTTGAGTCCATAGACAACGCTCTTTTCATTTGGTTGTTAGTTACAGGTTGATTATTGATACGGTGAAGAAATTCATCATGTTCATCATCAATGGCAGATTCAACGAGAAGGCCAGTGTTGCTTAACGAACCAGGAGTTGATGAAAGATCCAGGTTTGATGGTGATGGAATATTGAATTGTTGAAAATCAGTAAAGGCTCTAATGATGGTTGATAGTGTTGGTGAAGGGGCATTTGAAGGATTTGATTGGATTTCTGATATTGTGGGGAGGTTGTTGTTATGGAGCAGAGCATTTGAGGTGACGGGTGATACGCTGAGCGATTGGTTGTTTGGGTTGATTCCTTGTTGTAGCAGACTCTGATGATGGGCTAGTTCGGTGGACGTCTTCCCAGAAATTGATAACGTTGCTTGTCTGAACGCCTCTTCAAACTTGACACTGTCAGGAACAGACATGGAGCGTCTCATCTTGACATTAATGGAGTTCTCATTGTTAACATTGGTATTGATACTGCTATCACCGGCATCACTGGCCTTTCTCTTCTTGCTAGTGGTCTCTTCAAACGACTTCCACTTGAAATTGGTAGCGTATCCTCCACAAGCGATCCCCTTCTTCACGCAGTTCATGCATTCGGGCTTTGTTTCGTCGCACTTGAGTCTTTTCTTCTTGCAGGTGAGGCACCCGTTTCTAGACTTTGAGTTCTTCTTGACAACAGTTGCCATCATGGCAGGTCAAAATTATTCCTCTAATGGCCAAAAGACGAGTCTCTGCTCCAAACAGTACAATTGATCCTTTTAAATGCAAAATTTCCAGTGCCTTGTCTTGTTTAATACCACCGATCGCTGATTCTGGCTATTCCAGCCGATAAGCAGGAGCACCATGATAAGCAGGAATTGGGCGGACAATCCTGTGGAACGGTTCCGAAGAGACGGCCATTGGCTAGGACATCTGCTGGCTGGAGTATGTGCCAGGTGTCTGAATTATATGGCAATACCTGTCACAGCTGCCTCTTAAGTACCAGCACCAGGCCAATAATCAGCTCACAATTTGCTCGTCTCCGACCTGTCAGTTTCCATTGTGTCACTGGATCTTTTCTGATAAGAGCGGAAAACACCAGCCAATCGGAACTCGCAGCGGTATGGGGTTCCAGAACGTGACTCTCACGTGATGAGACGGTAAGGGCACTGCCCTATAATATCTGCGTACTACAATGGATTACGATCTATCTAACAGTCTATATTCAAGTCTATATCACAGCCAAAACAGCTTCCAATGCACTGACTTGTTCCTGAAGAGAGTGTTTACCATCCCAATAATTCCCATTAACATCATAGCTCCAGTTCTGTCCACAAGTCATTCCATCTAATCCACCAGAACATGATCTTGCTGCATATTGAGCTGAAACATCCACTAATCCTTCAATTTTACTCTTTAACGAAGGAACTAATGATTTGGTAACGCCCATGAATCTGGAATAAATAGCTTTGAAGATTCTCTGATCATCGTTGCATTGGTTATATGTGGCACATGCTCTTTCATAAAGAACGGTATCATTGTAAAGGATTTGAGAACCAAGGATGATTTGTTCAGTTTGATTTTGCCATTGATCATCATTTGTTATTCCATACATGTATCCAGCACCTGCAATCAAAGTACCATAGTTATAAGTCCAAAGGACTTTCTCCTTATCCGCACAATCATCATCAACATTAAACCCATCATACACCTCAGTACCGTTCTCCAAAGGATTCAATAATCCAGAATCCATCAACCATGAATAAATCACTTTAGCAGCTTCAGTATATTTACTGTCGCCAGTGGATTTTCCTAATCTGGCAGCAAGTTGAAACAAATTGGCATTTGCGATCATTGCTTTATAACTATATCCTGCTTTGTCTTCATCAAATTGCCATCTGATACCACCACCACAAGTTGAATTATCCCATCTATCGTACAATAAATCAAAAACATTCTTTGCCTGAGTTAACCAACTTGGTTTATTATCACCTGGTGATTTGAAATCCATTTCTGCTGCACTCATAACTGATAGACCCCATGCTCCAATATCATCATTACCGATGTAACTTTGCAACCAACTTGGTTCAAAATCATAGTCGCTGCCTGATTGTGCTAATAAACTTTCATAGATGATGGATTCATGACTGTCATCATTACATTTAGATTGATATGATAATAGAGAACCAATAGCAACACCACTTATCCACCAATGAACTCCTGTGAATTCACCAGGTGAGTCTCCAGAATAATAGTTTAATGCACCAGAAGTGATATTCTTTGCTATTGAACAAGCATTCGCATTGTCTGATTTCAGCGTTAAGGCTGTGATTTGTGGAAGGATCGTCGTGAGAATGAGTGAAAGTTTCATCTTTGTGAGCTTGTCTAGTGTAATAATACTGAAAGAGTGGAAGTATTAATGTATAATTGTGATCTGTGTAAAGGTAAAAGAATGAACTTCACAACAGAGGGAAAGAATGAACAGGAAGGGGTATTGCGGTTGTTTGACAGTTTAAAAGTTTAGCGTATGTTCATTATTGAAGGATCCATGAATCTATTTATACACACTCGGCACCTCAAAGCCTTGAAACATTGGAAGGTAAAAGCATGTATCAAATTTAGATTTTCAGGCACATAATCAAATATGCAGTGTGGTACTTTTTCGACCAAGCGCACATTAAACAGGGCATTTCCGTGATTTTGACTAATTAAGTGAAGAAAGCCAACAGGCAGCAAAATGGCAGTGGGTTTCGGTACGGATAGTAAGGTTCAGGCACTACAAGCTGAGAGTCCCTGTGTTGTGGTGTAAGGAGACGCATGGTCCTCTAACTAGCTTTAAGTCCATGTGTCTAGACTCTAGAATCGGATAGTAGTAGATAAGCCTCTCTCTCTCTGGAACGTGTACCATAAGGGTGGAACTAACATGAGATGATGGGACTAGAATTGGTGGGATATGCAGTTTCGAAAATAACTATACGTCGTGACTCGTGACTAGTCGCACAAGCTCTACAATCTCGACATCATTGATGGACACTGGATGGCCTGCCATACCATAGCAAGACTCATGGATCGCACAACCTTGAAGTCTCGACGTTGAAACACCCAGTGGGGCAGACCAGGTGAAACACGATTCAAACTCTAATTTGATACGACGAAGGATCAATCTTTGCAAAACTATGCCATCTAGTGAAAACAAAAGATTGTTCTGCTAATTTGTAAAACCGTTATGCATGATTCTGTCATTTCGCGCACGCGTTTTTTCTTTTTCTCGACCGCGTTTGTACTTAACTATGGAACAGGTTGATTTTGTGTAGAATTTGTTTCATATCCAGTTGTGTGATGGCAGTATTTTGGTTGTTCCTTATATCTGTTTTACAGCAGTTAGTATGAAATGTGAAACAACCCGTTACCCCCTTTCCTCCCACCGATACTGCTGCCCCTCCTTTCACAATCGGGTGCAACATCGCCCCTTTGTAACCGTGACACCTCCGCTTGAAAGTTGATCCCTTTCTCGTGAAAAAATTTAGCTCGTGATGTGACCTAATGCTTTTGATGCCTTCTACCACAGATCACACTGATTACCTGATCGGGTAAATGAGAGAGCACTTTACACAGTTAAGAAGTTGGGTTCTTCCATTGGCCGAATATCGCGTATCACGAGTAAATTAAAGCCCTGGTTGATATCGGTTCAAGTACAAGTGTTTCATAATTGCATCATTAGTTGACCTTTGAACCTTCTATCAGTTTATATCTCCAACAACTTCTCCACCCCTTCAAACGCATTCGTCACGTATTCTCTTTCACCAACCTCCTTCACGAAAACTTCATTGATCCCTTCCGCATCACTTTTGGTATTTTCATAGTTAGTGACCATTTTGATCCTTGTGAGTCTTTCTTCTTCATCTAAATGCTCGATTTCATTCAAATGATCACTCGATTGTTGTATTCTATCAAGTAGCACTCCGTTCCAACCAGCACTTATCGATCCTTTCACATCATTGACTTCTTCATCTCCAATATGCCAAAAATCACTACCTGAAAATTCAGACTCTGGATATTTCTTCCTCAAATCATCAGCAATACAATCATAATATTCCTTGTGCGGTTTACCTAACCCTATCTCATATGATAAGTAAACATGATCAACAAAGAGCATTATTTCCAAACTTTCCAAAACTTTATTGATTCTTGGTTCCCCATTACTTGAAACAATAACCAACAAATCATCATTCAACTCCCGATGTTTCTTCACTTTTTTCAAGAACGACAATACGTCAGGGTATGCCACATATCCCTTATTCGATTCAAATGCCTCAACGATCTCACTCACTGCTAATTCTGAGATTTTCTCTGGTTTGTATAGTTCCCTGATTAATTCCTCCCACCAATTAACACTCTTCATTTCCTTGGGATCTCCAGTCCCAAACGGTCTATATTGGCATCCCTTACCGTAGCTGGGATACGCTGTCTTCATATCCTTGTACACCTTAGGGAATCGAGCGGTGAGTTCATCGAATGTTGTTTTGGAGCCATGGGATTGTGAGACTTTAATGTATTGTGAAAGAACGGGATGACGGGGTACGAAAAGGGTGTTGAAGGCGTCGATGGAGATGACCTTTTTGTGTGTGGATCTCAAACCTTGCATTTGATTGAGTGTGCTTATGTGTTGTTGGCTCAAGTGTCGTGTTGAGTTTGATGTTGATGTGAAGGATATTTTATTGAAAAGTGAGTAGAGTTGGGATTTTTTAAGTAGGGCGAAACATTTCACTACTCTGCCACGTCTACATCAACAAAACGTGATCTCGCTCAGAGGTTTCGAACATCACCATTTGTAACTACAGAGTGCATTCAGTATAACAAAAACAAAATAAACGTTCTTTCACACAAATGCGATAGACTAATATACAGTAACAAAAATGTTCACAATATCATCCAAATCCCTCCAGCAAGTAACAGTAATAATACAACAGCTGTAACGACAGCAGCACCTGCCTTGTCACCAGTTGAGGTGTATTTTGGATGGCTTTCCAAATTGGCAGCATTGTATGAACCAGTACCTGCTTCATAATCACCCTTAGCAGTACCTTCATCTTCAGAAGTCATTGGACCGGGATCTGTAACAACTAATAAACTAACGAAGGTTTCAAGACCTGCCATTTGTTCACCTAACCCCCATTTACCATCCCATTCTCCCGCAAACCAATCTTGACCACAAGTATGACCATCAGTACCACCTGAACAAGACTTAGCTGCGGCTTCAGCTGATGCTTCCAGATACGGAACAATATCACTTCTTAATTGAGGAACTAAATTAGCTGCTAAACCCATGAATCTTGCAAGAACTGATCTGAATGATCTTTGATCATTATTACAAGTTCCTGCGTCATGACAAGCTCTTTCATACATGATTCTATCCCTAAAAAAAACTTTAGAACCTTCCCAAATTGCGGTTGTTCTTTCTAACCATTTTTGATCCTCCGTATAATTGTACAAATATGCACTACCACCCAATAACAATGCAAAGTTATATGACCATTCTAATCCATCAATTTCAGTACAGTTATCATCAATTGAACCACCATCAAAGATTCTAACACCGTTATCTGTTGAATCAGGAACAATAAACCCAACATTGACTAACCAATCATACACTGTTGCTGCTGTTTCCACATAGGTGTCATTTTTTGTGAATCTAGCTAGTCTTGCAGCCATATTGAACAAGCAACCAGAACTCACGGTATTCTTGTAATGATAACCTGAATTCCACGTAAAAATCTGCCATCTCAATCCACCACCGCAATAATTCATATCCCATCTTGCCCACATAGTGTTATAAACAGCTTGTGATAATGCAAGCCAATCAGGGACACCTTCAGGAGGTTCAGTGAAGTTTCTCTCTGCAGCAAGCATCACTAACATCCCCCAGAACCCTTGGTCATCATTACCTTCCGTAGTTGATTGATTAGCCGGGATATAGTCGTAATTATCACCCGTCTGAGCGACCATAGAATCATAAAGGATTTGTTCATAAGTATCATTCTGACAAACGTACCAGAACTCCAATACACCACCATAAGCACTTCCCGCGTGCCACCAATAATATGGATCAGTTAAAAGACCAATACCTTTACTGAAGTCTGTGTAGTCAAGGATCCCGTCCGCTGCGAGTGACGCGGCGTGGCAGATGGATTCCTTGGAGTCGATGTCCAGCTCGATAGCTAGGACCAGTGTGGATAGTATGAGAGTGATGAGGGGTCTGACTATCATGTGAGTCGGTCTGACTAGCGGCTTTATTGCTGTGTGAAGTGTTGATGGAAGGAAAGAGTGGACTTGAAAGACACGCTCAAAATTATAAATAACTCAGTGAAGAATTCAGTGCTAAGACCCCCAAGACTTTGAGGGTGATGTCAGCAAAGTCCAGGAAAAGGCAGTGCTGTGTCTCGAGTTTATCATGGGGAAAGTGGAACTAGTCATCTGGCAACTGACTACAAGCATCACCATCGTCTCCGTCAGTGCCATTTACCTCAAAATGCCGGTTATCTGATAAAGATATACTAAAAAAAGATTAACATGTAAGTATCAAATTCAAAGGGTCTTATTTTTCAGGTTAATACCTGTTGCTGTGGTTACGGCTCTTAAAATGGGAAGTGTGTCTTTACGATTACCTTATTAGGGAGTCTACGCCTTAATCGGCACATTCTGCCATCGGTACCTAACCATCTCAGAAATAATTGCGACCTGATATTTATTTTGATCCAAATCATGATAAATAATTCAGTTCTCAGTTATCAATTCTTACCACAATCAACTAATATTGCAGACAGGGAGCGTGTCATCATGCAACTGTTTTCCACCCTCCTTCTCGCGTTGGCCGTCAGCACAGTCTCTGCTCAGGAAACCACTGCTGCTCCTGCCCTTGAGAAAAGATATCAAAAGGTCCGTCTACCTCCAACAACAACAACCTCATCAACCACAGAAATCCCAAAACCTTGGGTTCGTAGCATCTACGGATCCATTGCTGAGATTGTTACTCCAACTGTTATCCAGGGTGTCACGTTCTCTGCTAAACCAACAACTGACACGGGCTATCCAGAACCTTGGGTTTCTTTAGACAAACAAGGTTCTCCAAAGACCATTAAGCCAAAGATCAAAAACGGTAGAACCGAGAACCCATCACCTACTTATTCAACATATTTTCAAACTGCGACTACTGTTGTCTGGAATTATGAACAATTGAAAGCTCATAATATGGGACCAGATCAAGTTCATGAAGAAATTCAATATATTGATGAAGATAAGACTTATGTTGGATTGGATCCATTGATTAGATGTACACCAGACAGATATTTCAAAAAGGGTATTGCTAGAGCTGAATTATCAGAACCATTCTGTACTCCTCATGAAAATGTTGAAATGAAATTAGATCAAACTTATTTCATCACCTGGTTTCCTAGATATTTCAATGAAGATGTTAAGAAAGTCAGATTACATTTCAGTTATGTTAAGGAATCACTCATAAACAAAGGCATGAAAAAGCGTGATACTGAAGCCGCGTTTTTCACTACCGAGTGGTTAGAAAATGTTCATGGTTATTATGCGTTCCAAATTCAAGAAGAGTGGCTATTAGGTGAATTTATTCAAAATGTTGGTGTTTCTATTCAACCTGAGGATGTCAATGATGATGAATTTGATTTATTATCCAAATCTGTTGCCTTCAAAATTATGAGAGGTCCAAAGATTGCAAGAAAAAACAAAGAAACAAGAAGAATTGAAGATGAAGGTATAACGGATGATTCTGCTTACTATATTATTTTATCCATTCCATCAGTTGTTGCTATCTTTGCTTTAGGTTGTTATGTCTTCTTATACATCACCAAAGGTGAAAGAGATTTCACTAGAGTTACCAAGAAAGCTTGGAAATCCAAACATAGAATCTTGGGTAAATTTAAACCATCAAGTAAGAATAAGAGATATTCTGAATTGCCACAGTACAAAAAAGATGATAAAGTTCAATAGTCAGATCCAATCACTTAATGTTTAACTCTTTTTTGTATATATATCCAGTTGCATGAACAATTTTTCATGCCTTGTAGTTGGCAAATTTGGCACCAGTTGAATCATTTTCTGTAGCATGGAAAGATTTATCTACGCCTATATCAAATCCACCAAATTACTGAAGGCATGTTGTGATTTGAGACCCGTTCACTACATGACAGATACGAATTGGACATCATTAATCATAAGCAAGTATATAAGTTATATCATTTTTTTAGCGATCCATAGTATCTATTAGTTGTAGCACTACTTGAGATTGAATCATAGGTAGCTGGTCTATAAAGTGGATCATCAAAGTCATTGGTTCCTTCATCATGTGGTAAATCAAAAATATAATCATAAAACCCAGCCATTCCTTGTGAACTAGCATAAGTGTTTGTTGGTCTGACATTATTTGAGGATCTATTTCTGATTGAATATGACGATAATGCATCAAAAGTGGAACGGGAAATTTCACTAGGTGTGTATAAAAAACTTCCATTCCTTGCCTTCCTCAAGACATCATCGTCACCATATCCCAATTCGTCATCATCATTTATAGTCATTCTTGTGTTTTTGACAAAATCAATAGAATATTCCATAAACGTGATAAACTGCTCCTCAGTGATTAACTTCCCTGAATATCTAAACTCTTCATATAGTTCAACAAATTTTCTGTTCAACTTAGAGCTCTTTGATATCTTCTTTCTCTCCAAATGTGCAATAATCTCTCTGAAACTCAAGTTCTTTGGGATGCTTATCTCAGTACCAACAAGATTCTGGGTCCACTTTAACTTCATCCCAACTGATTTAACAACATCATCAAATGGTAACAAAGGTGGCAATAAATGCGAACTGGTACTGGACAAACCAGGATGTTTCACACTTTCATTAACACACATGGCCCTCTGTCGTATCTTCTCACATCTTTCAAAATTCTCATGAATTATCCTTAAGGACGTCTTAGGCAAATCATTATTATCTAAGGGAACATAACGTTTAGGAATGTCCTGCATCGCCATTTTCAAGGCATACATTCTTGCTGATGAGATCAAGCCAGCTGCAACACCAAACAATACCAGTGCACCGACAACAACGAACGTATTTAGGGCATAATTACTGGCTGATTTTGAGGCTTGAGAAATGGCATCAATGGGAACAACAGCACAGAACCCTGCAAAGAACACCATCACCACGATCAAGGACGTCTGGTACAGCCATCGCTGCACTTTCTCGCTTTCCAAAAATGTCCCTTTGAAGAATGTCATACCATGCCAATATCAAATTAATTTTTAATCTGCTGCAGTTTTGAGAAGTTGTTTGGTAAAACATGGCTTTGAGTTTTATTTGATTTTGTCTCATCTTAATAATAGAGTGCTACCATTTGGAATTACTGTTTTTGGAAGTCAACAAGTCACTTCGATTACATCAGTGATTATGTCAGAATCGCCAAACGCGCAAACGCGTAATTTCTATGCTTAAATCTTTTCTACTGGTTCAAGCTCAATAACGTCCTGAGTATACCGGTTTTGTTTGTTGATAGGCCATGTCTGAGATATCCGATAGATCCAGGTTCTTTGACGAGTCATCGCCTGATCTCAAGGTGAAAATACAACCTGGAGAAAAGCCTCTGATGCCGATGCCCTCATCGCCTCTTATAAATCAAGTTGATATGAAAAGTGACACTGTTCCAGAAATTAAAACTCGTGAGAACTTATTCGTTGCCAATGATGGTGAAGACGAAGATGAAGAAGTTGACGACGATGATAATGGATACCTTTTGTTTGAATCACAAGTCCAGGCAATCATTCCAGATATATGTCCATCAGACGTACAGAAACTACATAACCAATATAAAGATCAAGAGAATCCAGTCTTAGCGGCTGTGAATGCATATTATGACTCCGGTGATAGTCCCATTTTACTACCGACTGCTCCAGGTGTTCAGCAAGTCAGAAATGAGCAACGTATTGCTGCAAATATTACCCCATTGGCACCTCCAAAACGACCAACATTTTCATCATCACAATTAAGCTCTTCTCCTGTAAGTTCGTCGGCAAGACGGAAGAAAGCAAGAATAGATTTCAATCAAAAGAAGCTGCCTAGTCATCTCAAGTGGAGAAAGTTTATTGGAAGTTTACAAGTTGTTGCATGGGCAACAAGACCTACTGTTAAACCAGTGGAATATGGTACTTCCTTGACAGTTGTGAAGAACTTGAACGCATCACAGACTCCAAGACGTGGTAGGCATGGTCTTGTTAACTCTGTTTCATCCTATGTGAAGTTGATTCAAGATAACAGTGATCCTTCAAGAAGAAAAGAAATTGGTAGAATTCCTGAAGACGTCGCTACAGTTCTGTTTCCATTACTAGATCAAGATATCTGTGATTTTGATGTAACTGTTGTTTTCTGTGACGGTAGATTGAGTATTGGTGATTCTTTCATTGTTCAGTTAGATTGTTATTTGACTGATAGGATCTTCAGGGAAGCTGCTGATAAGAGGAATTTTGAGGATGATTTCAAACAAATGAAACACAGCCAAAGCACATTCAATAATCAGGTTCATGAAACACCAGAAGAGCGAGATGAAAGAAGAATACAAGTCTCTCTGGTGAAATTGTTCAATAAACTTGATTTCAAAGTCAACACAGAAGATTCTAAAGACGACGATGAGGATGATGAGATCATTAATCTTGATGATGAAAGTGATGATGATTCGAATGGAAGAATGATTACGCCTTCAGATGCAAGTGAACATGCAGATGGAATGAACTTGAACCAGTTGAAAGAATTCTATAAAAGAACACAAACAGAAAAAGTCCTTTCATCATTACCAGAAACAGAAACACAAGATAACTTTAAGTTGTCATTAAGATCATATCAAAAGCAAGGTTTGACCTGGATGCTAAGAAGTGAAAGGGAATTGGAAAACAAAGATGAAGGTGAATTAATGAATCCTTTATGGAAAGAATTCAAATGGCCAAAAGACAGATCATGGAGAGCTTCGAGAGACAAGTCCTTCTCAATAAATCTTGAAAGAGAAGGAGCATGCAGATTTTTCTACGCTAATTTATATTCTGGTGAATTTTCTTTGACTAAACCAATATTGAAATCTATGTGCAGAGGTGGTATTTTGGCAGATGAAATGGGATTGGGTAAGACTGTTTCAACATTAGCTTTGATTCATAATGCTCCTTTTGATAAAGACTTTGATGGGAGTGTTACGTATACTGAAGCCTATGCTTACAATACTACTTTAGTCGTTGTTCCGACTTCATTATTGATGCAATGGCAAGATGAATTTTTGAAGGCTAATAATGATGCAAGTAAATTCTTGGTTTATTATGGTGCTGAAGTTGGTCAAGATTTGAAAAAATCACTGTGTATATCAGATTCACCACCATTAGTTGTTTTCACTACTTATGGTACAATTCAGAATGAATGGTCAAGATTGGTTAAACATAAGATTGATCTTTCAAAGGACACTGGTCTGTTTTCTGTTAAGTTCTTTAGAGTTGTGCTTGATGAAGGTCATAATATTAGAAACAGAATGGCTAAAACTACGAAAGCTTGTTATGATATCCAAGCCTCTAGAAAATGGTTGTTGACTGGTACACCAATCATCAATAGATTAGATGATTTATATTCATTAGTGAAGTTTTTGAAATTAGTACCATGGTCAAATATCTCATATTGGAATACATTTGTAACTACACCTTTTGAAAAGAAGAATTATAAGCAAGCATTAGATGTTGTTCAAGCCATTTTAGAACCAGTGTTATTACGCCGTACAAAGAATATGAAGAAAGATGGTAGGCCATTAGTTGAGTTACCATCAAAGGAAGTTGTCATTGAAAGAATCAAATTCAGTCCAAAAGAATTGAACTTATACAATTGGTTTTTGAAAAGAGCAGAATCTTCAGTTACTGCTGGTATTAGAAAGGGTGATTTGTTAAGAAACTATACTTCTATTTTGGTCCATATCCTGAGATTGAGACAATTGTGTAATCATATGGATTTAATCAAGTCTGGTGGTGATGAGATGGATGAAGATATCTCAGCTAAACTGAATACTGATATTTCTGATATTCCAAAGGAGCTATTGAATGATACTAAAGGTTTCACGCCTGAAGAATTCAATGATGCCAAAGCATTGATTCATGATAGATTCAAATCATTAGCTGATTTAGAGTGTTCGATATGTACACAACAACCAATCCCATTTGAGAATATGGCTTTTACCCAATGCGGTCATGTCTTCTGTTTGTCTTGTATCTTGGAACATTGTGATTATCAAGAAATGAAGGCAAACTCTCCATTATGTCCAAATTGCAGAGAAGAGATATCTACATCCAGGTTAATGAAACCAAAATCCAATCTGTTTACTGAAGGTGAGAATAGTGGTGATAAGAATGAAAAATTTTCAATTCACAAATTTGATAACTCATTAAGATCATCAAAGTTGAATGCTCTGTTGTCACATCTAAAAATCATCAGAGACACATCACCAAATGAAAAGGTTGTGGTCTTTTCACAATTCTCTACCTATTTGGAGATCATGGAAAGAGAGCTACAACTAGAGAATGGTCTAAGAGTGTTGAAATTTCATGGTGGATTAAGTATGGAAAAAAGAAGTGAAATCTTGAAAAAGTTCAAACAACCGAGAACTGGTGTCACGGTGTTGTTATTATCTTTGAAAGCAGGCGGGGTTGGTTTGAATTTAACTGAAGCATCCAGAGCATTTATGTGTGATCCGTGGTGGTCACCAAGTGTTGAAGACCAAGCGATTGATCGTATTCATAGAATTGGACAAAACAACAACGTGAAAGTTGTTAGATTTATCATGGAGGGTAGTATTGAAGAGAAGATGTTGAAGATTCAAGAACGTAAGAGAACCATCGGCGAAGCTGTTGAGGCAGAAGAAGAAGAGAGAAGAAAGAGGAGAGTTGAAGAGATTCAAATGCTGTTTGAATCAACATGATGGACAAATACAGGTATATAGTCTAAAATTAATGGAAATGCATATTCAACCGTTCATAATACATAGATGAGATCAATCAATGACCAAATTCTCCTTCGATATCAATGGAAGTTTGTTGATTTTCCACTTTATTGTCCATTCTCTAATGATTTTTCGTTGTAAATATATCACATCGTCGTTCTTTATTAACACCTTCATGTACTTCAAAGTAGCCAAAACATCATCATGCCGTATTCCAGTGACTTCACTGATCTGTTCTAAGCTCACTTCCTCCATGTCTTTGAAATAACCCTCAAGGAACTCTCTGCATAAGACAGAACTCCAATACCTCAGATATCCAACTAATCCAAACGGTGATAATGGCTTTTCTGGTCCTGAAATCAATCCTTCTGCTTTTGACATTTCATATGAGAATGCTATAAGCAGGGTTCCTAAATGTCTCCTCTGATATGGTGGAAATACTAGAATGCATGCCAAATTGTTCTGATCTGGTGAAAGAAGTTCCTTGGAGAAGAATCCCATTGGTTTATTGGTTCCCAATTCGTACGCAACATAGAGCTCAAAGTAATCAACAGTGAAGAAAATGGATTTGTTATCCAGAAACAGCTTAGTGAACAAACACAGATTTTGACAGAACATCTTGTGTCTCGAACCCCTGACCTTCCGTATCACAACTTTATCATCTCTGTACATGATCTTCCCCAGCTGAATCTCTTTCAGTGCACACACCTTCAGATGGACTTCAAACTCCTCTTTGACCTCTGTGTACTTGAAACAGTGGTCACAAATGTACAATTTCTCCAGCCATATCTCTTCCTTATCAGTAGCAGTCTTCACTCTCGAAGGATTCTTCAGAGTGGTGTGTCTGAAGCCCAAAGTGCTGCGATCTTTGGCAAAGAAGACTGCACTTCCATACCAGGTATCGATCTCGACCTCGCCAAAACGGACCTTTGCAATGTTCGGGTGCTCGATGATCCCGTAAATGCCGTCTTCTGACTCCGGCGTGGCACCCATGGCCGTCTGAAGGGTTTAGTCGTGGGGAGAAAGGTGGGAAATGACCTGTTCGTAGTGTTAATAAAGTACTGATTCCCATAGTTAAGGTCCTCTCGAGAATTTATCGTGCTTAGTCAGCATCAAAAATTTATTTTTGCGAGCTCATCGCATAAACTTTTCACACAGTAAAATTTAATTGTTTACTTATCGAATCTGAGACGAAGTTAATTAGCAAAGTATCCTGATCGGTAACATTACTAGGCCATGGGGAAGTACAGAAAGAGATTTAACGAGAAGGCCCGTTCGGGTATGCTGGCGAAGCAAGCCAAGTTGAAACAGGCCCGGCAGAAGCAGTTCCACAGACACTTGGAAGACAGTACTCAAGACAATGACGCTGCAGAAGCTTCCAAACCGCATATCGACGAACCAGAGAAGGACGCAAATGCAGAGATCTTAAAGCCGATGACTGAAGAAGAGAGAGCAGAAAGAAAGAGAAAGCTCCAGGAACAGCTGAAACCGAAGACAGAATCAAAGGTCTCAAAAGCTAAGAGAAAGAGATTAGATAAATATATTGAACATCAGTTGAAAAGGGAAGAGAAACAGGTGTTAATTGATAAGTTACAGGAATCCAAATTCGATACATCATTATTGACGAGTTCAAAGTTGTTGGGTACCGGAAGACAGACCAAGAAAGAACAATTTATAGAAGCATTAGATCTGGAAAGACAGGGACGTGGTGATGAGTCCACTAAGGAGATCCTTTATGAGAAACGTGAAGTCCGTGATTGGGACGAAGACATGAAAGACGATGATGAGAAAGATCAGTCTGGATCTGATGGTGATGATCCGGATGAAGATAGGTTTGGATCATTCGGTGGTGATGAACCTGTAAAGTCCTCATTTGTCGATCTGAGACCAAAGGAGAAAGGTGGTCAAGGTTCTGGTTTCGGTTTTGACAACATTCCAAAGGTCAAACGTTCCAAGAAGAAGTATACTTGGAAAGCTAAGTTGGAAGCTGAAAAAAAGAGAAAACACAAGATCGAAGATGAACAGGATTTCATATCATCTTCTGATGACAGTGAAGAGGAAGAAGGATCTGCGGAAGAACAAGAAGATGATGAGCAGGAAGATGATGACAATGAGGAAGAATCCAGTGACGATGATCAAGAGGAATCAGAAGATAAAAACCGTCCAAAATTTGCATTAAGTTCCAAAGCTGAAGCATTCAAAGAGTGGGCTGATGAACAAGTTAGAAAATTAGAAGGTCGTGAAGCACCAAGTGCACCACAATTACAAAACATCCATTACGAAAGAGTAGTCCGTCCTGAAGATTTAGAAGATGATCTGAAAGAAGATAATGTTCCAATCAATGAAAATTCAACACGAAAGGCCGAATTCGTTACTGTTACAAGAAGTGAAAAGATCCAAGAACAACGTATGAATTTACCGGTCTTTGCTGAAGAACATAGAATTATGGAAGCTATTCATCATAATGATACCGTTATTATTTGTGGTGAGACTGGTTCTGGTAAGACAACACAGGTTCCCCAATTCTTATACGAAGCTGGTTATGGTTCTGGCTCAAGTCAAGAAAACCCAGGTATGATTGGTATCACACAACCAAGAAGAGTTGCAGCTGTCTCTATGGCTGAAAGAGTTGCAAATGAATTAGGTGATCATGGTGATAAAGTTGGTTATCAAATTCGTTTTGATTCCACTACCAAACCAGACACAAGAATGAAATTCATGACTGATGGTGTTTTGCTACGTGAGATGATGACTGATTTCATCCTTGAGAAATATTCTGCCATCATTATTGATGAAGCCCATGAACGTAACATCAATACTGATATTTTGATTGGTATGTTAAGTCGTGTGGTGAAATTACGTGCTCAATTGAATTCCCAAGATCCTTCAAAATACAAAAGATTGAAATTGATTATTATGTCTGCTACTTTAAGAGTTTCAGACTTCAGTGAAAATCAACAACTATTTGCTATTCCCCCACCAATTTTGAAAGTTGATGCTCGTCAATACCCAGTTTCTGTTCATTTCAACAAACGTACTTCGTTTGATTATATGGATGAAGCATACAACAAAGCTTGCAAGATTCATAAGAAATTACCAACTGGTGGGATTTTGATCTTTATGACTGGTCAGAATGAAATCACAGCATTAGTAAAGAAATTGAAGAGTGCATTTCCATTCCCAGATAAGACTAAGAAGAAAGTTTCATTGGAAGAAAAAGAAGAGACAGCTGATGTTAAAATCAGTTCCAAGCAAGCAGTTACTGAAGCAGAAGAAATTGAATTTAGTGTTAAAGTTAATGATGAAGATGAAATCATAGATGATGGTGAAATCAATGAAGATGATGATGATGAGGAAGAGGAAGGTTTTGAAGAAACATTAGAAGATGGTCAAACTGAAAATGATCCATTATATGTCTTACCATTATACTCATTGTTACCAACTAAAGAACAAATGAAAGTTTTCGAAGACCCACCAAAGGGAAGTCGTCTATGTATCGTTGCTACGAATGTTGCAGAAACTTCTTTGACTATTCCAGGTATCAGATATGTTGTTGATGCTGGACGTTCCAAAGAACGAAAATATGATGAAAAGACGGGTGTTCAAAGTTTTGAAATTGATTGGGTTAGTAAAGCAAGTGCTGGTCAAAGAGCTGGTAGAGCTGGTCGTACTGGACCTGGTCATTGTTATAGATTGTTTTCATCTGCTGTTTATGAACGTGATTTCCCACAGTTCTCCAAACCAGAGATTTTAAGAATGCCAATTGAAAGTGTTGTATTATCAATGAAGAGTATGGGTATCGATAACGTTGTTAATTTCCCATTTCCTACACCGCCTGAAAGATTGGCATTACATAAAGCTGAAAAGTTATTACAGTTCCTAGGTGCTTTGAACAAAGAAAATCAGATTACTGAACTAGGTAGAAATATCAGTTTCTTCCCAATCAGTCCAAGATTTGCTAAAATGCTTATCGTTGGTAACCAACAGGGCTGTCTAGCATACATTGTGTCGATTGTTTCTGCTTTTTCAGTTGGTGATCCATTTATTAATGAAAATGAGCTAGGTATCGTTGAAGTTACAAAACCACAAGTCCAAACACAACAACAAGATGGAAGTGATGATGAACGTGATGATTATGATGATGAACCAGAAGAAGATCCATTAGAAGTTGAAAGAAAGAAGAATTTACGTTACCAATTTTACAAATCAAGACAGACATTCTGCAAATTGGATAAATACAGTGATGCGCTAAAGTTATTAAGTGCTGTTTGTGCTTATGATCATGTCCCTAATGAGCAAAGAGATTCATTCTTGAAGAACAATTTTTTGAGACCTAAACTAATGGAGGAAATCTCCAAGTTGAGAAAGCAGGTCATGTACATAGTGAAATCCATCACCACCAAAGAGAATGTTGCTTCAGTTGTCACGGATAAAGAAATGAGATTGGGAGTTCCAACAAAAGTCCAAGTAAAACTAATGAAACAGATGATCTCTGCTGGGTTTGTTGATCAAGTAGCAATTAGAGCTGATTTCATTGATGCAGACGTGAAGATCACTAACAGAACCAATATCATCAACATTCCATATGTCACTCTATTCTCCACCAAATCCAATGATGATGATTCAAGATTTGTTTATATCCATCCATCCTCAATATTATGCAATACTGGTGAAATTCCTCCAAATTATCTGGTTTATCAATCAGTAAATTTGGGAACCAACAACAGACCTGACTCCAACACTGCTCCAAAATCCAGAATGAAACTTTTGACAGATATTGGTGGTAAGGCATTATCCAACGTTGCCAAAGACAGTGGGTTGATCACTTACTCCAAACCATTGGGTCCTCCGTACGCACCAAAGATGATCAGTTCCACCAGTAGAGATTGTTATGTTGTTCCTAGATTCGGTGCTGCTGTTGGTGATGGTGGTGTTGGTTGGGATCTTCCACCAATCAAGGTGATCCAGAACAAAGTTGCAGGTAAATGGGTTAATGTGTAGAAAATTATACATGTGGATTGTTCTTTTTTTCTAGTTAACTTCCTTCTTTCAACTAACTGCAGCGTCAGTTTCCTCAGAACCAAAGACAGATATTCGAACAATCCATCATGATGATCACTAATTAGTTTTCCAACAGAATGTATGTTACAGCTCATGAGTTATTGACTAGCTACAAAGTATAGTTAGTAACCTAGTAAAGTGTGATAGGGTTTCGATAGAAGGTACTGTAGGAGTATCGATAAGACTGCTGTTATTCTTCAGTTCCTCCAAATAGATCGGACTATGTGATTGTTTAAAACACAGTAATTTCCTTTTTGGGGTATTTTCATTCTTTGGTTTCGCGAACTTTTTTCGAACTTCGGAAAAATCATAAACAAAGAAAAGCATTTAATTCGATTTTGTTTATCGAGACACTGACATATACAGCACCCTGGAACTTGGAAGCCTCTCACGCGTCATTACCTTCTGTCAGAAATAAAAGGAAGATGGCAAGATCCAGGAGCCAAAAAAGTCCGTTGAAAACATATTTCTTGCCGAACAATGAACCAAAACTAACACCAAGGTCAGCCAATCAATCTCTAGAGGAGTTCCTAACGAACATTGGTACAGTCTTATTAGCGTGAGTATTTCTACATCCCAAAGTAGTCTAACTATATACTAACACTAGATAACAGAGCAGATGAGACCTTGAAAGTGCTCCAGACCAAAATCCCTACAGAATTTCATGAAAGTCAACCTTCCTTGATAGGTAGTTCATTTCTTGAATTCATTTCCAATAAAGGTGATTTCCCTTTTACTTCTGTTGAGGAAAGACTCGGTTCGAAACGCTACCAATCAGTCTATCCATTGTATCATGACATAAGATTATCTGCTTTCATTTTACTTCATCAATTAGATATTGGTTCAGATCCTTATGTTGACATCGACAGATACTACAAGTTCTCGACAGAATTCATAATCAGAGAAAGTTTCAGATTGAACATTGAAATCAGCGAATTGAAGGACCAACAGAGGCAGACCGATGATGATGAAGAGGAAACTTCTGATTTTGAGCAGTTATTATCACAGGACTTCGTCAAGATTTCAACATCATACACACTAGGTAATCAAGAAGCCTATTATTTAACAACACAGAACAACATCCCTTTATTTTCATCATTCAACCAACGTTCTGCACTAGATAAAAGAGTTGCTAATGTTCCTGATCAATTCTCAACAACCAAGATCCTACCACATTCCTATGCCCCAACTCAAAACACATTATCTTCAATATCTCCATTATCTAACAGAATAGCACAATTATCAGATCAATCACAATCACAACAGATACTGAATACCTTTTTACATCCAAATTGGTATTCTTTACCAACTGCCAAATGGTTAGAACAGTCAGATTTTCAAACATTTGCTCCAATTATTGATGAACAAAACACAGTTGTTTCATCAGCTGCTAAGGCACGCCTATGGCTTGAACATGTTGGATATAAGAAACTTCTAGACTCCATAGATTCTGGAGCGAAGAAACAGACTAATGGCTCAGATTCAAAACAGGAAGAGACGGCGGAATCCAAAGAAGAAGAATCCAAAGAGGAACCGAACGATGCAGAAATGAGTGATGACATTGAGACTGGTCAAATAAGTCTTGAAAATCTTTATGAATGGGCCCCAGGTAATGACATTGATGAGGATGAAATCGAAGCATTTGCAAATGGTACAGAGCAACAATTCGTTAATGAATTGTTACGTAAATTACGAAAGTTCAAAGAAGATAGATTTGCTGAAGGTGTTGCTAAACCAAGTTTCAAAGAGGTTCAAATATATCATAAAGTCAATAGACTCTTGACGGAGATTATCAATGCTAGTGAGCAAATACCAGATATCAAACCATCCGGATCGATACCTATCCTACAGACAGAATATTCTGGTACGTTACCTGTTCCAACTCAGACATTCACCAAGAAGAAAAATAAAACCAGAAGATGATAATTATAATCAGAAAAGGAATCTGTATAAGTCATTTCATGAGAAAAATATACTATTTTGTACTATATATATCAAATGACAAGTGTGTAGTAATTCGACATCTAAATAATTAAAAGAACTTCTCTTTAGAAATGAACGTCTTTACCTCTTAAGAATGCAATGATCAAATAAAAATTGAAAAAAGAAATCATCAGGAATGTAATGATTGATAATGTCGTTAATATCTTTCCGTTTGTGAAGTAAACCGTCTTCACTTTGTTCAGTGATGCATCAATTGAATGATAATGTGGTTCTTCTGATTGAAAAATCAATAGATTTTCACTCAGTTCATCTCCATCCTCTTTGTAGACTTCAACACCCATGAACTCCTTGAAACTGGTGAAGTAAATTAATGGTGCAATGACAACCGGTAAGATCAATGATAAAATCACCTGCGATAGGTTCAAAATATCGGCAATACCCTTCTGTCCAAAGAAAAGTGTCACAAAAATCACCGGAACGATACTGATTGCACGAGTCAGCATCTTTGTAGTAAATGGATTCAATGACCATTCAATAAACCCTTCACTGACCATCTGACCAGTTATGGTCGTGGTGATACCTGCGGATTGACCACTCATCAACATAGATAATGCAAAAATGATACCTGCTGAATGTGAGATCTTTTCAGTCAACATTTCATAGATCGAAAACAAATCAGCATCATCGGCATCTGGGGTTCCATATAATGTAGCACCTGAAACAATCAAGATTGCAGAGTTGACAAAAGTTGCAATGAAGAACAAACTGACTATTAGTTCAATGTATGAGAATTTTAAACAATATTTCAACGCTCTGATGGATGGTTTATCTGGGTCTGTTCTCTTGACGTCATGTCTCATATCATAGTCCAGTAATCTAGTTTGGACTAGCCCACTATTCAAAATCAAATTATGAGGCATGACCGTGGCACCGATGATACCTAATGCAAGATAAGTACCTTTTTCTTCACTCAATTCTCCTGATGGCAAGAAACCTTCAAACACTTGCCATTTATCCTGAATATCACTTTGTACTAGCAAGTAGCAGAAACACCCCATAGTACCTAAAACTAGAGCACTGATAAAGAACTCAAACCCTCTAACATTTCTCATTGATCGGGTCTCTGGTCTGTAAAACATCAAGATCACTAAAATGTCAACAACTGTAATAATAACACCAATCAACAATGGAATTCCAAACAAAATATTCAAGGCTATACTCGTACCACACACTTCAGCAAGATCAGTTGCCATAATAGCAAATTCAGAGAGTACAAACAATGTCAAATTTAGCCATCTTGGTAAATGTTTGCGACAATTCTGAGGTAGATTAAGACCAGTCACAGAACCCAACTTGATACATAAAGTCTGCAACAACACAGCAAACAGGTTGGCAAGGAATACCACAAACAACATCTTGTACTGGTATGTGGCAGCTCCTGCAACGGCCGTTGAGTAGTTACCTGGATCCAGGTAGCCAACTGACACCATTATGCCCGGTCCTATGAACTTGATGTATTTGAGGAACACCTCCTTGTATCTCTGGGACAGCATTTTTGTATGTGTTGGTGCTGGACCTCCTGTGTTGAACTGAAGAGAAAATAAATCAACTCTCCTAACCGTTTGGCTCGTTTGAGTGAAAAGTCAACTCACAATATATATGGTGAAATAAATGATCTGATCCATCTAAAAAGTGACTTCACGTGATAGGTTTTGAGCATTGGTAAATTTGTCAGAACCAGAACGAAATGGTGTGCCCGAACCGTTTAAGTCGCGAAGCTCAAAAAAATAAACAAAAACAAATTAGAGACCGAAATCAAAGGGCATCAAAAGATACGAAACTTCACTCGATTTGTGTGTTTCTGCCTTTGTTCCTGTCAGTTTCTTGTCACGATGGAAAGATCCAGAAGACAAAGGCTTAGTGAGATTTATGGTCCGCCACTGGACGGTAAAAAGAAGTCTCAATCACCAGAGCAGAAGGAATCTGTACGCCAGAGATTGGCTAAACAACAAATTCAATTCACCATCAAAAAAGAACAAAAGGCTAAACAGGAGCCAGATTCGATGAATGATCTTCCTGACATGACGATCAAAGTGGAGAAACTTCCACAGAGACTTTATCATGCACAATCACCACCACTAATACCTACAACAGTGCTAGATATTGGATCTCAAAGAGCATTCGTGGTAGCATTGTTTGCAATCATTCAATCCTACAAACTTTATGATTTGATATTATTGAAGAATAACATTCCTATGTCCTTGATATTTGGCTTCCCAAGTCAACATTTTAATTTTATCACAAAGTATTTGTTTTATGATTCAGCATTCATTTATTTCCTACCAGCATTGAGAATTCCATCATTAACATTCTCTAAAACAATTGTCATTCTACAGATCATCCTAGTGCTTCTGGTAAACCTATTTTTGGCAAGTAACTTGAGTTTCCCATTAACTTCTGTTTTATTTGCAGCATGGAAGAAACTGAATACAAAAGACTTAACGATCTTGGGTGATACCATCAACACCGAGAAATATGATGCTTCAAAACATTTCAGAGGTTCATGTACAATCAAGATCCTACCTGAAAACACAGCTTTATTGAATCCATTCCAAGAGAGTTTTTGTCTACCTTATGGTGCAAGCAACTCTCAAGCCAATATACCAATCAGATTCAACTCCACTTCAGAAATTAACTTCATTCAAGTCAAATTTACAGAGTTTGATTCAAGTAAAACCACATTGTTGAACTTTACCAAGAAAGATATCAAGAAGTTCTTCGCAGGAAACATCAACGGGTTGTATGAGAAAGATACTGTTTATGGTCCAAATATTCATTATCTAAACTTACCGGTGACAAAAGTCGGTCTTTATGAAATCAAACAAGTTCAAGATTCCAATTTTCTGGGATTGAGAAACTACCGTTCTAATGTCATTGTTCCATACTGTCCATTTGCTGAGATTTCAAATATTCCTCAATTGCCAACTGACAGATGTTATGGCGATGTTGATAAGATTAAATTCACGATTGAAGGTGTTCCTCCATTAAAATTAAAATACAGGAAAATGATCAACAGAGCACTTCAAGAGTTTAATGATCAAAGCTTACAGCCAGAATTCTTTGAGAGTCCATTGATCACTTATGGAAGTTCCAAATACTTGACTTCTGATCAACTGAAAGATCTACGTTGGGCAAAGACTAGACCTGTTGAAGTCGAACTGGAAAATCAAATCAAAGAATTAGGTGATTATAGTTACAGAATCGAAGAAATTGTTGATGGTTTAGGAAATTTGGCGAATTACACTGAAAGTTTAAGTAATGATGATGATTTATTCAAGAAGTATGATTTATTACATAGTTTCTATGCTCATGATTCACCAAAAATTAGATTAGATGAGAGATTGAACCAAAATTCAAAGACAAAGAAGTCTATTTCATTGAAAATCGAACAAGGTCAAGATGCTGTTCCATTTGAGGCACAATTCAAATATGTCAGTGAAGATGAAAAGGAATCCAAGACATTCACCCACACATTCTATGATTTGAACGATGAAATTCCTATAGAGAAACCAGGTATTTATACTCTAATATCCGCTAAATCCAAATACTGTCCGGTCGTCATTAATGGTCGTTCATCAGTTTCTTTTTCATTACCAGTTGTTCCAAAACTGAGCATCAATCATAAGCCTATCACTGATTCGTGCGTTGGTCAAGTTGGTTTAGTCTTCGATATCACGTTTACTGGTACCCCACCATTCACATTAGAACAACAAATTTACAGGATTGGGTCCGATAGTGTCAAGCATTTACATGATTCTAAGAAATTAGTGTCTCAAGGTACTAGATACAGGTTCTCTTATGAACCATCAACCGAAGGGAGTTATGAAATTAACTTCGTCAATCTAAGAGACAGTTTATACCAAACACCAATTCAGTTATTACCATTGAAAGATTACACATTCAGGACATCAATGAGAGTCAAACCAAGTGCTGAAATCTCTCATCATAATTCAAACAAGGCGTTATGTTTAGGCTCAAGAGGTAAAATTCCAATTCATTTCAAAGGTGAAGCTCCATTTTCATTAGAATATGATATCATTGAAACATCAACCAACAAGAGAACTCCATACAGTGTCAAAAACATCAAAGATTTCACGTATAATATAATCACTCCGGATTTCAAGCTTGGTGGTGAATATATTGTTTCATTGACTGCTGTTGAAGATAAATCAGGTTGTCTGGTGAACTTACATGGAACTGATGCTAAGATCAGAGTCAGAAGAGAAACTCCATCAGTTGCATTCAGTGCTTTGGGTGGTTCCACCAGTATCAAGATCAAAGAAGGTGAAAGAGCTGAATTACCAATCAGGTTATTAGGCGAAGGTTCATTCGAAATCGAATATGATTATTTGGATTCGAATAAGAAATATGTGTCATCTTCAAAGAGACATTTCCGAAACGCAAACAAGGCTTACATTGAAGCATATCAATCTGGGTTCTATAGATTGAGATCGGTCAAAGATTCCGATTGTCGTGGTGTTGTTGATACCTCTAATGATTTGTATGAAGTTTCATTCAATCCAAAACCATCATTGAGTGTCTCTGAACATCATAAAGTCTCCAAGATCAAATCAAATGTCTTTACCAAAGAGAATATCTGTCAATATCATGAAGATTCCATTGATTTATCATTGAATGGTTCACCGCCATTTATTATTGATTATACTGTTGTTAGCCCAGATGATCGTAAATCCTCAAAACAAGTTTCAGTTGCTACTAAATTTACGTCAATCAGATTGAGCAATGATAAGGATGGTGAATACAAATATTTGATCAATGGTATTTATGATTCATTATATTCCAAGTATGATTTAGATAAGATCCATCATTCATTTGATCAAATTGTTGTCAAGCAATTGGTTAATCCATCTCCATCAGGCGAATTCAAAGATAAAAGAAAATCGTACAGAACATGTACCACTAATCTATTGAAACCAAACTTATTAGATCCAATTCATTTGAACATTCATAAAGGTAATGCACCATACACTCTCACTTTTGAAATCTACCATGAATCGAGTTCCAAATCAGAATTCTTAACTTTACAAAACATTGATAATACATCGGATTTGAAAGAATTATATCGTGGTTTGAAATTAGGTAACCATATTGTCACCATCATCAAGATTGTTGATTCATTTGGTTGTTTGCAGGACAATTTCTCAGAGAATGATTACATTTCAATTTCAATCTCAGATACCCCAAAGATCCATCAGTTAGATTCGAGTGTTAATTATTGTGTTGGTGATCATGTCGGATATCAATTAGCTGGTACTCCACCATTCACATTAACTTATTCTTTTGGTGATTTGACTTTGAAAGCACAAGAATCATCAAGTCAATTTGTGAGATATGCTTCCCAACCAGGTATAATATCAATCAAATCATTGCAAGATTCATCATCTAATTGTGTTGTTGATTTCACAACACCTGAAAACAAAGATAATTTTGAGAAACTTGATATCATGATTCATTCAATTCCATCAGTTGAGATAAGTCAAGGTGGTTCGATCGTTCAGGATATCCATGAAGGTGACCAGGCAGAAATCATTTTCTCATTTGAGGGTATTCCACCATTTCAATTGACTTATGTGAGGATTGAGGATGTTCATAATAGAAGAGGTAAGAAGAGAGCACAAGTCGTTGAAACACATACGGTGAATGATATTTATGCCTATGAGTATAGAATCTTGACCAGTTTACAAGGTACTTATGAAGCCATTGAAGTTTCTGATGCTTATTGTGTTGCTAGAAGTGAGTGACTACAGAGGAGGTGATTGTAAAATATATAGAGAAGAGTTAGCTTCAAGCAAAAAGTATATTAGTTAAAGTTTGTAGTAGCATTCGTTATTTCAAGGTATACCAGTCATTCAAAGGTTCTTTCACTATGCTGATATTGTGACCGGAAGTGATACTCTCTGAAAGAAAATCAACAAGGGTTTCATTATTCGGCTCATCTTGTTCGAACCAAGAAGTGATATCATTGATATTAAGTGACTGCACCGTGAGTGTGATGAGTGTATGAAGACAATGTATATCTGCAATTTTGGTATTGATTTGTTCAATTTGCTTTTCTGTTGTCTTGCTTCTCTTATTCGACTCCTCAAATGTGGGCATTAAAGATAGTTCCAATGATTGTAACAACGTTGAAGATCCAATAGTGTGGGGTTTTTCTCTCGCCATCTTGAGTAACTCAGTAATGTTCGAGTTATGGTACTTCGAGCCATCAGGAATCCCATTCAACTTACCTGAAACTCTAGGTTTTGAGGCTGGCTTATTATGCTTTGGTTTGCAGATTTGTTGTGGAACTGTGGATTTTCTCTCTGATGTCTTCCTTGATAATGTGGGTAATATTGGTAATATGAAAAATTGTGGGTTTTTTCTGGTTGGTGTTAATGTTTCATGAACCATAATTTGTGGTGATTTGGAATTGAGTAACCGG
This sequence comes from Komagataea pratensis, assembly GCA_003707865.2. Taxonomy (NCBI): domain Eukaryota; kingdom Fungi; phylum Ascomycota; class Saccharomycetes; order Phaffomycetales; family Wickerhamomycetaceae; genus Komagataea; species Komagataea pratensis. The sequence goes on from PPMA02000012.1 coordinate 51,236, forward strand.
AGAAATTGGGGTTGAATTTCGTACAACTGGGTTCAGGACCACATTTGTGGTTTCTTTCAGTGGTCTTTGGTAATTATTTCGATTGTTGGCCATCTTCATTAATGTGAATGGATTTGAAATGTGTAGATTCTTGGAAATATGTAGGTCTTCGTCAGTTAAGATGTCTTCCCTTGTAGATCCTATGGATGATCCTGTTCTTGGTGAGAGTCTCTGATACATTGATGTCGTCCACTCCTCTTCGTTATCTTCTGGAACCAATGTTGCGTCATTGTTGGTAAGAGTGGGTACTGGTTCAATACTGGGTTTAGTGGTTATCTCTTGCGGTGTTTCCACCAATGTCGACTCGTTGTCAGTAATTAGAAGTGGTTTCTCTTCTTCTACTGAATCTCCTCCTCCTCCTCCTTCTACCTGATTTCCCTTTTCGTTCTCACCAGCCTGGGTACCGATCTTTACCACTAACCTTATCTTAATAGCTTCAACCATTCCTTCAAAGTTTCTGATCAAAACATCATCCTTCCTTGGTTCAACATTAACATCAATTGGTATAATATCTGTATCAATTTCAACCATGAACAACCAGCCAAGTTTAGGATATTTCTCACCGAACGACTCTTTGATTGCCTTGACCATTTGTTTCCCAACACCCAATGAAAGATTCATTGATCTCTTGTTGATAGAGAAAAGTCTCAATGGTTTGGATTCTGCTTCTGTAACAACATATTCAATACTGACTGCATCACTGACTCCAAATTGATCTTCAAGTATCACCTTCTTGCCTGAGATCTTAGATCTGGCTTCGTTGGGAACATAAATCTCAGTACTTAAGGTCTTCAACTTGATATCCACTTTCTGCAACTCAAACCTGATATCTTGATGGCACAAAGCATATTTTTTAATCAAATTCTGAATCTCTGTCATAGTTTCTCTATTAGACTTCCTCAAGGTTTTTCTTCTGACTGGGAATTTACTGAATAGTTCCTTCAGGGTGACTGTCGTGCCCACTGGACAAGCCAACTTGGCCAAACTGCTCTCTTTGAGCTTCCCTTCAGCATCGACTTCCCACCGAAACCCAACACTGCCTTCTTTGTACCTGCTAACAAACCTGATCTCGCCAGCGACCTGTGCAACAGCGAATAGCGCCTCTCCTCTGAACCCAATGTTCTTGCACGCGCTGATCTCAGCCAAAGTGCTGATTTTGGACGTCTGGTGCTGCAAACACGCGGCGCTTAGCGAGTCGGTTGGGATCCCAGTGCCGTCATCTCCCACCTGGATATACGCGATACCGCCTGTCTGTTGGTCCACCCTCACCACAATCCTTCTGGCGCCCGCATTGACGCTGTTATCAATAAGCTCCACCACACCGACAGGGCCCTCAATGACGCAGCCGGCGCGCATCTTCCTGGAGGCCTCGCCTTCTAGCCGCCTGATGCTCATTCCAGTTCCCAGCACTTAACCGCCATTCTCAAAGCCAAAGGAGACAGAAAATCAGAGAAATCCATTTCGAATTCTGTTTGATGTTTTTTTATGTGTCAAAGATATCTTATCGCCGACTATCGCCGAGACAGGGAAAACTCCTCTCTGCATAACCGTCTCAAGTTTCTACGGAAGGAATCCCTTATTTCTGTTTCACCGTAGTAAGAACCTCTCACTTGTCCATTCTTTATAAATTATAAGTTTGGAACAATGTCCCAATCTTTACAGATTCTGCTTTTGACTTCACCAAAACCCTCACAACTATGGCCTTACTACCAAGGCGTTCCGCAGAGTCTACCCACCCCTGGTATGTCCAATCGTGGTTTCTGCAGCTCCCATCTATAACCTTACGGAGTGTGGGGCTCCAATAAACTCAGCAACAAATCCTTCCAACTCAACAAAACTTCCAATCGTAGAACCAGCTGTCGCCGATGCCATTCAAATATTAACATTCCCAGGTGCCAACTTTACTCAAATCATGGAAACTATCGCTCCTTTCATTGAAGCAAATAAAGCCACTGCTTCCCAATTAAAAATTCTGCTGGTAAACAAACAATGGAGGAATTCATCACTGATGAACAATCAAGAATGGAGTATCCATTCAGTGATGGTGTTTTTGATCAACTAGTTACCTTTGCTGAGTACTCTAGAATTTCTTACTGTGCCTCAAAGTCATGGTTCCCAGTGACTGGTGATTTCAAAGATGGTTGTCCCAAAATGGCATTTTGTTACTGAGTCAACCACTAAAGAGATAATTCATAATTACAAGCCCTCAGTGAATCAGAAACAACAGTCAGGACATCATTACGTTGCTGTTGATCACGATAAGAAAGATGTTATCCTTTCATTTAGAGGAACTGATACAATGGGGGATTGGCTTACGAATGGTGAATATGGTCCTGACAAGTATCATCCAATTTTAGATGAGTCTTATCATATTTATGAAGATTATATAGTTGTTACGGAGGCTTTCAGAAATTACACAATCTCTCAAAATTTAGCTATTACGGATGATCAAAATTCAAAACTTTCATTTGTGGGAAATTCTGAATATCCATATGGTGGTCCATTGGCTCATGATGTTATCTACAAACAATACAAGAAGTTGATTCATGAATCCGCTCCATACATCAAAGAACTAGTTGAGAAGGGATATCAATTGAAAATCACTGGTCATTCATTAGGTGGTGCATATGCCTATTTAGCTGGGGTTGATTTCCAATTAGCAGGTTATAAGCCAATTGTTATCAATTTCTCATCAATGAGAGTAGGTAATGATAGATTCAACAATTTCGTTGATTTTATATTCAACTCTGAAGAAAATGCTGAAATTGTTAAAAATGGAGGATTATTACCGCCTGGCTCGTTCACTAGAGTCGTTCAAGTAAGAGATCCTATTCATTTCTTACCTCCTATTTTTGAATTATTTAATTCTGAGGAGTTATACTCTCATTCTGGTTTGTTGTTTGAAGTTGATAGTTGGTATTTCCACATTTCAAAAAGGATTTGGTCTTGAGGGGTGTCACACAAAGGGAAGATAGAACAACTTATCTTCACAGATTGAGGGCGTGGTTGACGGCTGAGATTGAAAGTATCAGAAAGATGGACACAAAGTTTCAAAGACATTCGTTTTGTGTCAAAACTATCACATCACCATGTGAGGATGGTTATTATGAGAATTCAGAAATCACTGCTTTGGAGGCTTGTGAGAATCATTCCTTGATGATGTTTTACCAATTCCAGCTTTATGTCATCTAATGTCAAATCGCAATGTTGTAATGAAATTTAATTCTTGTAAAGCATCTCTTCCTGCGATCTTTCATTATTGTGTGTTTCCTTTCTGGTGTGATTTTTTACAACATAAGTGGATATAAATCGTGCCGTTCATTCTCAATCTAATATACAATCCAACAAAGAAAGACATTGTCAAACTAAAGCAAAAAATAGAAAACGACCATCAGCAACATTATCGTATGACAAAATCACCAGTATTTGTAATATACTTGACACCCTTGTACGGTTTTACTTCACTCAAACCTCTAACGATTTTCAAAGAACCAACACGAATACCACTAGGTATAGAACCGGTGTTTGAATAAGATAATGCCACAGAATTAGGGAAATTGATCCTGGTTTCATCTTCGTCATCTTCATCTTTAACATCATCATGATACCCGTTATTGCTTTGGAATTTGTTATTTGAATCATCATACGGTTCAATGATACCTCTTAACACTGGATTAATACCTAATGGGGTCTGTTGATCAAATTTCCATTCAAAGTTACCATAAGATTTGGTTTGTAAATCACCATGACTTAGTCTTAATGTTTTTAAATTGTTGTCTTCATTGGTTTTTATAAAAACCTTCAAATTGGAGATCTTGGAGACGCTTTTATAAAGATTTAAGTTCAAAGTGACTTCAAATTCATTCTTCTTTAACCCTAAACCCTCTTTATAGTCAATGTTGACTAACCCCAAGTTTCTTTGAACCTTCGAAGTTGGATATTGATCTAAATCAACAGTATAGTTCATTATTGTGGTTTTCCCATCAGGTGGAATGAACGATAGATGACCTTCATTGTTGATCCATGATTCTGTTCTAATACATCTATGAAATGACGGGATTCCTAAATAGTGGCCATTCAAATTCAATGACAATTGAATATCTGGAACACCACTTAAATGTGAAGTGAAATCGATTTGTCCCTTAATAACAGCAACTGTTGGAACTAACCTATTATATGAATTATATTTAAACCTCTTTGATTTCGAATTTGATTTATGATTCTTTGGATGGGACAAAATAACATTGATCTCTTCTCTCAAATCAACAAAAAGTTCGTTATTAGTATATTTCACATTCGATTTCCTCCATGGGATTTGTGATGAGTTGGAATCAACATTATTCAAATTTGCCAATGATGAATGGGAATTTGATACATTGACATAACTTTTAGCCAATTGATTGGTGGTGGATAAGAACTTAGAACCCAATGAATTTTGAAACGGTACCAATTCTTTCAATGTATTGATATCTGTGATGTATGGATATCCACCTTCAATTAACTCCTGCATCAAATTACACATAATATCATAGTTTGCTTCAATTTTTAATGAGTTTAAAGGAGATCCAAAATAGTCCACAAGGATTTGATTGATTGTGTTCAAAAACACAAAGATTGAGTTGGGATTGATGATTCTATGATCAATCTCTTTATTTTTCAACGGTTTTTCAGCCAGTTGTTCTTCTTCTTCATAATTTTCGTGTTCCTCATAGCCATTCCCCAGATGATCACTTGCATCATCATCATCGCTCTTCAACGTTTGTAATTTCAGAGATTCATCGTCCTTATCTGGAGTCTGAACAAGAGCATATAAGAAGACACGGTTCGATTTGACCTTATAGACAGTATGAGTTGGTGAAATTTCAATGATTGATTCATTCTGAACAGAGTCAATCCCTTTTAAAGTGTTGAGGATGGTTTTGAGTCCCGGTGAGTTCGAGGAAGTTGGATATTCGAATATCAGATTTCTGCAAGGCGATTGGTTAGTATAACTGACTTCACATACGGTGCCACAGATGAGGACTTGCATGTAGCATCTCCATCAGTTTCAATAACAACACTCACTCTTTATCACCTGCTAAATAAAGACCCTCAATTGTGGCCATTCTTCAAACAGACAAAAACACGGTAAACCCCAGAAACACACAAATGCGAACGAAAAAGACTAGGAGTCCAGCAACAGCCAATTATAACGGGTTGAGGTTTGACAAAATGCTTCACTTCGCCTTTGATTATTTCAAAATCAAATCGACCAGTTTCACGAATTTCAGTAAGTGTGCCCATACCGAGATTAGGTAATAAATTATGTGACAATGTTGCGCATACCGGTGTTTTGCTATCAACCCTGTGGGCAGTCATGAACATATATTACGATAACTATTAATTGTTATAATTATTAATATATAATTATTAAGGAAAGGAAAACACGAGGGCTGAGAGTCTGGTAGAAACAAAACAACAACATTATCTAAAACATCACATCAAATACCTATTTACGTTCATTGCTTGATGATCCATCTTGAGATGCTTCTTGAGATGCTTCTTCTTCTCTGGAAATATCATCAATGTCGACATCTAAATCGAAGGCGACTCTTTCTTCCAAGTTTTTGATATCAGCTAAACCGTAAATGGCAATGGTGATTAAACCTAAGACAGCAGCAAGACATGAGAAGACCATAGCGACAATACCTTTAGTAGTGAAACCAGTTGGGATGTCCTTTTCTTGAATGTTTTCATTAGATAAATTTAAGAAATCAGTGTTACCAGCAGCATTAGTCAATGGGTTGATACCAAGGTTTTCACAGACAGCTTTATGAGAGTCAGTTAATTGTTGAGAAGCGTTCTGTTGGATTTCTAATGGAGCTTCAACAAAGACCAAGGCTAAACCTTGTTCCAAATGCCATTCAATGTGACAATGGAAGAACCAGACACCTGGGTTATCAGCTTTGAATCTTAAGACCATATTGGATTGTTCTTTGATGTAAACAACATCTCTCATCATTGGGTATTCTGGATATGGTTCATGGTCATCAGCATCGAAAGCAACTGGGGATTGATCATCATCAAGACCTGGTGCTCTTGAAATCAATTGGAAAACGTGACCATGTAAATGGAAAGGATGTTTACCGGTATCCAAGTTATTCATGACAATGTCAACAGTTTCATCTTTTTGTAAAACAATTGAGTGAGTGTTGGTACCGTAAACTAATTCATTGGTAGCTAAATCACCAGCAGCTAAAGCAGTTAATAAGATTGGGGTTTTTGGAGCAGTGTAGGTGATATTATTGAAGAAAGCATAGTTAACACCGTTAATCAAGTTATCCATGACAACATCAACAGTAATAACATGATCAGCTTCTGGGAAAAGTTCAACTTTATCTACTGGAGTTAAATAGAAATCATCTAAGTAAGCACCATCATCTATAGAATCAACGAAATACTCCTCTGGTTTTTCGTTGTCTGCATCATAAGACAAGTAAGAAGTAGCATTTAAAACCAAATCATCTGGAATGACATCTAACATACCTTGATCAACAAGTTGCATGATGGCATAATTCTTAGAAGTATCACTCTTAGTTTTCAATAAGATTGTGTAACGTTGAGCAACAGTGATGTAAAGCATAGAAGTGGTGTTTCTTTCAACTGGAATACCATCAACTTCAATAACATCAAATTCATGATCTTCAATAAAGAAGTAATATGAAGTGAAACCACCTATGTTAATCAATCTAATCAAATAAGTAGTATCTGGCTTAACATCTAAGGTAGCATTTCTGGTGTTGTTCAACAAAAAGTTTTGAGGAATTGGTTCAGCACCAGTTGGGTTGTATAAGCTCAGGAATTTTGGCAATAATTCATCACCGACTTGATGATACCACTCAGTTAAAGTTAAAGTAGTATCTTCATCATAATCTTCACCTTTCTTGTATGGGTAATCATCATCATGAATTATCAGAACACCTCTCATACCATCCATATATTGAGTTTTAGTATGGGAATGGTACCAGTAAGAACCAAATTGATTGACAGTGAAGTTGTATAAGAATGTTTGACCAACACCAATTGGACATTGTGTAACCATTTCTGGACCATCCATTTGAGATGAACCTTCTTGGAACAAACCGTGGAAATGCATAGAAGTGTTTCTATCATCGAAACCATTAGTTAAGTATATTTGAATTCTGTCACCTGTCTTAACTTGGATATCTGGCCATGGGAATTCACCGTTACAAGTGATAACTGGTCTTTCGAAGTCACCATCTAAGTTAGCAGTACCCCAACCAGTGGTCCAGTTGAAAGTATGAGTTTCAGCTAAAACAGATGCGAAGAAAGTAGCACCAGTCAATAATGTCTTAAAACCAACCATCTTGTTATATTATTAGCTTCTTAGTGAATTAAGAAGACTAAATGAATATGGATAATATTGACAGTCTCAATCTGTTTTATTGTTCAGGTTCAAATTTTGTGGATCCCTTGGACTATATATATGAGATGAAATTTTTTCAAGGGTAAAGTATTGTATCCCGCTGAGGGAGGGAACAAAAAGGAATGGCAGAAAAACAATATGGATGGTAAATGTGGACAACGTTAGTTATGCATGCTGATCTATATGGACAAATTATTGTCCTGAGTTCAGGCACCTGATTGGTTGTTTTGTCCAAATACGGGTCTTTTGGCTTGCGTTTTTGTACATATTTTCCCAAAGTTGGAAGTTGGCCCCAAGAAAAATTTAAAAAATAAGCTTATTTTTGTGAGAACTTGGCGGAAGGCTTTGTTATCTGGAAAATCAGTTGGACGTTTTTTAGATTGAAACGAGGGTTTTTTCGTAGGAATTGGATTGGGATGGTACATTCTTCAACAGGATCTACAATTTACATAGCCAAATATCACTAAAGCTTCTCAGAAGACACCTTGATTTAAGGGTGAGGTGTAGATCGCGCCCAAAATTTTCTTATTTAAGTTATCTAATTAATCAGGGGCCGTTGGCAGTCTGATCAAAGAAAACAATTTTGATTGGTAAAGTCCATGCAAGTCGGAGCGGTTTAAAGTTTCAGGTGGACAGCGGACAACTCATTTTCTGGACAGAGATTTAAGGACATGGTCTGAACTGGTCCAGAGTTGTCCATGGACATCTGGAATTCTAGTCCCTCAAAGGCTGTTAAGTATGGGGACTGGAAAGAGACAAACGAGACTAGGCTACTTTTGATGTCCTATATCCAGTGAAAATAGGGACTAGGACAAGAGGGACTATCAAAGTATGTTCGGACGAGAGACGAGACTGGATTTTGGGTGCTAGAGCTATGAAACTCAGATCGAGGGCTCAGGAGTCAGGACTCTGATTAAGAGCACTATAATGGTTTCACTCAATTCAGTTTGAAGTAGTGGTTACTAGGTGGGAAGAAAAGCACCAACTGCCTTATAGAATGACCCTCAATTTAAAAAAAATTTAGCAGCTTAGATGTGAAAACTAAGACGTAGTTCTATAAATTATCCAACAAGTCATCATATCGAGATTAGATAATCATAGTACTGTTCGTTCTCTTTGATAGTCAAGGGTGCCAATCCTAATTGCAATTAACAGTCCCATCTTTTGATCATTGACTGCTTCATCAAGCTCTTGCTTTTTGATCATTTTAACCAAAACCCTTCATTGGCTGTAGTTCGTTTGTCCGACATCGCGTCCTGTTTGACGTCTGGTAATGGCTGCCTGACAATTTACGATTATGAGGATCCGGGTTTTGGGAGACAAACTTTGTCCAAAATTTCAAAAAGTCCGACTTGTATGCAGTGTGAGTGTGTATATACGCAACACCTGTAGAGTAACTAAGGCACGAAGTGCCATCTCTGATTATCTGATTGATCAGTTGGATTTAAGGAAGTGAAATGACCGAGATTCAAGTTCAACCACTCACAGGCTCGAAAGAAGGATCAAAAGTAGCATCAAAAACAAGGTCAGACGAGTCCATTGTCAACCTTATATATAGTCTCCATTGTGTGTTGAGTACTAAACGGGCCCAATCATTCGTTAGCTCGCCACGCTATACGGGCTCTGAATTCACAGCAAATAGCCCTTCTGAAAAATCTTGATTCAGCTGTTTGTGGCTTGAGTCTCAGTTGGTTACTCAGTTCAAAATTGTTAAACGAACGTTTCAACAGACCCGTCAACCCACCAAAAAAGTGGTCAAACGAGCCCAAAATCCTACAAATAAAACCACGAATCTCTTTTATTTATATTCATATTACCAACAGCTAATAAACACCACATAATCAACGATTATTTGCTCATAATCTAATCTTCACGATCTTATTTTTGCTCGATTCAGATTTTATCAAATCTCCTATAGTTAAGGAAATCCCCAACTCTGTCATTTTTTGACGTGCAACTTTCTCGACCAACAAAAAAAAAAGAAAAAAAGGTCCCAAAAAACATGGTTTTGACACATAAAAGTCACTCGAAATCAAAATCGAATCTGATTTTTGTCAAAAACACGCTCGATTTTGTTCAATCAAAGCTGGATTTTGGTTGTTTGGGGAATGAAACTATTGATATAGTGTGTTACTATTGACTACTTCCGAAAAGCAGAGTTCAAAATGTCCAATATCAAGCATTTCAACGACTTGTTGAAGATTATTCAATACAACAAACACTTCCAAAAGCTCACAAACTCCATCAAGCTCAATGAGACCACAACGACGTCGTCAGTCCAGCCGACAAATCAACAGATCAAAGACATAGTGGAGCAAGAGATTCCTTTCCATAAACCTGGAGAATACAAGAGATCGACACCACCCATCGCGTTGCCTTTGTCGAAGATTCTCACAGAGAAGTTGTTTCCATTGAGTATAGCGCAGAGTTTCAAAGATTTCAGATACTGTAAGGACTTAGATCGTGTTCAGAATGAATTGCTATCTACTTTACCTTTCCATCAAGCTAAGGGAAGTGAGATCGGGAGTCAAGTGATTGATAATGAGTTTGGCTTCGAAAGAGAATCAAAAATCATCAAAACTGATGTTGGTGATGAGAATTATATCAACGAGTTCTATATTCGTCCCAAGAACAACACTCCTGATTCAGAATTGAACCATTTCGTGTTGATTCATGGATATGGTGCCGGTCTAGGGTTCTTTCTCAAGAACTTCAACAAACTAAGTTCTAATCCAAACTGGGCTGTACATTCCATTGATTTATTAGGATATGGGTGTTCATCACGTCCAAAGCTTGATTTCAGCAAACATTCAATTGAGAACTTCTTTGTGGACTCATTAGAGAAATGGAGAGTCGCAAGAGGACTAGATAATATATTGATGTGTTCTCATTCATTAGGTGCCTATTTATCATTGCTTTACACTCACAAATATCCAAACGTTGTTAAGGAATTGATATTGGTTTCTCCAGCAGGTATAATCAAACCATCCGCTCCATTAAAGAATGTTCCTGTATGGTTTGAATACTTGTGGGATCAAAGGGTCTCTCCGTTCAGTCTAGTGAGGAACTCAGGGCCATTTGGATCAATGTTAACCTCTGGTTGGTCATATAGAAGATTCTCCAAGTTGAGTAAGGAAGAACAGGAGAGATTGCACAAGTATACATATGCCATTTTTAATTCAAATGGATCAGGTGAATACTTTCTAAATGATATTTTGGCAGTTGGTGGTGTTCCTAGAGATCCTTTGATTGATCAGATCGAAGATTTAGTCAATTGTGATACTTGTTGGATTTATGGCGACGATGATTGGATTCCTAAGGAAGGTGGATTAAAGGCACAGGAGAGGGTTAAAGGATATGATGTTGATTTTCAAGTTGTTGGAAATTCAGGTCATCATTTGTATTTGGATAATTATGAAGAGTTTGATGAGTTGTGTTTGAATGAGATGGGTAAATTTGAAAAGAAGTTTGGTGCCAGGGAAGAAAAAAATTAATAACAGATAGTTAGATATGGTTCAAGCGTACTGAGTAATGTAGGAAATTACGAGCTGGATAACAGAGACAAGAATCACATGAAATAAAATCAAAATGACAATAGATGACCGCATGACTAACAATCAGTGTGAGGTTCAATGGTTTCAATGGTTTCAATGTTCCTATGAAAAATATGATTCAAATAATAGAGTTTCAAGAAATAGTGGCCAAATTGTTCAAATTAAATAGAAAAAAGCAAAAAACACACACTGATGAACAACGACGACCTAACCCCAAAGTGACAGACAACACAAAATGCATTAAAAAAAAGACGATCAAAAAACAAAGAAAAGTGAGAAAAAAAATGTTCATACACTAAGATAAAGACAAATGGGAAGTAGAGAAGACAAAGTCAATGAATTAAAGAAGATCCAAATCAACTGGTTGCTTTGTAAACAGCTTCAACTCTTTCTCTGTTAGCTTCCAAAATCTTCTTTCTTTGTAGTTTCTGAGCGGAAGTAACAAAACCGTTTTGAGGGGTCCATTCTTCATCAACGAGAGTGAACCCTTGGATCAATTCAATACCATTCAGACCTTGAGCTTTGGCAGTTGAAATTAATGATTTGTAGACAATTTTCTTCAGTTTTGGGTTTTCTAACAATTCAGTGTTTAATTCATCAGTAGTTGATTTGGTCAATTTTTCCTCAAATGCTAACTGTTTCAAAGCTTGTTCATGGGGGAAAATGATACCAATTGGTTTGGCGTGATTATCATCAGCATAACAACATATGTTAGAAACATATGAGTTTGATTTGTAAACCGATTCTAATTTCTCCAATGCGATATATTCACCATTTAAAGTCTTAATTAAATTCTTCTTACGATCAATGATCTTCAATTGACCAGATTGGGTCCATTCACCAATATCACCAGTCTTGAACCAACCTTCTTCATTAAATGCATTTTTGTTTTCTTCGTCGTTCTTGTAGTATTCTGGGGTCAATGGAGTACCTCGAATCAAGATTTCACCTTGATCGTTCTTAGCATAGTAACCAGCATCGGCGACGTCCACTAATTTCACAGTGACGGCACCTGATAAGGCACCTTGAACATCATATTCGAAAGATCTTGGATCAACGACAGTGGTGTTAGCAACAGTTTCAGTTAAACCATAACCAATCAAGACTGGAGCGATCAAATTTGAAATGAACTTTTGCGTTTCAGCCGACAATGGAGAACCACCGTTCAAAACATATCTCAAATGACCACCGGTAGCAGCTTTGACTTTCTTGAAAATAAGATTATCAATGATGTATGTGGAACCTGGAATTTTCCACGTTCTATTCTTATAGTTCAAAGCACCCCAGAATAACTTTTGGTTAAAAGATGGTTGTTTAGCGACTTGACCCAAGATACCTTTCTTGATACCTTCCCAAACAGCAGCAACCCCGACCATAATTGTTGGTTGTAATTCTTTTAAATCACCTTGACAGTTTCTGACAGAGATGTCACTTAATGTTTTGACATTACCATAAGCCAAGATACCACCCCAATAGAAAGTGATCAACTCGAATGCTAACTCAAAGATATGAGCTAAAGGTAAGAATGCAATAATTTTATCGTTTTCATTGATGAAAGAACGGTCAACAATGAAACTGACACCTGCAATACCAGCAACAATGTTTTCATGAGTCAAAACAACACCCTTTGGATCACCAGTGGAACCTGAAGTGTACATGATACAAGAGATATCAGAGGGTTTGGGGGGACTAGCTGGATGATCTTTACCTTCTTTAGCACCCAATGCGATAGTATCTTTGAATGAAATGATTCTGATATCTGGTCTAACCTTCTTCAATTCTTGAACAGCATTATCAGCTTCTTTGAATAATTGACCATTTTGTCTCTTATCATTTGGATCGATTGGTTCGGAGTGGATAATGGTTTTGACATGATCAGCTTTCTTTAATGGGTCGATTAAGTTCTTCAAGAGGGCATTGTCGGTAAAGATGGCATTGGTTTCAGTTTGTAAGATTGAGTGAGTTAAACCTTTTTCACCTAATGTGTCATAAGCAGTAACAACGGTGATACTTTGGGATTGAGCAGCTAAGAAGGTCTTCATCCATTTGTGGGAAGTGGAAGCAAAGATATGCAATTTGTTCTCATTGTTAAGGCCTAACTCAACTAAACCTTTACCCAAATCATGGAACTGTTTGGAAACGGCTTCATAAGTCTCGTATTTGTAACCTGATAGTTCATAATACAACCAGCTTTTGTCCACCTCAGTCTGTTCGCCATCAACTAACTTTTTGACCTTGGTGACTTCTTTGTGGATGTCTTTGACTTCCCTGTAACCCATGGCAGTGGCGGTTGGACGTTTGTTGAAAGCTTCCAAGATGAATTCATAAACGGTGTTACACTTGTAACCGACAGGCTTCTTGATGTTCTCTAAGTTAGGCAATCTGGCGTTTCTTCTTGGTGCGGTCTCACCAGGTCTGGCGTCGCCGACTGGGACGTTTACGAGCTGAGGCATTCTCTATTGTGTGTGTTTTAGTGCTGTTTGGTGCTATTTGTTAGCAATTGAGTGGCAAAACAAGGAAAAGAGAGAGATGCAGATTGTTTATTTATCGTGTTAGAGAAAAGACTCAGTCGTATTCTTTTGCGGACAAGCAAAAAAAAAGGCAACTCTGCAAGCGGAGAGCCCAGTCTGAGGGTGAGACTAGTCCTCCCGTGACCACGGACTAGGCACTTCTCGCAGCAGTGGACCGGTTTCACCCTGGAAAGTTGCAACAATGCTGATTCTCCGTCACAAGCATTTATGTGTCACTTCGGCCCACTACGTGATTGATGCGCACACTGTTAATTTGATCCTTCTAATCCAGCTATCAGGCTCGCGAAATGCTGGTTTTGTGACCTCCAAAAATGTTGGGGAAATAATGATTTCGTTGGGGAATTCTGCCGAGCGAAACAGGCTTATGTCAGCCAGTCTTGCACGTTGCACGTGCTTATGCCAGAGACTTGCAGGGCTTCGAACTACTGAGGAGTGACATGTGACTACTATTATGTTATGAGTGATGGTGACCCGATCCTATGCTAGTAAGGTTCAATTCATCTACAGTTGGGTTAACCTAATGCTCGCTGAGTGATTGAAGATTTTCGAGCCTAGTGTCAATGTAATTTTTGAATAGCAGTTTCTGATTCTACAATTCTGTATAGTCCATGATCTGGTTTCTTTCTCTAATATCAGCTTCATTAGTATCATCTTTTGTATGCTTCTTTGGACTTAGCCTTCTTTGGCCAGAGAAACTTGTGGTTTTTTTTATAACAATGGAAAACACAGGATAAATGTGAGTCCTGTGATTGTGCCTAATGGAACAACAATACATAAATTCAGGTTTTCCGTGATTGCAACACCTGTCAATCCTATACAGGCTGAAAATAACATGATAGCTAGTCTAATTTCTGGCTGATCTTGCGATGGAGGGTTCTTTTAGTTGGCATGTTATCGTGCCAGATACTTGAGTTTCATTGCCTTAGAGAGTGTTACAATAATTGAGAAAATAATCTCTTTTCAAGTGAATTTCCTGTCAGAAGGCTTAAAACATCAAGATTCAGAAACGACAAAATTCAAGAAAAAACAATTAATATTATGGCCAAATAACATTCAACGACGCACTCCGACAAAAATATTGAAATATTTATTGTTTACAATCACATACAGGAAAGGCAAATCCGACTGCAGCACGTGATATTAAAGGAAAATACCCTCGGATATTGGTGGTATTGAAAAAAAAATGCTATACCTCATCGCCTTCCATCAAAATCACAAATTGTACTCCAACCACCTATCAGAATGCAAGTAAAGAGACTTTCTCAGGACTTGCAGGTGACCTCCAAGGTGTTCATTACCTCCAGAAACGGTAACCCATCAAAGCTTATCAGAGAACACTATCTAAGAACAGATATCCCATGTTATTCACATGCGTGTAACAGGGACTGTTCATTAATAATCAAACCTAACAATCGAAACCAATTACCTTCGTTCACATTATCTGACTCTCCATTGTCACTGCAATCTGTTGGAAAGCATTATCTTTTAGTTGATCACCAAATCGTAATCAAGTTTATTGATCTTTTAGAAAACCAATCAATCTTTCATAATGTCATCATCACCCAAACTGTCCTTAATAAAGTCAAGGCATTGAACTTCCCAGTTTACAAGAGATTGAGAAGTATTACTCAAGACGATACTAAAAAATTTATTATTTTCCATAATGAATTCCATAGAGACTGTTACGTTGAACCAAAATCTACATTATCCACATCTTCAGGTTTGAACACTGATGAACAATCAATATTGAAAACATTAGATTGGTATAACCAGCATTTATCAAACACTGACATCAATGTCGTATTAATCACCAACAACTCCAAACTTTTGTCTTATGAACACACCACAAATCTATCAAACTACATTGAACTATACCCAAACAATGCAGAATTCAAAGATTTGATCCCAGATGATTTAGACTTGAACGATCAAGGATTCAATGTCAGAGAAAACAAAGATGAAAATATCTTTACTGAATATTATCCAATTTCAAGGTTGAATGGTGGTTTGAAGAATGGCTCATTATACAAAGGTCATATCTCCATTTCATCATACAACGCAAACGAAGGTGAAATTTCAGTGAGTTATTTGAAGAAACCATTATTGATCCAGGGCCGTAAGAACCTTAACAGAGCATTCAACACAGATCAAGTCATTGTTGAAATCCTGCCAAAGAAATACTGGAAGAAACCATCATCTGAAATCATTGAAGACAACTCAGAAACCAAAGACGATATTGATTTAGAAGAAGACATAGATACCACCAAGATCTCGGATAATGAACGTCATTCATTATTGAAATTAGCATCAGAAACCCAACAGTCTGCTGATCCGCATGCATTGCAACCAACTGCTAAAGTTGTAGGTATAGTGAGAAGATCATGGAGATTATATGTTGGTAAGATCACTAAAAATTCCGTCTCCACCATTGAATCAAATGCTCCAAAGACATGTCTTGTGAAGTTAATGGAAAGAAACACTCCGTTAGTCAAGATTAAAACTAGAAGGTCAAAAGATTTGGCAAACGCTAAGATCTGTGTTGCTATTGATTCATGGCCAATAAATTCAAGATTTCCAAATGGTCATTTTGTTAAATCATTAGGTGATTCGGAAAAATTACAAACTGAGACTGAAGCATTATTATTGGAACATGATGTTGAATATCAACCATTCTCAAAATCTGTGTTGGATTGTCTACCTAAAGAAGGTTATGATTGGAAAGTTCCTGAAGATTTGAAAGATCCAGAAGTGTTATCTAAAGATCCGAAACTTGAAAAGAGAAAAGATATTAGAGATAAGTTGATCTGTTCGATTGATCCTCCAAATTGTGTTGATATTGATGATGCCTTACATGCTAAACCATTGCCTAACGGTAACTATGAAGTTGGTGTTCATATTGCTGATGTCACACATTTCGTTAAACCAGGTACTCCTTTAGATGCAGAAGGTGCTTCAAGAGGTACTTCCACATACTTAGTCGATAAGAGAATTGATATGTTACCAACATTGTTATCTGGTAACTTATGTTCTTTAAAACCAAATGTTGATAGATATGCTTTTTCAGTTATTTGGGAATTAGACGAAGATGCTAATATTGTTAATGTCAAATATCACAAATCTATTATCCAATCAAGAAAAGCTTTTAGTTATGAAGAAGCACAAACGACTATTGATGATGTTTCCAAACAAGATGAGTTGACTAAGTCAGTTAGAATCCTATTGAAACTATCGAAGAAATTGAAACAACAAAGATTAGATAATGGTGCACTAAATCTAGCATCACCAGAAGTCAAAGTCCATATGGATTCAGAAACTTCAGATCCAGGTGAAGTTGAAGTCAAGGCATTATTTGAAACTAATTCTTTGGTTGAAGAATTTATGTTGTTAGCCAACATCTCAGTCGCTAGAAAAATTTATGACGAATTCCCGCAATTTGCAATGCTTCGTCGTCATGCTCCACCACCATCCACCAATTTTGAGACTTTGAACGATATGTTAAGAGTTCGTAAGAACATGTCAATTTCCTTAGAATCATCCAAGACATTAGCAAGTTCATTAGATCGTTGTGAAGATCCATCAGATCCATTTTTTAATACTTTGATTCGTATCATGTCTACTAGATGTATGATGGCTGCTGAATATTTTTCATCTGGTGAATTCAATTACTCAGAATTTAGACATTATGGTTTAGCTGTTGATATCTATACTCATTTCACATCTCCAATCAGAAGATATTGTGATATTGTTGCACATCGTCAATTGGCAGCTGCCATTGCATACGAATCATTAGATTTCAATTTTACTACTAGAGATAAAATGAATGCTATTTGTGCTAACATCAACAAGAGACATAGAAATGCACAATTTGCAGGTCGTGCTTCTGTTGAATATTATGTTGGTCAAGTTATGAAGAATACATCAGGTAAGGTTGAAAAAGGTTACGTCATTAGAATTTTCAGTAATGGTATTGTTGTGTTGGTGCCTAAATTTGGTGTTGAAAGTTTGATCAAATTGGAACACTTAACCAAGGACTTGAAAAACGTTGAGTACGATGAAGATAACTATGTTTTGAAGTTTAATGACTTCGATGGTAAGAGAAGAGAGATTGGTGTTTTTGATCATTGTGAAGTTGAAATTAATTCCATTTTGGATGAAGCTGTCGGTAAGAGAAAAGTCCAGTTGTATTTGAAATGATTGGGCTTTGAGGAATGTGTATAATATGATTAGAAAGCTGTTGATAGAATCTCACTGTTGATAGAATCTCCTTTTAGCAATAGACTGTATCGTTCCTTCCTATTTTCATGTCTTGCCTGTAATGCAACTTCTTACTCTGTGAAATGCCATTTTTTTCCGAGGCAATACATCTTCACTGTTTGATTAATGACTGTCACTATACACAAAGTATATTCCCCTTCTGTTTGATTAATGACTGTCACTATACACAAAGTATATTCCCCTTCTGTTTTATTGATACCTTTTAGTGTGACTAATGAATGATTTCGACACTCTCCGGTCGAATCTGCTATCCAGCGAATAGAATTCAGAAATTTGAAATCTAAAGTAAAACAAAATAAAATTATGAACAGCTTAATATACAAAATTTAATAGCCAGCTGGCTCTTTATAGTACAGATATCTGGACACAGTTTCTACCTGAGTCAAAGGAATACAAGAAAACCCGCTTATGTAATCAACATTTCCGTCGGAAACATGCCGTCGGATTTGTAAAAGTATCAGCATTTATGTTTCAACTTTATAATTAGTAAATTATAGATAGCCTTTCTGGATAAGGTCCAAAACTGCTGTCAAACCGGTGGTGGATGAGATACCATACGGGGAATAGATAGTCCTGTTAATTTGGAGCAGGGCTTGTATGGGAGGTTTTTTGATACTCCTAGAATTCAAAAAGGTATGATCATTTTCCCTGACTTTAATCTCCATTAATAGCATAATGAGAATTTTTATGATATGATATACCAGCGCTCTGAGCATGATTCAGATTCATGTCAAATGCCGAGTCAACTTCAGTATGGCGACACGACAGGACCAGAATGACATATATTCTTGCTGATTGTTAGCTGGTAGTATGATTGTAACTAACTTCTCCTACAGGGAAAAACAAACTTTGGGAAAACTTGAAAAGTTTGTTAAAATACACAAATCTATAATTGTTTTTGCTTTATTCCTTCTTTTCAATACTGAAATCACTCTTTCCACCAACTTTATCAATGACTCGGATATTTTCAAAATTCATCAGCTTATCCACCGCTTTACACATGTCGTAAATGTTCAACAATGCAGCATTAACACCCATCAATGCCTCCATCTCAACACCTGTTTTACCTTCACATTGAGCAGTACTTTCCACTCTGATTGTAAAGTCATCAATGATCTCAACAAAAATTTCAGCTTTTGTAAGTGCAAGCGGATGACATAGGATGATTAGGTCGCTGGTTTTCTTGATTGCTGAAATTCCTGCAATCCGTGCGATACTCAGGACATCCCCTTTCTTATTGGAATTTTCTTTGATTTGCTGAATTGGACTCAAGTTGGTGAATTTGATGAAGCCTTCTGCCTTTGCTTGACGTTTAGTGATATGTTTTCCACTGATGTCTACCATTTTGGCTTCACCCTTTCCATTGATGTGGGTTAGTTTAGGTTTGGTCGAGTAGAATCGCATTTGGTTGAATGAGGTGGTTGATGGATTGAGCATCCATGGCTTGACATGACTAAACCCATCATCTGCGGTATTGTTACCTGTTTTCAATCATTAGTAAAACAGACTTGATGGAGTTGTTATCAAAAACTCAGACTCACCCACCAATTAAAATCATAGGTCTATTCTTTAAAGTTTTCAGTTCATCCAAACCAGCATGTTTCTCCTTCTTATTCTTCACAGCTTTTCCAATGACTTCTAAAATCTCACTTTCTGGTCTATTTGATCTCAGAAGATCCCTGATATTGACTTCATCGTTACCAAACAGACAAACTTTTAGGTTTCCATCCGAGGTGATTCTCAATCTTGTACAATCTGAACAAAAATCATCAGTCATTGAGGAGATGAAGCCGATTGTTCCTTCAAAACCAGGTATCTTGAAGATCTTGGAAGTTTCACCATATTTATGATTGATTGATTCAATATTTGGATATTTTGTCTGAATGATGGATATGATTTCTTTGAAACTGATGACTTTTTCTGATTCCCATTTATTTCCATCAAATGGCATGTATTCAATGAATCTCAATTCAATTGGGTAATATTGACATAATTTCAGGAAGTTTAAGATCTCATCATCATTTAATCCTTTCACAATGACACAATTTAATTTAACCTTTGGGATTCCTAACTTCAAGGCAGTCTCCAACGATTTCAAAACCATACTTAGACCATTTCTTCTGGTGATCAACGTGAATTTCCCCTCAACCAAAGTGTCTAACGAAAGATTAACGGAAGTTAACCCATTCTTAGCCAATTGTGGCAACTTTCTATGAAGTGCAATACCATTGGACGTGATGCATAACTCTTTCAACCCCCGGATATTATTCAGTCTTTCAACGATATCAACAATGTCTTTCCTCACAGTTGGTTCTCCACCAGTTAGTCTAATCTTAGTAACACCTTGACGAACGAAAATCTTTGCAATTTCGACGATTTCATCAGTGGTCAATATCTTTGATTCATGCTGCAACTCAACCCCCTCTTCAGGCATGCAGTAAGTGCATCTCAGATTACACCTTTCGGTGACGCTTATCCTCAAGTAGTCATGAGTTCTCTTGAAATTATCAGTGAGGAAATGTGAGAATGGTTTGGCTGCCTTGATGTTTTTCCATCGTTCATATTTAATCAGATTTGATGAATCATTATCAGTGATCTTTCTCCCAGTAGAAAATGACGCCACACTGTAAAATCGCAGTGGCCTCACCAATCCAATCCTCCTTAGCAGAGGCATATTGATTAACTCACTTGGAACTCCAGATTGAACTAATTAGGCGTAAATCTTGATTAAAAAGTAATAAAATCAGAAGTGAAAATCCGTTTCATTCATTATCAAGACCAAATGTATGTTTTGCGGAACTTAATCTGAGTGGCCGTAACAAATCAGAACAGAAATATTTGTAGTGGTGGAAAGTGACTACGAAGCTGGCTAACCAAGCTCCACACGGTATCAAGGTGCTAGGGATGAACCCGAGCAAAGGATCAAAAGTTTAAAGTTCAGGATGCTCATACTGATAGAAATTCGGCCTTTAGATCTACTTCTTGAGTGTTTCTAAACTATCTAAAATCGGATTATGGGACGACTACACTCATCACTCACAATTCAACTTCATTGTACATTTGACTGATTATGAGTCTCAGATACTGCTCGTCCCCTTTTACTTCGGCAATTGAGCCATTGAATATTCGCCATTTGGATCTTCTTTCAACTTCAAATAACAGACAATCGAAAACGCACCAAAAACCACGAAATTAGTCCAATTGATAAAAAACCAGTAGAAGAAACTGTGTCTGAATAAATCCACAAACTTGATGTCAACTAGAAAGACGACTAAAATCAGTCTTAGTATTATTTCACCAGCGACCCAGATCAAAAAACTAGAAAAGAAAATCTCCATAAGTACAGATCTCTTCTCTAATATGGACATTTTCATTGTGATCTTGAAAACAGCACCTAAGAATGCACCGGTGTAGGTTAGATACATCAGCATAACAAAAGTATCACCTACCATATTGAAAGCGACTGATGAAGAAGGCAACATTGTCATTAACGGATTCATGGTCCTTTCTAACTGGGTCTCAGCCAGCAGGGAGGACTTCACAAATAAACCAATACCAAATGAAACACCGCATCCTTCGAATCCACCAAATGCACAATCCACCAGAACAAGAGTAGCGTAAATATCAGCAACATGCCTTAGGATACCAACAAAGAATCTTATGATTGGATTCCAGTCCGAATAATCAAAATGACTCAGACTCAACTCTAGCACATTACAAAATACTGAACCCAGATAAGCACACATAAGTAAGATCATACTAAATTCTAACTTCAGATAGAAAGCTGCAAACAATGTGACTGCAAAAATTGGAAGTGAACTCATGAATAACCAAAACATACGGTAATTGGTCACAAAGCTCTTCCCGTTGGAGCCATCCTTCGTGAATTCAACTTTACTGGCAACATTTTGGAAACCATCAAAATCAGCATTCACACACCAATAGCCCTGTTGGCCATCTTTGATATCATAGCTGTACTCGTTGTTGTCTTTGAATGTAGTGAACTGGAAATTATCCCCATTAACAGTATTGAAGACACCGGTGTAATTCACACCCTGACAGGTGATATTTGCGGGATTGGACTTCTCTCTCCAACACTTGAAGGGTCTGTCTAGACTGTACTTCAGGTCTCCAACGTACTCGCCGAACTTGAAGATGGTCAACTCGGCCACATCTTCCCACTTCTTATCTAGCTTGATATTGATGCTATCGAAGCTGTAAGAACAAGAGTAGATCGACTTGTCAAAGGCACAAGCGAGTGGAAGCAGCAAGGGTAGTAAAGAGAATGAGCGGACGCGCATTATCAGGCAAAGGGCCAGCTTTTAGTAAGTTTTTAGAGAGTTCAAGAAGAGTCTGAAAGGATGTTCTTTTTTTAGTCACTACAGTACCTGAGTTTGGAACCCCCAGATCTCGGCCGAGTATTTTAAACTGTTAACTTTGTCAAATTGAGGATCTTCTTAGGAACGACTACAATCAGCCAGAATATATATCGTATATCATTAACTCATTATAAACTATAAAAATGTATTATTAAGTATTAGTAAAATCCATCAAGATCATAAAAAGGGATCTAAAGAGTGTGAAATTAATTATTATTAAACGTTCCCTAAGGTATAAGGTCATAATGATGACAAGGAACATAGCAAACCATGACATTGCATTCAATCAACTAAGCAGTTTCACCAGAAACTCTGGTTTCAGCATTTGGATAAGCAGCCTTTTCAGTGTCTTGAACAGCTGGAGTACCTTCAGTGACGGTACCGTTCTTAGTAGCATCGAAAATCAAGACAAATGGTAAGATCCAGAAGTTGATCAAATCCAAAATACCATAAAAGACAGCTTCAGAATCTGGTTGGATAACATTACCACCTTCAGATAAACCCCATGAGATTGGATATAAGATAGTCGTGATTGTTAAGAATAAGACAGCGACTTTACCTAATAAACTCTTGACAGCTCCAGTACCGAATAATTGTCTCTTGTTGATTCTGTATAAGGCGAATAAAGCAGCAACGGCAGCAAAAGTCCAGTAACCCCATTTGTAGGAAGTTGAAACAACAGCACCAATCAATAAAGAGACAATCCAGATTTCGTAAGCAATGGCTGGAACTAAGACGTTTTGGATGATATCTGATAAGTTTAAATTGACAATAACGTTTTGAGCTTGAGCGTTCAATTCAAATAAGAACAATAAACCAGGGAATGCAGAGAACCAACCAATAAATCTAGCATAGAAGACTTGTCTGATATCATCGCCAATGGTAATATGATTGAATTCAACTGGAACACCAGCCCAACCTAAATCAGAAGCTAAAGTATAATAAGCATAAGCAATAGTGGTAGTGGATAATAATGGACCCATATGTAAGTAATGTTTGTACCAGTTTTCTTTACGTTCATACCAGAGAACGAAGAATAAATGGATCAATAAACCAAAAGTAGTACAGGCGAAGACGGTCCATAACCAATCAGAACCATGTTCAGTGATATGGATACCAACATCTGCTGGGTTGACGTTTAAAACATCGTTTCTAATAACTGGGGTTGACATTGTGATAGTACGCCTTGTTTGTAGTAGTAGTTTGCACTTGAATTTAAATTGTAATTCTTAGTGAAGAGAAAGAAAGGTGGAACTTGTACATTGGAGGAAACTAGTGCAAGTTAAATAGTTTTTGGGAAGTGTGATGATTGCCATGAGTTATTTATTATTTGGATCATGGGTACAGTATTCTGGTAAAACGGGTGAAGCTCTTTCCGTGATTTACGATTCAATCTTTCTGAGAACAAATTCTATGGTTAATTACACTAAAATTTCTGGAAAGTTTTGGAAAACTGCCTACAAATGGATATTCAGGAACTTCTGCAGTTGATTAATAACGTGATTACTGTCAGTTCGATAAACAGGTCATGCCGCTCATCAATGGATCAGAATCTTCATTGGATACATAGTTAGCGATTAACACGGCTAGACTATGTCGTTCGAGAAAACAGGCCTTTAAAAAAGTTGCGAGTTTTTATGGAGTTGCTCGAGTTGATGTGGCCCCATAATCATAAAGTGCCTTATGGAAAGAGAACGGGAACGTTAAAGATCCTTGTTTAGTACGACGGACATCTCCTCACAAGTCACCATCACGAAATCGACACACACAAGAAGCAGATCTTCAAATCATGACGGAATGTCATGGAATACTCAGAAAAAAAATATGTCATAAAGGGTCACTCTTCGTCCACTACTCGCAACAGCAAAGTGAGCACTTCAAACGTCCTTGGCCGCGTCATTTTCTGCACTTTATGCTCATCTTATGCGACAATCCCCAGACTAAAGTCATCCCACCTGAATTCCTAAACTTCCACCAAGAATCAATATAATTTGTCAGATTTTCAACAATAGAAAAAAAAGGAATTTTTGTGTCACCACATTTTTTTCTCACTGAGGGTCCGTCAATTCCTGATTCGGAAATACACCGAATCAGGACATTTACTACCAGTTTATTACCCTACTATACCGTTTATACTCCGTATAATTGTACTTTTCTATTTACAAGACTTGCTATAAACCTCCAGGATCTGAGAATCTCATTCAACGATCATCATTTACCACACTTTATTTTCTATCAATTGGGAATGGTAGCTGTTGACCACCCTTTGCTTCCATTTCTTTCAAAAATCTTTCCTTCTTCAAGTCAACAACATATTTTTCTTTGAAATAGTGCACCCAACTCTGTGCACAATTGGCTTCAAAGTCCTTCTCCTGTACAGCACAGTTCTTCTTTAGCACGTCTTTGTATTTATCTTCCAATGGATTCTCCACTTTATTGACTTCCAGACAATCAAGGTATTTATCTCTAGCATCCCAACATTGTTCTCTTTTGCTTCTGTTTGGTGCGATCTTTGCTTTTTCTTCAGTAGTTGAAAATAGACCCATTGTGAAAATCCTTAGATGCTTCTTTGGTAACCAATAAACAAAAGATGAGCCTGTCAACTATAAACTTTCCTGTTCAAAAAGCAAGACCAGAATCACAAAATCAATCATCCAAAAAAAACGAAATTTTGTCACTGGTTTGAAGCGTTTGAAAATTTTCACTGGTGGAAAATTAAAACCTATGAAAATTGCACTGATTTAAGAACGAAATCAGATCTGCTTTCTGTAATATTGTCAGCATATCAGAGAAAGAATGTCCAATTTCAGACTGCAGGTGCGTCAAGCCGTTCCATCTATTGATCCAATCATTGCCGATTACGCAGTTGGTTATATTCAGCATGTTCAGCATTCTACAACAGACAGTGTCTTGTCTCAACAATTAAACATCGAACAAGAGATCGAATTCATTTCCGAGTTATTGAAGAATTCAGGTGGTGATGCCGAAAAGATTACTAAGTTGTCAGAAGGTTTGATTACTAGTTTGTCTGATGAGTTGAAGGCTAATCAAGCTAAGTTGGAATTGACTGGTGATACCTCGAAACGTCTATTAGATATCAATTTGTTGAAGAAACATACGAATAAGAGAAACATCAACTCAAGTTTGGCAATGTTGGGTGTTACTAGAGATATTGAACATACAGGAAGACACGTTGAATCTAAAGTTGATAAGAAGAAGTTGGAAAAGGCAGAAAAGAAAATTGCTGCTAAAGTGGCTAAAAGAGCTAATAAATTCGTTGAATACGAGGCATCAAGATTGATTAATGCTGAACAAGAGAAAGAAAATTATGATGAATTCTTCTTGAAAGTTAACCCTATTGAGTTTGGTGCTGGGGCAGGTAAATCTAAGGATATTAAATTGGATAACTTTGATTTATACGTTGGTGATGGTCAAAGAATTTTAAGTGATACTTCATTATCATTATCTTATGGTCGTAGATATGGTGTTGTTGGGTCTAATGGTATTGGTAAGTCTACATTATTGAGAGCATTATCAAGAAGAGAATTGAATGTTCCTAAACATATCACTATTTTGCATGTGGAACAAGAAATCAGAGGTGATGATACACCAGCTTTACAGTCTGTTTTAGATGCTGATGTTTGGAGAAAATCTTTATTAGGTGAACAAAAGAAACATCATGAAAGAATCGAAGAGATTGAGCGACTAAGAAAAGAATTCGATGAAGATTCATTAGAAGTTAAGAAACTAGACAACGAAAGAGATGATTTAGAAACTCATTTAACAGAAATTGAAGAAAAATTAAACGAAATGGAATCAGATAAAGCAGAATCAAGAGCTGCATCGATTCTTTTTGGTTTAGGTTTCACGAAAGAATCACAACAAAAACCAACAAATTCCTTCTCTGGTGGTTGGAGAATGAGACTGAGTTTGGCAAGAGCATTGTTCTGTAAACCAGATTTATTATTATTAGATGAACCTTCAAATAACTTGGATGTTCCTTCCATCACATACTTGGCCAATTATTTACAAACATACCCATCAACTGTGTTAGTTGTTTCCCATGACCGTGCATTCTTAAATGAGGTTGCTACAGATATCATCCATCAACATTCTGAAAGATTGGATTACTATAGAGGTCAAAACTTTGATAGTTTCCATGCAACCAAGGAAGAAAGACATAAGAATGAATTAAGGGAATATGAAAATCAAATGGCATACAGAGAACATTTACAACAGTTCATTGATAAGTTTAGATATAATGCTGCCAAGTCTTCAGAAGCCCAGTCCAGAATCAAGAAATTGGAGAAATTACCAGTCTTACAACCTCCTGAAGATGAAAAGAAAGTTGTTTTCAAATTCCCTGAAGTTGAATCATTATCACCGCCAATCATTCAATTGAAAGAAGTCTCTTTTGGTTATTCACCAGATGATTTATTATTGAATAAAGTTGATTTAGATCTTCAAATGGATTCAAGAGTTGCTGTTGTTGGTGCTAATGGTTGTGGTAAGACCACATTATTGAAGATTCTGATGGAAACATTGAGACCTTTAGAGGGTTACGTGTCACGTAATTCAAGATTAAGAATTGGTTATTTTGCCCAACACCATGTTGATGCAATGGATTTAACCACCTCAGCAGTTGATTGGTTATCTAAGACCTTCCCAGGTAAGACAGATGAAGAATATAGACGTCATTTAGGTTCATTTGGTATCTCTGGTTCATTATCATTACAAAAGATGGCATTATTATCAGGTGGTCAAAAATCAAGAGTTGCATTTGCTTCATTATGTTTGAATTCTCCGCATATTTTGATTCTTGATGAACCTTCCAATCATTTAGATACTTCCGGTATTGATGCCTTGAGTGACGCATTGAAGAACTTCCAAGGTGGTGTTTTGATGGTTTCGCATGATGTTAATGTTATAAATACTGTTTGTAAGGAAATTTGGGTCAGTGAAAGAGGTTCTGTTAATAAATTCAATGGTACTATTTATGATTATAAGAAGTACATTTTGGCCAATGCTGATGCTTCAGGTGTCGTTAAGAAACATTGATGGATTTGGTATTAATGCTGGAATAATTTTCAATACTTATGAGCTCGTTTAACCAATAACTAGGTCTTGAGTCTGTCGATTCTAGAAGCAATTCTTTTCATTACTTGTAGGAGTAACTGTTATTTTGATCCTCTAATTTGAAAGTACGAAAATAACCGTTCGTGGGATACAGTTTTGTTCGTATGATTTCAATTGCCAATGAGTTTAAGTGAAGGATCATAACAGTAATTGAACTCCCCACAATTGCCAGCTTCTGGTTGCAAGGATATGGGCAAACAATAAGTGTCCAAACACATATCTCTTGAACCGTGATAACCATCTTAAATTTAGTACTACACGCAGTTTCACTGATTTTTTTTTACAACCAAGACACAAAACCCATACTCCTTCACAATGGAATCAAATCAGAGACATGATTGCCCAACTATCACCAACCACGCACGTTCTCACTAACTTTGCACCAACAATATAACGCCTGCTTCAGTGTTCAGGTCAAACAAACTACGTAGACCGAGGCATCATATACGCACTTTTCTTTTTTTTTTTTTTTTTAGCTATATACTAATATTTATTTCTGTAACTGTTCTTCAACTATGATCTTTCTTTCGGTCGAAATTCTTTTTGAATTTCTTTAAATCCGTTGTACCAGATTTGAACGGTCTCTTGGAACATTGATTAAACTGTAAAGGTCATCAGTCAGTGAGTCAGTGGCTGGTACCGGTTAGCGGGTCACTGGATCTGTCCGATGTCGTTTGAAATTTTGAAATTTGAAGTTTCCCAGTGCCCAACTTCCCAAACTTTTCATTTTTGGGCATGCGCTGGGGAAGATCGACTGCAGGAAAACTTATGCGTTCCTGCATTTGCATGCGTTTTTGGCAAAACTCTCACCATTTTCTTGAACAATAAAAAATATGGTCTCGAGAGACCAGGAAAACGAGTTGTGATTTGTAACTTGTCGTTGAGGTCGTGGTTAGTCACTGGTACATGTCGGTGCTCACAGTTTTGCTTGTACTAAGTGGCTTTTATAAGGGATAACATCAGTTGCTCCCTTCTCGTAAAATATACGCTTCAAGAATCAAGTCCAAGATCGCCCGGCCCATCTCTAGTACCTATACCACCTACCGAACGGCAATATGTACACAATTTAACCGTTCAACCACCAGTAAGTGCTAAAAATAACTTCCAGATCGCCCCACATAAGCAAAGTCTTCGAGTCATTAATTGTCCGTTGGCCTCATTTATGTTGTCGAGGTGCTTGTTTGTTTGTATGGAAATCTCATCTTAAGCTGGAGAAATAGGTAGCTGGTTCCATTTGTATGCCGAAGGTTACCTATTCGTACCGTATACGTCATTTGGACTCAAGTTGCGTGTTGCTACACGATGTGGTCTAAATTTAAGCACACATATCGAGAACATTCAACACTCAGTTCAAGTCGACTGTCGAAACACTAGTATGTGCTTTATAGAATGCAAGCAGTTACTAGTAGTACCGTCTGCAACCAGCATGGTGCCACAAGCTTGTGTTGCGGGCATGTCTCTGTATTCTCCCTAGGGTTCCACAAGAAGCTTCATGTTTGTTTTTTCTGCTGATGTGATCGGATTACGAAATCTCGTGATCTTAGAGTTGCGAACTTTCCTAATTGGATTAATTGGTACCGTAGCAATTACATGACAAACCCTGAAGTTGACCAGATGAGCCAGCGTTTCTTAACTTTCAGATCTCCACACAAACACCCAAAACAGCAACGCAGACGAAGGCCTCTTTCCCGATCAGGTCAAAACCAGAAGTTCCTTTCTCCCCCCAGCCATTTCTTCGACACAAAAGCCTGACGTTAAATTATGCAGCTTGCCTATTCCCAGGGTCGGATGACGTTATTGAAATGTAAAGTCACCACACATCAATTAATACGTCGCAAGTCACATGCAGACAAACAAAAACATTGCCAATAATAGAGTTAACCAGTTGTGGTCCATCCCAAAAAAAACTATACAAGTCCGTCAAAGTTCCAACTTTCTATCCCCACTTTACATTCTGTTTCTTCTTCATCACTCAAAGAATTATTCATTCGCTTATTATCACAATGTTCTCCAAATTAGCCTTATTATCATTAGCCTCATTAGTCTTAGCTGACTCTGAAACCTTTGGTTTAATCGTTATTAGATCTGGTTCCCAATACCAAAACAATGGTGTAAAAGTTGTTGATGGTGCCCTCACTGTTTCAAGCCAAGGTTCTGACTGGTTTGAAGGTACTATCTTAGATGATGGTAGGTTACAAACCACTGATGGTAAATACGTTGCTGTCAGCGATGAAGGTTTAGTCGTAGGTGACCCCTCATCATCTCCATTCGCCATCTCAGAAGGTCGCTTAACTTATAACGGTCATTCAGGATATGCCATTGCTGATGGAACTGGTAACATTTCCGTTGATGGTATCTACTCTTTATCTCCATTCACCGAATCTGGTTCAAGAGCTGCTGACTTTACTCCAAAAACTGGTGATTCATCATCTGACAACTCCACTACATCCTCGACTTCTTCAGATAGTTTCGTTACCCAAACCGATAACGGTGCTAACTCTTTAAGAGGTGTTGGTTTCGGTGCTGCTGTTGCTGCCGGTGCTGCTTTATTGTTCTAAGTTGTTTGAACTTATGATCTCAGTTTTGTTATGCCCTCTTTTTATTTCTATTACGTTTTCCATCAAGATTGTTGAATTCTGCATTATATAACCTTTTAATTAATGATTATTTGGATGTTTCTAATTTTGATTGTAAACTTCGATTTCTCTTCAACTGATCTAGGTCATCGACTCTGATATGATTGCGAACTAAATCAGGAACCACTAAATTAAAGCCAATCGGACGAAACCCTAACTTTAATCCCTGCTCAAATTCACATAAACCCTATACTCAATTGTTGCTACAAACTGGACAAATGCCGCCAGTCGGGGTTATAATTTCGCCATTTTCTCGTAGTTTACCGAAATTGCAAATTGCGCAATTCTCAAGAATCCTTCCATGCAGTTAATTTGTTTTGTTTACATTTTGCTAGTTTTATACATTTCTACCGAAAGATCAAAAGTAGTGGTACACACGACGCATCTATCTGAAGGGTTCCTGGAAAGACCGTCTCTGGTATCTCCGTTGAGTTAGATGGGGTCCATACATTTAGCTAGGTCTATCCTTCCCTGAACTGACACCAATCAGCTGAAGACCACCACTTTTCTGAGCCATCAGAGATTCAGATCCATCATCCAACCATATCAATACCATTTCAGGTGGTCAATAGTTATTTCCCCCTACTATCCCACTGCAGCTAAGTGCAGGCCATTTTTTCACCAGTAATGAACACTCCTACATATCAGTACATCACAATCGATATATGATATTACCACCTCTATAGAAACTTCCACAACTGCAGGAACGTAGAAGTGATCTCATTCCACAGTAGATACATTATATACAACAATACTATAGTATTATTTGAGTTTGTGTCCCGTTGATGCCAGGGCTTTTATGTACCATCATGTATGAAAAAAAAAGAATGCGGAATTACAAATCTTGTACCTAATTTTGGTACTATTTATTGCCGTACTCTTTGTTTGTTGTTAATTAAGGTACAGCTCGGTTAAATTTAGATATAGACAAATAGAATGAAATCATGAAATTTCCTGTTGGATGCGCATACATATAGAGAGGAATGTTCATTCGTTTTCTAATCATTTGATAGTCTAAGTATTTACCAAATATCACAAAATGCAACGCATATCACAATTCATACTCATCAGCATCATCTTCATTCAGTTCATCAATGCATTACCTACCGTTCAATACACACTGATGTTAGAGAAACCATTCTGTCAAATGAACTTTGTGACTGTTCTTTTATCGAATGAGAACTTATTCGCTAAAGATACCAAGAATGCAAAACTTGATAATCATGGTGGTCATTACAAAAACAAATGGTTTAGTTCTATTTTCCATGATGATGGTACTTTTCAATCAAGTGATAAGATCCTTAGTGTTTCTCCAGTTAATGGTTCATTGAAATACCTATCCAAAAAAGAAACAGAAACTTTGACAGAACTAAAGGTTTTATTCTCTATTATTAACGGTTATTTGACACATGAAGGTATTAATGATTTCACATTATGTTCATTGAACTCCAAAGAAGGCACTTATTCCATCCATAGCACCAATGACGTCAATGTTGAGAAATGTCAAGACATGATGGAAGGTGTTAAGATAAAAATCTTGAATCAACATGGGATTCAAGCTCAGGATTTTGAAGATGCTGAGTTTTTATACAATACTGGTAAAGTCATGCTTAGAATTTGATTGATTATACCCCTTTTTTACAATAAAACTTGCATTCATTTTCAAATTTTTATTTTTTATTTGTTCATTCATTAGCATTATTTAGATCCAAGAGATCAACAACCTTTTTTAATCAATTAATATTGCATTATTTATAGCATCTCGAATGATATAATCACATGCATTAATCTGAGTTGTGTAGTGGTAGAATATTTCCCTCTTCTCTTGGTTCCAGATATGAAATCTCACCACCTTGGAACATCTTACTGAAGATGATGTAACTGATTGAGCAACCGATGAAACCACCAACACCAATATCGTAGTAATCATGTTTATAATCTTGGATTCTTGTCAATGCAACGAATAAAGCCAATAAGTCAGGAATGAAACACAAAACATGAGTACTTAATTCAACCCTAGAGTTACTCAATAACCAAAGACTCAAGTAGTTCAAACCTGCAAAACTCACTCCTGAATGACCAGAGGGATGTGATCTCAAACCTTCATAGATGACTTCTTTAACACCAGTACAAACGTCCAAATCAAACAACACAACTTTCCCTAGCTTTTTCGGATCCTGTTGACCAATCAGATTCTCAACCTTCAACCAGTTTGGTTTGCAACGATCAATGAAATCTGGTCTTGGTTTACCTATCAAGTTCTTTAATGTCAAGCAAATAAATGATGTCAACATAATTGAATAGACTAACCCGAACAGACTAATAAATGCATACTTGATGTTCTTTCTCATCAAGATAAAGTGAATCAGTAGGATAATCAAGGGAATAACAAACGAAATCAACAGACATTTCAAATCAGATATCTGATCAACATGGAAACTGTGACTGATGGATGGATCAAACAAGTTGATTTCTGGGATATTTGGAGTGGAAACCATCCCTATTGGGACATAGATGACCATTATTAAAATGACAAAGGCATCTATTGTGAACTTCGACAGGAATTTGGCGTTGATTTGGGCCATTTTGAGGTTTGTGAAATGCATTGGAAGTGACAGTGGTTTTGAAACTTGATTTTTTTTTTGAATTTGTTGATGTTTCGGAAGAACAACAAAATTGGGGATGATAGCCATTGAATTGAAAGTTAAGATGAATTCTTACATGAAAATAAGTACTGCAATATATATTTCTGGTTATTTTTCTTAATCATAAAAGTTCTATTCAATCTATAAAAAACTGTATAAGATGTATACAACAAACGACCATAAAAAGTGATAAGATGAGGAATAATCATAAAAAAAGCATGAAATCAATTCAAAAATTAATAATTAACATTTGCAAAAAGAACATAGGAGACAAAAAGGGGGACATAACAAGTGAGATCAATGATATTTCACAATCATGAATAAATAAGTGTGGATACCAACAAAACAGCCAACGAATGTCTATAATTCCAACAATTCATCAAACATCTTTTCAAAGATTTCAACATGGAATGGATTTGATTTGTAATTGGATAATTCAATCACATCTAAATTAGCGTTATTACTACCGATATCCTTTTCGTGAATGATGTTACCATCAGAAGAAATATTAGCGTCTTCCTTCTTGGAATTGTTGGATGTTGGAGTTATATTGTAATTGACAACAGCACATAACCAAATTCTAGTTTTATAAATCTTGAACAGTTCTTTGATCAACGATCTGAAGTCTAATCTCTTGGTAGATCTATAATAGAATGTCAGTTTCTTTTGATCAAATTGATATTCTGAATTCAAAACCTCCAAAGATTCTCTCAATTCATAATTTTGATTAATCTTGAGGATTGCTGTCTTGTATGATTTGATCTCTTCAATCAATTTGAACTTCAAATTATAAATCTCTTGTGGTGTTGCAAATCTAAGAATTTGTTTAGATGGGATCTGGAACTGAGTTTCTTCATCAAGGATACCGTGACCTGATAATAAATCCTGCACAGTATTACTCAAACCAGAATCCAAACCACCATTAGGACCAAATCCATTAGTTGAATGATTTGAGGAGTCGACATATTTGATAGCTCTGGAATGTTGTTTCTTCTTCAAATAATTGATTAAGATAGCCATATCTAAATTTAAGTTTCCATCAAGGACGTAAACTAAATCTTTTCCTCTATCACCATCACAAATGACAACATCTCTTGAATTGATTAATAAGTTGGAGTTCATTGGCGTTGATAAAATTTCAAATCTCCCTGATTTGGTCAAGATTAAGACTAATGGTTTCATCAGACTAAATAAATTGTTCAATTTCTTTAAATTTATTATAATCTTTCGAATTGTTGGATTGGTTTGAACTTGTGATTGTAACACCTTGTATAATTTCTCAGATTCAGTTACTGAGAAGTATGGCTTGGTAGATTCATAAGTCTGTTGAAGAGTTGGTGAAGTAATGATATGACCATTGCTCAACAATAGTCCATTATCTAATTCAACGGTGTTACCCACACCACCATTTAACATCTGGTTTTGGAATTGACCATTTGAACCATTTCCATTATTACTAGGATTACTAGCAGTAGCTGGATCTTGTTGTTGATATTGGGATTGAATTTGAATAGATGGTCTTCTGGATCTGAAATTCATCAAATTATTATTTAACTGATGACCATTATGACCACCATTACTATTAAAGTTATTATGGAATGCAAGTTGCTCTAATGAAGTTTCTTTGCCATTCGTAGCATTGTTTTGTGCTAACTCGGCAGTGAATGAGGGTCTTCTTGACTGGATGTTAGATAAACCGCCTTGGAGTTCTAGAGGCAAATGGAAATCTGTGTGGTATGAAGAAGATGTGGTTGGTTCGTAATTAAAATTAGGAAAATTTTGGAATTGCTGATATTGTTGCTGTTGGTGATGCTGTGCCTGGTATTGCGGGAATGGTTGAGCTTGACCATATTGATAATTTTGTTGTTGATGGTTTTGTTGAGGTTGGTTCAAGTTTTGTAAAAAGTTGTTATAATTAGAAGACCAGGACAGATTATTCAATTTCGAAATCAACAAATCAGGTGATAATTCGTTCTGTTGAACAGGCTGCTGTTGCTGGTGCTGCTGGTTCTTGTTGACATCAGCTGGGTTGTTCCAGATGTTGTATTGATTCATTCTGACAAGGTTCACAGGGAAAAAATGGCAATGAGTATTAAAAAGGGTACTGCGAGAGTGAGGTGTTTTGTATAAGGCGTGAATCTAGTGTGGGAAAAAAGGGTCTCTTGAAGCAAGATATGAATGAAGTGGAAAGCAGTGAAATCAAATATGGAAGTGCAAGCAAAATGATGATAGAAGACGATCGAAAAAGGGGCGAAAGGATCAAAATCTGTTTAGAATAACTCCTTTCATGAATTACAAACTCCAAAATTTGATTTAAAAAAGTAAGTTTTTCCTCCAGTTTTGGGCAAAAAAAAAGAAAGAAAAGCAAAAATCCGGGGAAAGTTTGGGGAAGGGAAAAACTGCGTGGGTGTACCGGATTGCACCATCTTAGGTAAGCGAGTGGGGAAGTCACGTGTGAAAGTCATCAAACACACGTGAGCGTAAGTGTCCTCACGTGATGATGATTTTCGCGGAAAAATTTGCCATTCGAACAAAAAGATCAATCTCACTCTTTATCGATAACAACGACGCCATCAGCACAGCACTCAATTGAAGCACAATGTCCGATAGCGAACACGAAACCAAGCCAAACCCACAAGAAGAAGACGTCAAGCCAGACGTCAGGGCCGAAGAAACCCACATCAACTTGAAAGTCAGTGATGGTGCCAACGAAGTTTTCTTCAAAATCAAAAGATCCACTCCATTAAGAAGATTGATGGAAGCCTTCGCTAAAAGACAGGGGAAGACCTTGTCCAGTTTGCGATTCTTAAGTGAGGGTCAAAGAGTCAATCCAGATGATACCCCAGACGACTTGGATTTGGAAGACAACGATGTCATTGAGGCACACCAGGAACAGGTAAGTATTCCACGCTTTTTCTTCAATATCTTTCTTACTAACGCGTCAAACAGGTCGGTGGTTGTTAAATAGCTTAATATATGGAGTCACGTGTAAAAACTAAAAAGCCTTCAAAGTTCCCTGTAGCGTACCAAAACGGACGCGTCGCACGTCCCAATCCGTCTCGTAGCCATTCCATTTTGAGATCCGCAGGAGTGTTTTTCGTGCTGACGCGTCCAAAATCTCACAATTCCATACCGATTCAGCCAATCAACACGCCCCAGGCGCCCTTAAAACGCATAATTCCACTCGAGACGCGTCAGTTTCTTGCAAAATTTATTTTCATAACAAGACAAAAATTTAAACAATTGGCAACCTTCACTTCTACCGTCTCTCATTTCTCAACCAACTTCAGTCACTCATTACACAACACCTTACACGCCATCCGCAACCGCTCCAATTAGCTATATACCGATTGAAGATGTCGTACCACTCCAGACAGCCTTCCATCGCCTCCTCGCTACTGTCGTCCACGACCTTCAACACGGGCGCAAACATAAACAAAATTGGTCCCTGGAAACTAGGAAAGACGCTGGGTCAAGGTTCCACTGGCCGTGTCTTGTTAGCAGAGCATCAATCCACCGGTCAGAAAGCTGCCGTCAAAGTCGTTTCCAAATCCGTCCTGAGCTCAATTGACGCGTCTAACGATGATAAGGGAAGAGACGCAGCAGGCTTAGCTTATGGTATCGAAAGAGAAATTATTATAATGAAGCTATTGAACCATCCGAATGTGTTAAGATTGTATGACGTCTGGGAAACTTCCAAGTCACTATACTTGATTTTAGAATACGTTGAAGGTGGTGAATTGTTCGACTTGTTAGTTGATCAAGGTCCTTTGGCAGAAGTTAACGCCGTTAAGTTTTTCAGACAGATTATCATGGGTACTTCATATTGCCATGCCTTAGGTATCTGTCATAGAGATTTGAAACCTGAGAACTTACTACTTGATGCTGATTTGAATGTCAAACTAGCTGATTTTGGTATGGCTGCTTTAGAAAACAATGATCGTTTATTAGAAACTTCATGTGGTTCTCCTCATTATGCTGCACCGGAGATTGTCAGTGGTAAGAGCTATCATGGGTTTGAAAGTGATGTTTGGTCTTGTGGTGTTATTCTTTTTGCATTATTAACTGGTAGATTACCATTTGACGATGAAAATATCAGAAGCTTGTTATTGAAGGTGCAGAATGGTAACTTTGAAATGCCAATGGAATTATCTATAGAGGCCAAAGATTTGATAGCTAAGATGTTACAAGTTGATACCTCCAAAAGAATCAAAACTCATGAAATTTTATACCACCCATTATTGAAGAAATATAAAGTTAATGATAAGGATCAAGAGACACTGGACAATTTACCATCACCAAACTCATACTTAAACAACATTGAAGATGAATCACAAATTGATGATCAAATCTTATCTAATTTAGTTACATTATACCATGGAAGATCTAAAGAACAGATTGTTTCCAACTTATTAGTTAAAGAATCCACAACTGAAAAGATCTTCTATTCTTTATTATTAAGATATAGACATAACCAATCTAACTCATCATTAATGAGATCTTTCTCAATTGCCAAATCCATCAACCACAACCACACTGGGTCGAAATCCCAATCATTCTCCACCGTTTCATCATCAACACCAAGAAAGAACAGAAGATCTGTGATTTCTGTCTCATCATCTCATAGAAAATCAGTTTCTTTCCAAAGATCTCCATATAAATCACCAACGAAGAAAATGATCGAAGCTGGTCAACCACCAGTTCCAAGAAACTTATATGATGAATTTGCAAGACAACAGAATCAACAATTAGCTAATGGTTCGATTTCATCATCTCCATCACCAAGAAAAAACCCACCTAGATCAACTTCAAAAATTTCATTGAATGGTACATCTAAGAGAAAATCAATCGTTTCTGGTCGTCATTCATACATTGCTGGTTCCAAGAGAAATTCAATCTCTACAAAGTTATTGTCTATGTACATTAAATTATCCAAAGATAGTGATTCAAATTTCATTAACAATGAAGCTAAGAGAACATCATTAGATTTTGCAACTTTATGTGATGAGATTTTTGATCATGAAGAACGTGAAAGCCTTAGACAAGCTGAATTGAAGAAACAAAGAGAAGAACAGTTGAAACGTGAAAAGGAGAGAAGAGAAAGGGAAATCAAAGAACAAGAAGAGAACGATAGACAGAAGAGAATCTTGATTGAGGAAGAAAAGAAGAAAGCCAAAGAGTTAGAAATTGCTAAGAAGAAAGCAGAATTGGCCAAGTTATTAGCAGAAGTGGATTCTGATGTGGATGATGAAATTGTCACTGAAATTAGAAAAGAAGAGCAAGAATTGAATGAAATGTCTTCAAAACTGCAGAATTCTAAGATCAGAGCATCCTCTAATCCAATTGATGCTGCTTCAAAATCTGATAATTTATTGAACTCTGAAGAAATCTCCAAACTCAAACTTAGATCTGTGACAAATCCATTACAAGTTAGACCAAAATCTAAATTAGATCCAGGTCTGAATTTCGATGACCAGAAACCCAAAGCTATTGATTATGAAACTAATGATATTGTTTCCGAAGCTATTAGAAGATCTAAATTCTTGGGTTCTAAATTTGATCTAAGTTTGAAGCGACAATCAGTTACTTTAGCTAAACAACAGAGAATGTCATCTTCATTCAATGATGAAAGAAGAACTTCCAAGATTGTTACTGCTGGAGTTAATGATGATGAAGTTGACGAAGAGAAGTTAGAATACAATGGACCAAAGAAATTATCTGATGTTAAAATTCCTCAAGTTACTAGAAAATCAAGATTATACTCCAATTCCAATAAGAGATTATCTGTTCTTTCATTATATTCAACAAGAGATTCATTCACTGATCTAGCATCCAAATTGAACATGATTGGAGATGAGCAACCACTTCATTCATCATCAACTGCTAAACATAGACAATCTCGTCTATCTCATATCCAACCACCAATTTCCATGATTCCTGAAGAAGCAGATTCTTCACTATCACAAAACAAATCTGGTTTGAGATTGAGTTATGCTGACAGATTGACTGCCTTGGATTCTAATAAGGATATGAAGAAAGGTTTACTTGATGAAGATGTTGGATGTGAGGAAGAAAAGATTAATCCTATAGTTGTTGAAGTTGAAGAATCTAATAAGAAGAAAAGAATTGAATTGCCTGAATTGCCTGATCATTTTGAAACATTACAAAAGAGATCATCAATGCAAAAGAAAGGTAAGAAAGTTGAAATTCATCAAGATGAGGTCAAACCAAGACCAATCTCGAGAATCCCGGATCATGAAGTCGAAGATGAAGAGTCTAAAGTCCTACCAAAACATCCAAAAGCTGTAGTACAAAAGAACAATTCTATTTCAACTGCCAAAATAACTAAAGCTCCATTGAATGATTCAACTAATAAGAGAACACCGAGTGGTAATTCATTCTTCAGAAAATGGTCATCTTCCTCTAATGCTTCAAATGAATCCAGCAAACAAACCAATTCATTCTTCAAGTTGTTTTCAAGCTCTGGTTTCTTGGAAGGTAAGACTTTGAATACCATTTATGAACCTGTTGAAATGTATCAAACTTTAAAGAGATTATTGTTATCTTGGAATGGTTATGGTTTGAGAGATATTCGTTCATTTGATGATGAATTAATTATTGAAGGTGATATTTCTAAGAATAATACCTTTGGTTTGAACTCTATCAAATTCAGACTTAATATCAATAAGTTTGGTAAAAAGGGAAGTTCCATCAAATTCTCCAAGATCAAGGGTTCTAAGAAAGGTTTTAGAAAGTTGGAAAATGAAATTGAAAGAATCTTGAACAGAGAAAATGTTTTAGCTTTTGTTAATTAGATAATATGTTAGATAGTGGTTTTGATTTGCGGTTTTTAATGTTTGTGTGTTATAAGTTTTTTTGGGTTTGTATTAATGACGTTTTGTTTATAGTTTTTGATTTTTCAGTTTGTATAATAATAGAGACACTTTGATAAGATAAACTGTACTTTTTTCTATAAAAACAATCCTATATTAATACACAAATGCAGAAAAATTAAAAGATACCCCAAGCATCTTCACAACCATGACAAAATTTAGAACAAGCGACAGAAGCACTTAATGGATAATCACTTAACCCAATCTTCTCATCAACAAATTCATCAGCAAAATTATCCTTACCTCTAGCCATAGCACCAACAAAAACACAGATACTTTCGTCTTTATCCAACTTCTCAACGTAATCTTGGACTCTTGTCAACTTAGCATCAAATGATAATGTAATCTTTCTGCATTTTGGTGGTAGATGGTCTGTTATTGGATTTTTTATGACTTTCAATAGTTTCTCTTCAGAGTTGACAGATCTGATACTTAATTTATGCAACAATTGGACCATCAAACCTGAGAATCTCTTGAATGTTCTTGGAATTCTTACACTTGGATTGACTTCTACTAAAACACCTCTAGCAGTTTGGATATATACTTGTAATTTACCAGCTTTGTTGATAGGAGAATCCAGCAAGGTCAATAGACATTGGTGCGTGATATCTGGTCTGGCCTCAGAAATATCTCTGCCCATCTTCTTCAACAAACCCTGATGGTCATCACAGTTCAAAAGAGCGTATTTGTCTTGATGTGAACCATGACCTGAACTGATCTTATGAGTTTCAAGACAAGCAGCACTTAAAACGACAATCAGTCTCTGTGTGTCCTTGTCCTTGGAGTTGACTGGTCTAGGTTGTTCGGGAACCAGGGAAACTGGCAGCACTTCCTTCTTGGATCCTTCAGATGCGCTCATTTGGTGTATTTCTTAGAGCTCTGATTGTGTTACGTACGCATTTCCATCATAAAGTTTCGATTTTAAATTTTTTCAGCTGATGACATCCGGACACCACAGCGAAAAGTAAACAAAGAATCTCATTGTGATCTCACGACGAACACGGTGGCAAAAACGTTGGATTTTCCTGTTAGTCAGAGTTGTTTTGCGTTGCTCAGAGGTGATATTTCAGACCGGCATGTCAGATTTCAGTGACAGTGACTTCGATGATGAGGAATTCGTCGCCTTGACACTGCGGCCTCCCAGAAATGAGACGCAGAACACTACATTGACACAGGGAAACATTATGAAGAGCACAGGTCAGGGAGACAAGAGGAATGTGGATGGGGAGCTACTTGCTGCTAAGGGTGAGATTGCAATTCTACGGTTGAAGATTCTGGAAATTGAAACGTCTGGGAAGTTGGAAAAAGAACAGATTTTGGCTGGAAATCAGAATACA
Organism: Komagataea pratensis; assembly: GCA_003707865.2. Lineage (NCBI taxonomy): Eukaryota > Fungi > Ascomycota > Saccharomycetes > Phaffomycetales > Wickerhamomycetaceae > Komagataea > Komagataea pratensis. Next base: position 92,087 of record PPMA02000012.1, read on the forward strand.
GTTTATTTATTAGAATCAAAGATCAAGGCTCTGGAAGCTGCTGTTGATCGTTTGGAAGATGAGCGAAAGTTTCTTCGTGTCGAAGTAAGGAATACCAGTAGAAAGAAGAGAAAGACAGACTCCATTCCAAATGTTCAAGATGTTGACATGAGTGATAATAATGTCACGCAAATCGAGATGTCAACTAGTCCAATGACCATTAACACAGCAACTACAACCGCAACAAGTGGGGCACAAACTGGAGAAAATGCAGGTCATTCTCCTGTCAGGTTTGTCCCACCAATGACTGATGATAATGCCATGTTGATAGATAGCATGATGAGACACTCAATAAGTGGGTTAAAGAAAACCACAATGGAATACCTTAACAAGATTGCATTGATTGAAGAGTTTACTCATGAGGAGAGAAAGTTCACTATCCCATGTGAAGAACCAATAGCTGTCCATCTTTTGAAGTTTTTGAATAGATTCAAGAGTGTTCTGAGACTAGATCAGTTAGTCACCATCTTCTCGCAGTTGTTGATACAATTGATAAATTCATTGATAGAGCATAAAAATGATAAACTGATACTTCCAGTTCCATTCCTACTGGCATTATTACAGAACACATTGATTTTCAGACCAAATGCTGTCACGAAAGAATTCGCGTCGTTGGTTGTTTCTTTCAATATCAGAACCATGATTCACTTTGATTCTGTTCTGAGACCGCAGGAAATTATGGATGAATTACATGAACGTCATGAAAAGATCAGAATCAAAACAATCCAGTCACAACTATTGCACCAGTTGTCATTCTTGTTCAGTTTGGAGATTATGGAAATTGTGTTTGTCAATTTATCACATTTTAATGATCATGAATTCAATAAGAAATTAGTTGCTCAATACGCACAAAAACTATCATCGCTCATACAACTACTATTGTCAACGAATTCGTGCATAAATTTGGTTTCTGTTGTTGTCACAATTATCAGCTGTCTTTTCCAAACATATGAAGACGACATTGCCAAGTTCCCATTATTGAATCAAATTGTGTTGGACAGTTTACTGAAGTTGATCCAAACTGATATACCGGTCAAGAAGGGATGGTTCATAACAGGCCTTAATAGAATTATTGGAAATGGTCAAGACAATGTCTCAATACCCAAGCTAATTGATTGGAGTATCAAGGTGAACAAGTACCCACAGGTGGTTCATCCAATTGAGACCTATAATGAATTTGATATTCTGAATAAGCATGAGTTTCAATCCACAAACTTGAACTTCCAGATTATAATGATAGCTGAGAAGTTTCTTCTTTTGCCAAAACATAGCAGTGAGTTACAGATAAAAGATTCCATCTTCCTAAGGTCAGTTGTCTTTGCCATGGCTAAACAGCAGCAATTGAATCTCATCATACCAAAGAGTAATTTGAGTTACTTAAGGTCCAAATACATTTCCAAGCTTATCAGAATCTTTAGTTTACACTGGGACCTATCAAACAACCAGTTCCATTTGCAACAAGATGATTTGATAGTGACATCACCAACGTTACCCAAAGAGATCACACATATGTTAATGATAATATTAGCAAGAGTTGCATTCAGTAACAATTCCACTTCAGAAGCATCAATCAATTTCCTTTACAAAGTGAGATCAATCAAGTCATCAAGGAAGACACCAATCTTCAATAAGTTCACAGAATTGAAAGCAAGAGAAATCGGTCATATCAATACCATAAATGATGACCCGAAGAACAATGCTGATGAAATGACACTATTGAAAGATTTGGTTGATGCTGAGATTGGAATCAGTAATGGTGTTGAGTTTGCATACGATGATGATGTTATTGAATTAGCTAGAGAGATAATAGAGAAGTTCACCACTATGGAAGAGGCAGATGCATTATATACTGCCATGTGTGAAGTGGCTCTTGAAGATCAGTAACGAGATAAGAGAAGATTAGCATATAAATTGTATATAATACAAAAACCTAATGATACAACGAAATTATTATGAACATACACATAACACACCAATAATACCAGTGATAAAATACAAGTACACCTCTTCTTTAAAATGATTTAAATTATTCTCCTAGATACAGAAAATAAAAAAAGCCTTAGATTAATGATATACGTTAATATTAAAAACCCCCAACATATTCAAAACACATCACTTCATAGCACTCTAGTTTATGGTTTTAGTGAAATTAAGCTGATTGTGGTTTAGCAACACCGGTTTGGAAGTTGTTTTTAGCTCTTCTTGGAAGGTTTTTCAAGTATTGTTGACGACCAGTACCAGTAGTTCTTCTTCTCTTAGCTTTTAAAGCCCAGTTGTGAGATCTAATTTTAGCTGATGGGTAACCACATGAAGCACAGGTTTTCTTTTGGATATGGAATGAACGACGACCACATCTGTTACACAAAGTATGTGATTTGTTGTGACGTTTACCGAATGATGGAGTACCTTCTGTTTGAAATATAGTTAGTAATTTGGAGACGAGCTTAAATGTTTGAAGAAAGGTGTAGTGATTTATGTGGACAAGCCTGGTTCTTGACTGGTGTATTTGATATGACACTTGCTGATTGATGGTGAAACTTGGTATATATTCTGATAAGTGAATGGAAATTACTTCTTATTCTTCATAAATAACTGCACTAAAGTGTTTGCACTGGATTATGATGATCCATATTTGATTGTTTGACAGTTTTGTTGATAATCCTCTCTTTCATCAATTAAATACAATGACAATACGTTCATAATGAGATGGTACTTCTTAAATCCAATAGTTTTACATGCTCTTTGTCTCTATCGAATCCTCTTGGTCCACATATGATCACCAATACATCCATTTATCAGTCTGTAAGTCTACTTACTACTCATGTTGGACTATAATTTCACTGTGTTTTGATATTCCTGAAGGTTTGTAACTTTTCGCTTTTTCAAAGTATCAATTTTTCACACTAGCGTTTCCATCAAATTCGCGAAAAACTGGGACTCGGAGGGAGTGTGACGATTCGCGAAATTAGAAAAAACTAACGTGAAAATGTGTGGGTGCATAAAATGTTTGACCTGTATTAAGTCACATGATTTATAGGAGCCCCAACACGGAAATTTTTCAAAAATTTGACGCGTTTTGGAATCCGAAATGTAAACAAAGCGAGTCTTCCTTTGAATTTGAGGAAAAATCTTAGTTTTGAATCACTTCATACTCTTAGATACACAAATCACCGCAGAGCATCATAATACGATGAGTTCACATTTTCCACCATCATCTCCATTCTTGGACCAAACCACGAATGATGATTATGATCCATTTACAGCTACACAATTGAGCAAGACTACTCCTGTTAATACTGTTAACGCGTCAAAGAAACTAGTCATCAATTCTCCATTCATTGGCAGAGAAGGCAGTAAGGTAGCAACACCAGAGGCAAAAGAATTTCAATATCCAACACCAAATCCATCATCTACTACTGGTGCCCGTTCTTCATCACCTTCGAGATCTCAAGCACGTCATGAGTTAGGTGCTACTTCTCCATTAACACATTCTGAGATTGAGAATACTGATAGTTCACCAACTGGAAGACAAGGTAATGTTAAAGAAGGTTCCAAAGTTCAATTCACGAACCCACTAGATGATGCTTTGAGAATCAGATTGTATTCAGAACAAGCTTTGAAGTTGGGTAGATCTACTCGTTGTGACTATTTCATTAAATCGAAATATGCCAGCCGTAACCATTTGAAAATCAAATATAATGGAGATAACAATGAATTGGCTGTTTCGTGTAAGGGTTACAATGGCGTTGTTATTGAATTAGGAAGGGAGTATTATGGTTATATCAAACAAATTAGTGAAAACCTATACAAATTTGTCAAGAAAGATAAAGCTCAAGTGAAAGATGATGAAGAAAAATTTAGAGAGTTTGTTGTTTTCAAAAACGAGCAAATAATTATTCCATACAATGATAGAATCAGTTTAGATATCAAAGGTTTCAAAGTGTTGTTGGATGTTATTGATGATGTTTCGGAAACTGAAGATGAATTGCCTGTTTTGCATAGAGATCGTATGTCTTCTGAATTATCTTTAATCCCAGAAGATTTCGCCAGAGAGGAAGAACAACAACCAATTGAACGCGTCAAGACTATTGAAGTGCCATCTTTGTCTAAAAGTTTGAGTCATCATGAAGCATTAGATAAAATCACTAAACCTGTTGAAAGATCAGAAACACCACGAGCCAAATCACTCGAACCAGAAACTATTTCAAAGAAAGAATCAACCAAATCAGTTGAGTTCAGAACTCCATTAATGACAAAATCAGAATCATCACTCAATCAAGAACAATCACAACAACCACGTCGTCGTAAGGCCGAACCAGGTCTTTCACCACAGAAGAAGAAAATCGATCATCATCAATTAACCAAAACCACATCAAATTCATCAATCACATCAACATCATCAATTATAACATATAGAAAGAAATACCTTGATCCAAGAGAAAAAATCAAAAAGTTAAACATTGATGAAATCCTTGCTGAGATTTCACAAGACCATGAAATCGACAGCATCAAGAATGTCATAATTAATCATCTTGCATTCTCCAGATTATCACAAACTCCATTAAAACAACTCCAAACAGTTAGTCAGTCAATCCAGGCCCTCTCTAGATATCAACTCCGTGCAGTTTTGGCATCCATTGAATGTGTTGGTGTTATTTACAGACATGGTAAAGATGCAGCAGGTAAGCCATTAGATGAAGAATATTATTATGATGTTGAAAAAGACGGTGATTTGGAAAGAACGAAGTTGGTTTCTAGTATCAAGGGGTCCAGTGGGTTGAGAAATTGTAGAAAGACACACAAACAGTACTTCTGGAAGAAGCCAGTGACCAAGAAATAGGGGAATCGTCAGAGATGGATTATATATTAGAACTAATAAGACTTATAGCTATTGATAGCACCAAATAGGACTGTAGTTTAGCATGTTCTCGGGATTTGCAGGAATCATTTGCTGATTGTCAAATGATTAGATTAATTTCTTCCCCGGAATTTTCCTGAACAAGACACAAATCGCAAAACCAAAAGTATAAAAAGCGTCAAAATTTCCCCCAGATTTCACACTTTTTCTTGTATTTTTTCCTTCTTTTCCTCCACAGGTTCTATTAAAAGGATTCTAAACATTATACTTATCAAAATATACCAATATGTGTCAAACTGCCATCTGCGGATTATGCAGTGAGTATCATCATCTTATCAGCACAATACCCTGCGATCGTGTGATTTCCCATTGAGAAGTACACTAACCCCCTACTAGACAAAAAAAGCTGGACCGGTTGCGGTGAACACGTCTCCCAAGTCATGGACAACACCGATACCAAATACTGGTAAGTACGGTCTTATTATGGACTCTTGTTCCCCATACTAACGATCCTGCAGGTGTTCATGTAGACATAACCAAATTGACAGCAGTACCAACCAAAAGTATCCTCCAAGGGCAGGAACTGGTCGTACATCCTTATAAAGCTACGTTGGTCTGTTGAGCTGGTTATAAAGTGGAGAGTTACACTATTGTTGGGATGTTTGTTAAGATGTCGGTGTTGTTGACAGTTATTGTTGAATTATGTGGGGGTTATTGGGTTGTTTTTTGATAAGCTTATTTCTAGTGGCATTTGTTTTGGTGTTTTTTCCCCTTATATTTTGATATTATGGTATGTTGTTTGTTATTGTGAGGGTTCACGTATAGTTTAGTGTCTGTTTTATGGGGATTCGTTGTAGTTTGTCGCATATTGCTAATGCCATTGTTCGGAGTTTGATGAGCACCCCCCAGCACTCGGGTACAAATTTCGATCTTGAAACATGAAATGTGCGAAGACAGCACTGCCTAAAGAAGACAGATTTCACAAGACCCTTTTATGGCAATTGCAGGATGATTCTTATAGCTTCCACCTTGTATTTTGTATTTAGTACTTATATAATGTGATTTGTCACTAACTGTGGGGCAATGTTTATTCATTGACTAACATCTCCGCCTTGTTTCGGGAAGACTGGGGTAATTGGATTGAATTTATAAGAGAGAGGAGCGTGTATCCTGGGAAATTGATGCCATAGAGTGGGACGATACCATCAACTCGAAACTGCAGCACTACAGCCCATTGATTAATCTAAATGCAAAGTTGTATAATTATAAAAAATTAGTAAGTAAAAACTCAAAACCGCACACCTAAACTTCCCTATAACACATAACCGAAAACACCATAATCCAAATAAATACTGATTAATACACAATTGCCCTTTAGTATACTCATCTCAACAAGTCATCATTCAATGCATCTTTCAACGCAGTATGACTAACTCGTGAACTCAATACCAGACTCTGTCCAAATGTTGAAGATTCCCCAAGATTAACAAATTTAGAACCATTAGGACCAATCGTAATCGTTGAAGCACTTCCTTTTAACCGTTCTGATCTGTGAGGATATTCTAACAATGAAACATAACGTGTTGAATTACCTGATGTTGGAGCTTTCTTGATTGGTATTGGTTTGATTGGTTTACCGATTTCTGAAGTCACAATATTTTGTGACTGAAGGATATTATCTGGTCTGAATTTGGAAAATAGGGAAGTCCATTGTGTGCTGAATTGAGGAGTGTTGGAAGTGGTTGATCGTTCTTGTGATACGGATGATGTGGTGACAATGCTGGATGGGGTAGCTGTGATGATTGTTGGTGTGATTTGTGCTCGTGATGTGGATGATTCAGTGACTTGTAACGGTGGGGCAGGCATGGATTTCTTAGTCCATAATGATTGCCATGATAATGTAGATGGTGGAATTAGATTCGTTAATGAAACGTATTCTTCTTGACTTGATTGAGAAACCAAATTCTGTAATGCTTTGGAAGTATTTGATGATCTCGAATCAGAAGTTGTTGTATAAGTTGCAGAAATATCAGTTTCTCTGACAATAGAAGCAGTCGAGGAAAATTTCTTTATCCAACTCATTGTTTGCTCTTGATTGTTTCTCTTTGGTGCAACATGTTGTCTTGCTTGGAAAGATGAGAATATACTATCACATGAATTTGATCTGTTCAGTTTATGCTCAAACGTAGGTAATTGGAATTTGTCAACTTCTTCAGAGACAACTTCAGAGATATCTTCAATTTCTTCTTCCTGTTCAAAGACGGTTACCGGTGGTGAAAGAACAAGTTTCCTGGATGATGATTTTATGTAAACGGAGTTATCATCCCCTTGCTCAATTTCAGGAGCAGTACCAACGTCTTCTTTCTTAGCACTGATTTTCGTCTTATCCCTCTTGTAGCAAAATATACTGGTGACTTCCTCAACAGGAGAATTGACAAATTGGGACTCTTTAACATCTTCCTCAAGGGAAGATTCAGATCCTTGCCGACCTCTAACTTTCAAACCAGTATCATGTGAGATGAAATGCCTCAAGTTAGCTGGCTTGCTCATTTTAGATTGACCATCAAGAGATGTAATGTTTAATGCAGATTGTGGTAATGATAGACATCTTGAATGACTCTTTTCAGGTTTCTTAACGGTTGAAACAACTGACTTGGATGGTGATAATTTGAAAGATTTGATAATGATTGGGCTTTCAAGTTCTTTGGAAATCGGATCTTCTTCCAAGATTGTGTCTGATGTGATGTTATTATTATCGAGTAGTGATGAGTTGGAAAACATTGAGGTATCATTCATCGTAGTATCTGGTGTAAGTAATTGGCCATTGGTTTTCATAGCCAGTAGGTTGAATGATTTCAGTTCTGTAGATAGTCTCTTATTAGATTTAGTGACAACTGATGAAGAAGTGCACCTTATTGGTTTTAGGTTAAACTCATCAAACTTTGGTTCAGATTTCTCTATCTTTGGAGAAATGGAAACAGGAGCAGCAATAACTAATGGTTTCAATGTATTTATTCTTTGTTTTTCTTTCTCCAATTCTATTTTATCCTCTTCATTCAAATAAGTGAAACTGCTTCTTGCGAGAATTGAAGATCTTTTAGTGAATGAACTAGTGGAACGAACTGATCTCTGATCTGAAAATTGATAAGTGCCAAACGATAGAGCAGAGCTTTGGTCAAACGAGCCAGATCTGGCATTCAATGGCGAAAATGGAGTTTCATCTTCGGTGATTGATGGATGTCTGGTATATGCAGGGGCAGTAATGACTCTCTGAAAAACTGAATTAGTCGATGCTTTGAAAGGAGACTTGGTACCATAATGAGGAGTAGCTAATGAATCAATCTTCTTACTGAGGAACCTGAACTCAAGGAATAGATTCTCTAGTGTGGCTTCAGTAGTCCTCCAGTTCAGATCATTATCTCTCCAATTTTGGCCATTTGACTCATCATTCGGAGTTTCAAGTAAATTCAGTTGGATTTCAAAGTATTCACTTCTGATCAATAATGTGTTCAGTTGGGTCAATATGTTCTGATACTGCTGTAAGTTTGAACTCAAGTTGTTTATTTGCAGATCCATCTGGGAAATCAATGAGTTCGAAGATCTCAGTGAATGAGTAAGCCTAACGTTTTCATCAATCTTCTGAATGGTCGAGGACGATTTCTTCATGATCTCATCGGTAAGAAGATCGAGCTGCTGCCTGTAGCGGATTCTGTGCGACATTATGGCAATGCGAGTGGTGACTTTCTCTCAAATCAATGCAAATAAAAACAAGTACAACAAGCGTATAAAATCAACAATAAAAACAAACAAAATCAAGACAATGGCCAATCTGACCAGGGAAAAGGAGCGGACAGTCGGCTTCGAGCAAAGGAGTGGGCTAGGGAAGCGACCAGGAGTAAGCAGCAGAGACTGACCAGCAAAAGCAAGAATCCGTTGATAGGTGACAGACGTACAAAGAGTGAAAAAAGTGGTTGTTTATATTTTAAGTTTGATCTGCATTTTTTTGGCTGCAAAGAAGAAAAATAAACAAACAGAGCTTCCGAAAACGGCTGGCGTGTATTATGTAATCAATGGTTGTACAGATGACTATGAGGCTGGTGGATGATGATTCTGGAGACAGCGTCGCTCTCGAGGAGTTCTGAGATGAAGGAATGACCGTCTGAGTCACTTGATGTGTTGTAGATTGGTTTCTGCTGTTTTTCAGAGTTGAAATTGAGTGGATATGAGCTATCAACTGGATCCAAAGACTGTGAAGGGTCATGTGACTGGATTCGGTACTGTGGAGTGACACCGGTGGTTTCAATGGTTGACTGTGTGGATGTGAGGTGGGCTCTGTGACCTGGTGTTGACTGGTATTCCTGTTTCTTGTTGTTTTCTGATTGGCGTTGTGGAATTGTGGGTATTGGTGAGTTCTTCATATGGTTGTACACAGATAACGGCATGGTGAATGGATAACCGTACTTCATCTGTTCTTCCTCAATCAACTGCATAGGCTGACTGATGTCGTAGTTCTTTGAATCTCTGAAGTCATCTTCCTTGGTACCAAAGTGGTAATCACCAAAACCAACAATCAAAGCAATAATCAATTGTAAGAACCAAATTCCCAAGATGGACAATGCAATGTATAATTCAAACATCAAACTCTTCTTGTATGGACCAATTGTGGTTTTCAGCATACTCATCATCATATCTTCTGTCTTGCTGACCATGTCTTGTGATTTTGAAACGAGACCATCATCAGTAGTATTTGTAGAACTGATACCCTTGGAGATATAATCTTCACTGACTTTGGGCAGTGTGATTTCAGCATTATCATGAATCCAAGTCAATCCTTGTTCGATCTTCAACAATTTGTTCTCAATAACACAACCAACGATAGTCTTGACTGGGTTGTATAGTATAGTTCCATTGAAGGCGTCAGAAATGACCTCATTCATATCATTGACGAACTCAGAAACCGTATTGTTAACGGACTCAGTTGTTGACTTTACCCAGGAAAACAACTCATCATTCATTTCTGTTTGTTTGTCATTGATGAAATCATTAGTGGAGTTTGTCCATGACTTAACTGAGTTGTCTAATTGTAGTGTCAAGTTCTCTGCCATATTATCAAACGGTGCTCTATTATTGGAAACGGATCTGTTTAAACTATGAAGAATTAAGAATTGTAAGACAACAGCTAATATACTGGCAAGGCCAATACCTAGCACCATCAAGGATCTAGCCGATAGGAAATAAGCCATCATCCACCGTATTGTGGTTCTGTTCTTGGAATCATCAGACAGCTTGGAGAGCAACATACCTGCCCTTGTTGGATATCTGTTGAATGCTATTTCAAAGGATTCAATAGGATCTTTGTGTTTATCAATACTCTGCTCTAAGTTCTTTAGTTTTTTCCATGTTCTGAATTCTTCCCAAATAATAGGAACCAAAGCCAAAATAGCACTAACTATCAGCACAGCAACAAACACTTTCAATAATATGGAAATATCCCTGTTAACGGTATCATAAAACTCATTAATCTTGTCAGTATTGTCTGAACAAATCTTGGATTCAATCAACGGTGGAACAAACATTTTGTCTGTGTTATCATCAGCAATGAACGTGGAGTTATCAATCTTGGATTTGACAAGGTCAAAAGGGGTCCTTATTAGTTCTTCTGTTTTGTTCTTGACAGTGTCAAAATCCGGTGTCTTCTCTTTCAATTCTTCTAACTTGTCATTTATACTGCCGGGTATCTGCAAATTCCTCAATCCAGCGATGGTCAAATTCACTTTATTCAATGAACTACTAGCATCACCTTCACTAGCATCATCAGTGAAAAAATCTTTGACTTTCTCAGCAGTACTAACAACCTTATTAATAACGTTTGATAAATCTGTCAATCCATCATCAATATCTTCAGTGATATGACCCAACGTGTTATTCACCCAACCTATTATGTATTCTGTTGAATTAACGGCGACATCAACAGCACCATCAACCGTAGATACCAGGACACAAGCATATGTTCCAATAATCATTTCAATGGCGAAGATGATCAAGTTCTCTGATCCTGTAAGCATTAACTTCAATGCTGATTTTGTCTTATCATTCATCTCCTCCATTGATTTCAGTATCATATAATTAGCTGACTTGGCCAAGTAGTGTGGGATAGATACGCTATTGGATGCGAATGAATCAACAGTGGGACATGAATTTATTGTGAATGTCTGAACCATCTTCAGTGAGTTTCCTAGTGATTGATGAAACAATACGAGTTTTACTGCGACTAACACCAGAAGGATCGTGTATCTGTTTATCCATGCCTGGGATATCCTGTCACGTAAGGAAAGATATGGTTTTGTCATTGTGCTTGTATCAAATGAGCTTGGTGTACGTGTGTGTTATATGACGGTCGGCATTAATGAGTGAATAAATGGGCATCTAAAGGTGTTTTATAAAGCGAATAAGGTGGAAGCCAAAGGGAAGAAATTCGAACCCGCTTTTGTTTCTGTTTTAAATATGTTTTGGATGCATCCAGGGACTCATCAGTACGCACTAAATTTCAACAGTTTTATTGTTTACTAATTGGTTTCATAATTGGGTACATGAAACAAAACTAACATGAAACATAATCAACAAGCACCAACTACTCACAGCATACATCAACCATGCTGCCCATGTCTCAACCACTGGGCTATCCCCTGGACATCTTTTTGCCCTTCCATCACAATGCTTCTTCTTTTTGGTCGATTTCTCGTTCGCTTTGGGACATGGATGGTTGGGATCTTGATTATGCCTCTCATTTAATGTGGCCGCTACCAGAGTATATACCCATAGGCCGAGCAGTGTTAATAGTATTATGTAACTGCGTAAAGGTATCAAGCCTCAGGGCCATTATCAGCTTAGTGCTATTAGTAACTATACTTTCTGGAGAAGTATCTACTTGGCGTTTTGCTGTTCTGGCTTGTCTCGCATGCGGTTGTTGGTGGTCTTTGCAAAATCAGCCGATTAAACTTTAATAGTTTAGTGAAAAAAAATTATATACTATCCCAATTTAAAGTTTATGGTATGTAACACATACACTATACTGCATATCCATGCTGACCGCACTCACTACAGCAAAAGACTAGGGGAACCGTATTGCCTTCCAAATCAATTACCAGACCACAGATATAGGTCCTGTATCCACATCCACCTCCACCCTCTCAACTGCGCTTGCGACGTCATCTCCGTACAACTATGACAGCGGTGTTATGATAGACTTGGCTTATTCAGGCGATTACTACAATCAAAGTTTAGTCGACTACATCAGAAGTGCCACGCTAGCGATTTATCATTCTGCAGATAATGTCAATGACACACAGACTGGTGCCAAGGGAAAGGTGTCCCTGAACTCCACGACACTCATTGACCTGACTGAATCGCTGAAAGATCTGACAAATGGTAACGCAACATTCAATGATGGTGAAGTTGTTGAAGTCGATGTTACTGCTGATAGTACTGGCCAAATGAACGTCACTGCGTTGGGTATCACCTTCCCAGAATACACATTCATCTCCCATATAAACTCCATCAAATTATTGCAGGATTCTACTGATTATGTCCAGATTTCAGTTGATGGTTTCGTTGCTAAACTTCATGGTAGTAATGTCTATGAGGGCTCTGACAAATACCTACTACCAAACGGGACTTCATATGACATTGTCAAGAACTTCACCATCGGCTCCATTGTGCTGGATTCGAAGTATGCGGCCAATTTAGTTAAGAACAATGCCGTCATTGGTTTCAGAGCTTCCACAATTGTTACATGTCTGGCAACCATTCTCATGTGTTCACTTCTATGAGATACAGAAAGAAATTAGACTACAGTTGATCTCATTAATAATATGCAACAAACTATAGCCTTATGAACTGTACTGCTCTAACTAAAACCATCATCGTGATTGAGCGTCTTTAATCTATTGTTCTTCAAGCCAAACTTAGATGCAATCTTTCTAACTTTGAGCACTCTCTGTTCTTTGACTTCTGATTTCTTGGAATCAATCATTCTCTTACCAAAGGACATAATTGATGCTTTTGATGAAGATGTAGCTTTAGATGTGGTTGAAACTGTAACTTCATTGGAATGTTCTTTTTCAACGTTCTGGAATGAACCTCTTGATATAATTGATGGAACTTTGAATAAATTGGTAGGAGATGAATCATTATCAGCGGTCAGATCTATTGTTGACCTGTTACGTCTTTCAGGTGTCTTTTCTGCGAGCTTGATAATTGAGTTTTGTTTCAATGTACGAAGATCTTCACCAAATCCATCATCATCATTACTGTATCTTCTATTGAGCGTTGACTCATCATTTTCTTCAGGATTAGAAATGAATGATAATGTCTTTTGGACAAATGCAACAGTCACTTTCTTCTTCTTTTCAATTGTGCTTGGATCTTTGAAATCTTTTGACTTTTTGACTTCAAATGGATTATCATTATCATCAGATTCAGATTCTTCTTCAGATTCATGTTCACCAAAGATATCTTTCTTAGAATCATAACTATCAGCAGTGATGGATTCAAAAAATGCCTTCGATCTTTTATCTTTGGCTAACTTTCTTAGTGCTTCATCCTGTTCAAATTGTTCCCTCTTTTTCATTTGATTATAGATACGGTAACTTCTCATAACTTCATCTTCACCATCATCAATATCCAAATCAAACTCAGAATCTTTACCTCTTTTACCTAACTTACCTTCTTCAAGATCCTTCAAAATTCTCTCCAAGAGTGCCTTTTCTTCAGCATTGGTTTCATCTCTGATCTTAGCTTCAATTGCCGCCTTGTTGAACTTAATTTTGGAAATATCATCAAGCATGGCTTCGTCCTCAGAATTTTCTTCATCTGATCTTTCACCATCAGCACCACCAATACCAAACCATTCATCTTCAGATTCTTCAGCTTCATTCTCCATCATTTTATCTAAACCTTTAGCCTTCATTTCTTTCTTCTTACGTTTTTGTTCTTGTTCATATTCACGACGCTGTTGTTTCATGAGTTGAGCTTGTTTGATTCTCTCTTGTCTTTGCTCTTCTGTATCTTCTTCTTCATCATCTTCATCGCCTTCATCGGTTGAATATTCTTTTTTCCTAGTCAATCTCTTTGGTTTGAAAACTTGAACATCATCTTCATCGTCACTTTCATTGATATCTTTCGTGGTTGGATCAACTTGTGTTTCTGAGTCCTTTTGGGTAAAACTAGCAGGAAGTCTCTCGATTTCAGATGCTTGAGTCTCTTCGTCATCAGGAATGTCGTTGTTATAGGCATCAACATTATCATTCTTTTCATTACCAAAATATAAGTTCAGTTTATTATCTTGAGGTTTATCTGTTTCGGTGTATGATTCTTGTCCTAAGACTCTACTACCAGCTTCTCTCATTTTAGCAAAGATATCCTGTGACGTGACATTCTTATCCTGTCTTAGTTGTGATCCTTTCTCAAATAACTGTGCCATTGTAATCTTATTGAAAGGATGGTCACTATCGGTATTCAAGTGAGCAAATGGCTGTGACAAATTACCACCAAAATCACCTAATTTGATATCATGAGAATCATCATCTTGTGGCTTGTCTTCTTTGGCTTCTGGTGTATCTTCTTTACCAATAATCTCAAACTCAGCTTCTTCCACCCCATCCCCCTCTTCATCATCTTCTTCATCATCTTCAACAACCATTCGTCTTGACTTCCTTCTAACTTCTTCAACCTCCTCCTCATCATCACCTTCTTCGTCATAATATTCACCATGATCACTATCAGGAACTTCTCCTTCTTCATAATCAGCATCAGATTCATCATCAAGACCTTGTTCTTTTCTAGCTTCAGCATCTTCCTTCTCTTTAAGACGGTTATTCATTTCGATATGTCTTTTTAATAAATCTTGAACATTTGTGGTATCTTGTTTCAAAATAGCTTCCTCCATTTTATACTCAGGATTCAACTTCTTTTCCTCTTGAATCTGCTTTCTATTGGCATTCATCAATTGATTGAATAGCTGTCTCTTTGACATAAAGACATGATTTTCCTTTCTAGCTTGCTGCTTTTCAGCTGCCTTCTTACTGAACTTAGCTTTGATTTCTAAAACTGCAGCCTTTGAATGGTATAACAATTCATCTTCGGATTCTGAATCACCATCTTCTAAAACAACAACATCTGGTGCGTCTTCAGGTTCTTTGAGTTTGAACTTGAATGCTGGTTTGGGTGATCGTGATTGTGCTTGTGGTCGTGATGTGTTAATGGCCTTCAGACTGTCATTAGCTTTAGTTTGGGGGAAAGTACCATCCATATCACTATCTGACGATAACACCATGTCTTCATGATGTTTTGGTTCTCCTTTGACTTGTGATGTTTCTGGTTGGGTTGGAATTTGGCTTAAACCAGGAGTTGAGGCATTCATACCAAATGCCTTGAATAACGAACTCTTGTCGAATGTCTTAACAGTATGTGCTTCGATGTCAATATTATCATCTCTTTGTTCAGGTTCTTCTCCATCAGTATACTCATTACGTTCCGCATTATCTTGATCTTGATCTTGAGGTTTGTTGTCTAGATCTTTACCATCTTTCTGCTTTTCTTGTTGTTCTTTTAATAATCTCTCTGTTCTCTTCTTTAGTGCTAATGCTTCAATTCTTCTGGCTTTTTCTTCCCTTTGAGTCTTCAGGAGCTCTGCTTCAGTTCGTTCAATCTCTTTTGGAACATCTGCATTAGTTGGTTCAGGCACTTCCATCTCTTTTTCCGACTCAGATTCATCCATAAACAAATTCGATCTAACTTTTTTCTGATCATCATCAGCATCAGATACTGTGTCAGCCATGGTTGCCTCCAAGAGATACGACTGAGTAGCAACAGGAACAGTTGGTTCACCCGCTTCATGTTCCTCAATTTGGCCAAGTGGTCCAGTTTGTGTACCTATCTTCTCAGTCTCAGTAGATTGTGTTTCGATCTTTTGTGTTTCTTCGATCTGAGTATTAATGACCTGAGTTTCTTTTGACTCTTCAGTTTCGATCTGCTGCGTACTTTGTGATTGAATAGCTTGAGTTTCAATTTCAATGATCTGTGTTGACGATCCGATAATTTGAGTTTCCGTTTCAATGACTTGAGTCCGTGTCTCTTCAGTAGTTTGTGATTCTGGTTCATCAGGTTCACCACCATTCAAGCGTCTCTTGACTTTATCTAGGATCGATGAAAGATCTAGTATGTTCTTGATAGGAGCAGGTTCCTTTTGGGAGCTAATAATCTCTTTCTCTTTTATTTTATCATTCTCGTCATCATCAGCGAAGAAATCAAGCATCTCCCCATCTGACTTCTGCTTGCCTTCTTCATGTATTATATGAGCATTCATCTCATCATCGAATTCTGGCTCAACTATGGTACTGACCTCCTTGTGAAATGTCTTTCGTTTGACAAAGATCTGGTCTAAGTTGTCCAGCAAATCCATTTTGGCAGACTCTAAGAATAGAGCTTCTTAGTACCCTCTTGTTATACCAAATTGAAATAAAATCTACGCGAACCAAAACACGAAAACACGGAAAAAAAAACAATATAAGTGTGACATAATATATGACTAATCAGTATCTTACATAAGCATAATCAGGGCCGCAAAACCGTACAAAACCGAGGTTTGTGAAAATGACGAAACCAAACAAAACAATAACAGAGACCACTTGAAGTTATTCAGACCACACAAAAGCTACTAGGAAACAGGAATTCCAGCAGCAAAACAACCGCATGCCTTCCTTTGATTATCCAAGCGTTGGTTCCACGACGCCCGGCTCGTTTGGCAAGCGAAGCCACCATGTCAATCCACGAAATTATAAAATAGCACATCAGAAAGTGTCCATTGACGTGGACTTTGAAAACAACTCTATTGAAGGGACAACTGAGATCATCGTGATACCTACTGAGCCAACTTTGAAGATAGTCAAGTTTGACTGCAGAAATATGGAAATCACTAATGTTTTGGTTAATTCCAGAAGGGCCAAATACAATCATACTGACCCTTTCAAACAAGAGTTCATGGAGTTCACACATCAATCCGACAAAGATCCCATAATATCTGACATGGGTGAACATCATTTCTACAAGAATAGGTTTAAAAAGCTGTTCAAGGGTGAAAATACAGAGGAATTGAGTGTACTGATGCCAGAAAAGTTGAAGTTATCATTGCAAGATCCAGCAGCTGTCAATATCATAACACCTTCATATAGGGATTCTCCAGGAAGTTTCAAAGCATCTACTGTTTCTGAGTTGATTTATACACCAGTTACTATCAAAATTGAGTATAAGCTTACGAACCCAAGAACTGGTTTGCATTTTGTTGGAGGTAAGAACTCTAGCATACCTAAATCTGATTGGCATGTCTATACAACAAACTCCACATTCAGTGTCAGCACTTCATCATGGGTCCCTTGTGTTGATAGTATATGGGAGAAACCTACTTGGGAGTTGGATATTAGTGTCCCGCAGACACTGAAGGATATTGGTGTTTCCAAAATCATTGGTTCTAATTATGACCTGAATCAAGTTGCCGAAGAGGAAGATGATACTGAAGACAGTAATGATATCCTTGTCATTGGTGGTGATTTCAGTAATCAAAAGGAAAATGCACATCCTGTGGATCTATCTAAGAAGCTTGTCACATTCTCCATTTTTAATCCAACATCTGCACATCATATAGGTTGGGCTGCTGGTCCATTCATTCAGAGACCTCTACTTAATTTGAAAGAAGAGGAAGAGGCAGAAAATACTGAAGAAAAAGACACGACTGCAATCCCATCGTCTGTCTACTGCTTACCATCCCAAGAGCGTGATGCCTTGAACACTACCATTTTTCTTTACAAAGCCATTGATTTCTACTCCAGAGAATTTGGTTCATTTCCATTCACAAGTAATGCGTTAGTCTTCGTTTCAGACATTGATGTTGAATACAGTGGGTTTGCTGGTCTTACTGTTCTGAGTAAGGAATTGCTATATGGAACTGCTGAGATTGAACCATTATATGAATCCACTTACACGCTATCAGTTGCTTTGTCTGAACAATGGTCTGGTATCAATGTTGTTCCAAGAACTTACAATGATTTATGGGTTACCATTAGTATTTCCCATTATATGGCACAACAGTTCATTAAAAAATTGATGGGTGTTAATGAATACAAATATAGAATCAAGAAACAAGCTGATCAAATTTGTGAAGAAGATATAGGTAAGAGACCTTTATCTGAACCACTCCTGAAGTATCCTGTTTCTACTCATGATTTAAAGTTCCTTGAATTGAAATCTCCTATTGTTTTATTCATCTTGGATCGGAGGATGACTAAAACTGATAAGTCCTTTGGTCTATCAAGAGTCATTCCAAAGATTTTTCTCCAAGCCATGTCTGGCGATTTAGCAAATGGAAGTTTAAGTACTGATCACTTCCAGCATGTTTGTGAAAAAGTCAATCATAACAGATTAGACCCATTTTTTAGACAATGGGTTCATGGTTCTGGTGTTCCTATCTTGAGAGTCACTCAAAGATTCAATAAAAAGAGAATGTTCATCGAGATGGGTATCAGACAAGTCCAACAGAAGGAAACTCAAGTCAAACATCTTTCGCCAGACTCATTCATATCTGATGCTAAAGAGGAATTGGAGGATGACGGGTCATCAGATATCCCGCCAACTTTATTCACTGGTCCAATGACTATTCGTATCCATGAAGCTGATGGTACACCATATGAACATATTGTTGATTTGAAAGAAGGTTTCACTAAGTTAGACATCCAATATAATACCAAATATAAAAGATTGAAACGATCACAAAAGCAGCTGAGGTCTGAAAAAGAACAAAGAGAAGCTGCTGCTGAAGAAGATGAAAATGTGCTACTGCATTGTCTTGGTGATAATTTAGAAACCGAGACAGAAATTAGAGAATGGGAATTGACTGAATGGACTAAAGAAGAAGAAGATAAAATGACTAACGAAGCTTTCGAATGGATTAGAGTTGATGCTGATTTCGAATGGATCTGTAAGATTCATATCAATCAACCAGATTATATGTATGCTTCCCAATTACAGCAAGATCGAGATGTTGAAGCTCAAATGGAATCAATCACATATTTTGCCAATTCAAATCCAAGCCCACTTTATTCCACAATTCTGCTGCGAACTTTGATGGATCCAAGATATTATTATGGTATTAGAGTTGAAGCTGCTTTAGGAATGGCTAAATTCGCCAAGGAACAAGTCAACTGGGTTGGCTCAAAGCATTTACTAATGGCATTCAAGAATTTATTTTGTTTCCCAAATTCCACAATTCCATCGCCTAACAACTTCCAAGATTTCCCACTCTATTTTATCAAAAAGGCAATTCCATTAGCATTATCTACTGTCAGAGACACCAACAGCCACTGTCCTTTAGAGATAAAGAAGATTATATTGAATATTCTTAGGTATAATCAAAATTTGGATAATCCATATTCAGACACTTATTATATTGGTCATTTAATTCGTTGTTTGGTGAATACATTGGTTGCCAATCCATTAATTGATAACCCAAACCAATTAAGTGATAAAGATAAATCATTTTTGGAAGAAGCGGTTTCAGAAATCACAAGACACCAAAAATTAGAAGAATGGACGCCATCTGCGAATACAGCCAGTGTTAGTTCAGTTGCATTAAAGGAGAAGGTTAGACTTTCGAGAAAAGGCTTATACAAGTTTGATCCTGAAGATCTTCTCAATCATACCAGATCACAATTCACATATGATACTAGGGTCACCTCGTTTGATGCTTTGTTTTCAATGGGTGCTTTGAAGAATGAACCAATTCTGGAATATTTCTTTTCCCTATTGACTTTTGACCAATCATTATATTTCAAACATCAGTTGATCACCATGTTTTCGAAGAGTTTTGGTCATGCAGTTATTGAAGGTACTTCTATTGAACTAGACGAAGATGAATTGACCAAGAATATTACCATTGAAAAGAAGACCAAAGATACTGATGATGGTTTGATCGTTGTCGAAGAAGGTGTCAAAGATCAGTTTGAGAGCAGAAGAGATGCTGCTGCAAGAGCCACTCTGAAAGGTGCTATTGAGATTTTGAGAAGAGATTATGGTTCTTATGGACCATTGAGTAAAGGGGTGTGGGATGCTGTTAGACAACCACTTTTTGACGTTCTTGAGAAACGTGATCTTTTTGAGATTCTTGAAGTCTTAATTCCTGCTTATGACAAATTCATGGTGAAGTTTGATATGCCTAGAGAAAGAAAAATCAAGGCTACGAACCTTGGGGCTAATAAGGTTATGTTGAAAAGGGCTGCTCCATTCAAAGTCACAATTCCGAAAAAGATTCCAACTCCTGCTGTTAGTTCTAGTACGCCAACTACTAGGGGCCACTCTAGAGCTAAATCAATTACGAAGCCAGTTGTGCTCAAGGTTCCTAATCCAATTACCAGTTCCAGGTACAAGGCTGGAATCAGACGCTCAAAGACTGGTCCATTAAGATATGTCAAGATCTCACAGAACAAAAAAACAGTTACAGTCTCATCGGATCCACTAAGACGTTCCAGAAAACCTGGTGTTAATGTTACACCAACTGATCCAAGGATTAAACATGAACTAACCCTATCACGAGCTGCATTCATCATGAAACCAATCGCCACACCAAAACCATCGCCAATCTCCACCCAACAAACTGCTCTGCCCACTCCACAGTCATCAAAACCATCTGAAGGCACACCAAAGCCTAAATTGAAACTTAAGTTGAAGTTTTGAATCATTCATATAGAAGCGAAAAAACCTAAAATGTCATTAACGAAATATTATTTACGAAATAAACGTCTTATTTTAGAATCTCTACAACCGTAACTAAGGAGGGACATCGCAATATGCACATTTTTATATACTTTTTGTAATATTAATTAATGGGGTATGACATAAGTCAGGGAATAATGAAATGAAAACTTGTCCTCAACTGTAGATACCTTGAGTCAGCAATTGGAACTGATCATAAAGTCTGGTATAGATACTACCAATACTCTTAGCAATCAACACATGTTCAACAAAATCATCACATTCTGTTTCACTTAGATGCAACTGGAATCTTTGTTTAAATTGTAATGAGGTCTGTTCACCAGCTTTGAAGCATGGTAAATTACTATATCTTTGCATCATTTCAACCATCGTTATCAATTGATCTGCATGTTTTCTTAGTTCTTTGAATGCAACTTTTGTTGAATGCTTGAATTTTTTGAATGGTTCACCTTCTAATCCACCTAACACTTCAACATATTCATAAGGTAGTTTGAATGGAGCTGCTTCAAAACCAACAGAACCTGGAGAGTTGGATAACAGGAAACCAAAATCAATGTGGATGATATGACCTTCATTGTCTAACATGATGTTACCATTATGACGATCTTTGATTTGTAGTAAGTAACAGATTATTGAATATGCTGCTAATGATTGTGCGAAGTTGTCTTGAGCTTTTCTATATTTCATTGACTTTTGATCACCAAATGATCTTTCAAAATGTTCAGTTAAGGATGTGATTGTACCTTTAACATTTTCACCATTTTCAATAGATAGTTTAGTTAAACCCTTCTTGATGGAATGGATGGATAATGCATTAGTAATAGTTTCAACTAAACCAGTGTTTGCACTAGTGATCAAGATTCTCATTCTCTTGACCCAGACTGGAACATTTGAATTTCTCCAAATTGAAGCCATTGCCTGAATTAATTGTGAGGCAAATGCTTCTTGTCTCAAATCATCACCAGTCTTAGCTATGACTGAACATAAATCCCAGTTTTCTAAATGACCATAAGCACTAGTCTTTCTGATTCTTTCTTTCTTTGAGGCCCAATCTTCACCGAGGTAAGTATTTGAGTTCTTACCTGACGCTGAAACACTACCTAATTTCATATCATTTTCAAATTTACGTTCACCAGCAGCACCGTGGATGGCTTCCAGATCTTTATAACCAAAATGGTCTTGTAGTGATTGCATTGAAGCAATGATTCTAGCTTTTATGGCAGTTGATTGGTCAACAGGTAATGTATTAGTAGAAGAATCTAATTGTGATAACATAACGGCAGCAATCCTCATCTGTGTAGCTAAATCTGAAGATGAATCAATGCCATTATTAGTACTAAATTCATTTGAAATACCAGAATGATAATCAGCACTAAAATTCAATTCATCATTACGATGTTCTTCATTTTCAATAATTGGAATTTTCGTTGAAGATGCAACTAACACTTCGTTTGAGAAATTTTCATTTTCATCTCTGTTTCTCATTTTGACAACTGATAAATCACCTAAATCAGCTTCAGCAGGTTTTTCATCATAGTAAGGGGTTGGTGGTGGTGAATTGACTTGGGAATTGGTTTGAATGCCTAAATCAAAGATGTATGAGTTGTTTGGCTTTTCATGTAATAGTCTATCATTTGATTGAGTAGTTGGATCGAAATCTAATTCATCATTCAAGTATTCAATCAATAATAAGAATGGAACTCTCTCTGCAGAATTCAAGACAGCAGCTTCATTAGCAGCAATGTGAACAATCTTGTGAAGTTTACCTCTTCTGTTTGGTGGCAATAATGTTGGGATATCAATCTCTGCAGGTAAATCTCTATTGAGTAATGATAATTCTGCACGTAATGATGAAAGACGAGCCCCTTGAGGCACTTGGCTTAATCTGACAGAAATTGACTGTAATGCAATGGCAAATTGGGTCTCACATCTGAAGTAATTGGATTTCAGTAGCTTGATCTTGGTCGGGGTTGACATTAGATTTGGTGACACGTTTCTGAAATTGGCACCATGCTGAGATGAGGATGATCTGAAACGCTGTCTGCCTCTCTTGGAGACATAGATTGAATTGGAATCAAGGGAATCACTTGGTGAGGATGGACCAGTATTAGCTCTATGTAGATCAGGCATTGATCTTGAATTCTCCTGGTCATCGAAATCATGACCAAATGTCGGTGATGAGGCAGTGGATAAATCATTACCCTGTTCATAAAATTGTGATCTAATGATATCTTTAGGTAGTTTGTGTCTTCTCTCTTTCTTGATTAGATTGTCAGAAACTGTATCGATCAATTCAAAGTCATAGCCTTTGGATCTTTCATCAACTGGTGATTTCTTCTTATAACTTTCATCTGTGGAGTTCTTACGGACCGTATCATATGCCATCGAGGATTGTGAGTTCACTCTGGAATTGTTTTTAGTGTTCTTCAAAGTCAGATTGTCATTTAGTTTATGTTTGAAGTTCTTGACTAATTCAAAAATGAAGGATTTCTGTTTCCTTCCTTGTGATTTGGCCACTGGTTCAATAAACTGACCTACCTGTGGTAAACCGATTGATGCAGCAATAACAGAAGTCATTATAACAGAAGGGGCAACATTTTCTCTCAATTTCTTTGATGGAGGAGCACCAATATTAAACAGGATATATTGTAAACTATTCAACACTCTTCTTGCACTCTGGAAGGCATACGAATTTGGATTGTCTGCTAAATCAGTCAAATGTGCTTGTAAATACCAAAAGGTCAATAATGTGAAATGCGGATGCTGTGAAGATAGTTCCAATAATAGATCTTCTAATGCCATTGATTCAGTTTCAACAGTGACTAAAATTTGACATAATTGCGGAATGAAAAATTGTAAGTCTTCAATCTTGTATGTTCGTAGTTTCTGGCACAGGTAATGATGGATACCTATATTGGAGGCATATCTTTTCAAATATGCAATGCAAGTGAATAGTGTGAATTGCTCTGATTCGATGAATCTAAGCAGAAGTGCGTTCCCACTCTGATCCATGTTGATGAATTAGTGATGATGACAGCAGAGCAATGGTAAATCGTGAAAGATGAGGGCTCTTGAAACGGGGTTTTCAGTTATGGAGACTCCTTAGCATGTGAAAATGGCAGAAATGACCAAAATCCAGCAAATTTGAAGACGACTGGTCTGTTGTAAGTCGTCAAAGAGATGTTATGAATTCAACGTATTCTGTTGTTTTGACAAATTCCAATCAAATATTGTCTTTCGATCTTGCCGAAATTGGCGCACTAGCCGCGAAAAATGTGCCAAATTTAGTAATTCGACAACTACTAAAACGTGCAAATCGGCGAAAATGCTACATCTAAAATATTTCACTTATGATATAGCATTTTAATGTAGATTATACAAGATTCATGCTATTATTCGTCTGATTTGGATTTACTCTTCTTTTTCTTCTTCTTTTCTTCACCGTCATCGTCTTCTCTAGATCTCTTTTTTTCTTTCTTCTCCTTCTTTTCTTTCTTTTCCTTCTTTTCCTTCTTGTCTTTCTTCTCTTTCTTGTCTAATAGCTTGTTTTCATATTTCTCTTCCTCCGGAGCAATGTATGCTTTAGCTCTTTCTTCATCTTTTTCTGCTTGTTTAACTGCTTGTTTTTCATGTTTCTCTTGTAACTCTTTAGCGTGTTTAGCGCCTTTACTCAAAAAATACTCACCACTCTCAATTTGTAAATCAACCTTTCTAGGCAATTGAGCAGGTGGGAAAGGAGTATAAACTTTCTTTTCTTTCTTCTTTTCCATATCATCTTTAACTTGTTTAGGTTTCTTTCTAGCAACATTTCTTTTCTTAAATTGCGGTAAAAATCTACTCCAATCTTCATTAGCTAATTCTGGTTTCTTCTGTAATTCTCTCTTGATCATTAATTCTTTGATGTGATAAATCGGATGGATGTTTTTCATACAATCCTCCACGACTCTTCTAACTTCTTTCAAACCCTTATATGGACCCATTGCTGACACAGTATTACCTTGCACTAAGATATAACATTTAGTCAATAATTCTAAAGCTTTCAAAGTGTTACCACTTGGACCAACTAATCTCTGTCTACGTTTCACAAATCTTTCTTTATTTGTAACGAAGTTACCGATCTTAATAACATCACAAGCAACATCATCTTGTAAAATCTTAATGGCTTGAGGTAAGGGCACAGATCTCGCTAATAATTTGATCAAATCTCTAGCTTTTAAAATGATAGCTGGGTCAAAGGTTTTTCTTGTGGTTTTCACGGTCATGGAACCTTCAACTAAATCCAAAGTACATGAAATGAAATGCTTGTCTAGGGCTTTAGTAACTTCTGGCCAGATTTGTTTCAAGTAAACTTCTCTATATTTTGGAAACAATGTCATGAAACTTGATTCTTCAGCAAATGGTAAACCAGAAACGTTATCTTCTGGTTGGAATTCATCGATTTGCCATTTATCAATGTCTGGGGTATCCCATGGCTTGTCTTTGTTGTAAGTGGAAGGCATCTTGTGGTGGGATCTTCTGGTGGTGAATGTTTTATCTGTTAAATCTACACTTTGTAGCTCATCGCAAATTCACACAAAAAAATTTAGAAAATTCTAATTCTACGTGCCCATACCAAACTTGTCTTGATTTGGTAGGTAGCATATATGGATGTTTCCGGGATTTAATTTTTTTTCTTATAAGCACATCGCATAAAAATTCTTTCAAAGTAGCAGACAACTACTTGACCGATTTCCTTCCACTGCAATAGCACATTCTTAACACTATTCACAATGCGTCCAAAGAAGAACCAATCCAAAGGTAACAAAAAGTTTAAAATCTCTAAAAACTCAACCAGATCAGCCAAATCTAAACTAGAGAAATTGAATCAATTAGATGTATCAGACATAGTATCAACCACAAGTCTGAAAAGAATCGTAAAGAAATCATTACTTGATGCCAAAACTATCAAGAAGGATAAATTCAAAGATGAAGAGACTAAAGAGAAAGATAAGCAACAGTCCGAGGAAGCCAATGGTGACTTGTTAAAGCAGTTAGATTCCATTCTATAGTACTACTTGTGATTACTCCCATCGAGGCAGCTATCTTCCTAGAAAACGAGGTATCTAGAATGCAGATAACCCAGATATCAGCAGTTCCATCATCATTGAATAAACTACATGACAATCCATAATCCATCTCCCCAGTTTAACTATGTCAAAAATGGGAATTTTTTCAGTGATATATAAGAGTAAGCCAATTGCACCGGAATTTCAAAACCACTGTCAAAACTCCACCTTATTCAGGAAACAATAACGGTGTGAGGCTAGACGGTCTATGATTTTGTGTCAGTTTTCAATGAATTGAGACAGTTTGTGATTATAAAGAGATACACTTGTTATAATATTATGGAATGAGTTGCCCAATAAATTCACATTCGGCATAGTTCGGTATGATCATATCGTAGAAGTTCATCGTCTTCAAATACTCAGCAATCCAACTAATTCAATTGTCAGCGCAGTAGAAAAGATCACAAACCTTGTTTGACAGGAAACATCGACTCTGTTTCTCCACTTGGAACTCCACCTGGCTTTCTTTTCAAGCAATTACGGCCCCATCTGTCAAATTCCTTTTTGACATTTTGTCCCGTACGAAGAAAAAAAAACTGTTATCTCCAGAGCTTATCTGCCAGATAACATCCTTTCAACCATCTGCCAGATCCCTCGAACAATCGAATCCTTGGATTCCCATTGGCCAATATATCCCGTTGTCGAAGTAATTTGACTCATTGCTAGGTACCTGTGATTCTTTCTGCGTACAATGTTGATGGAAAGCTGCATTATCTATTGATCTAACGGTTGCAACCTGGATTCTGGATACGGTATAAGACATCGCTAAACAATATAAGGTTATACCTTAGGTCATAAATAAGGCATTATTGCGGTGCGATTAAGTTAGATAAGATTATCGACGTTGGATTGAATCTTGATCTCTTGATTGTATTTATACTGGTTGAAGGAACTGAATCATCAACTACAATCATATACTAGACATCTTCTTTAGCAACACACAACCAATATGTCCGCATCTAGTCTCAGTCAGCCCTCCGCTGGTTACTCTCCAGACAAGAAACAACCGTTCACACCAGATGTTCAGTCCATGCATTCAGAAGAGCATGGTGTCATTGAAGAAACAACAATGCATGCCCTTGATGACGGATACAATCATGAACTTCGTAAGAATTTCAACATTTGGTCCTTGTTAGGTGTTGGTTTTGGTTTAACTAATTCATGGTTTGGTATTTCTGCCTCTTTGGTCACAGGTATTGCTTCTGGTGGTCCAATGTTGATTATTTATGGGATTATTATTGTTGCTTCTATATCTTCATGTATTGGGATTTCATTATCTGAGTTGATTAGTGCATTTCCTGAAAATTCAGGTGGTCAGTATTATTGGACTTTTAAATTAGCTCCAAAGAAATACAGAAGATTTTGGGCTTATATGTGCGGTTCAATGGCTTGGTTTGGATCAATTTTTACTTCCGCTTCAGTTACATTATCTATTGCAAGTGGTATTGTTGGGATGTATTATTTAGGTCAAGGTAAGACAGAACTTCCAAATACATGGGAAGTTTTTGTCACTTATGAATTATTAAACGTTGCAATTGCAATGGCTAACATTTGGGAGAAACCATTACCTATGTTTTCAGCCGCTGCTTTATATACTTCATTGTTATCATTTGCAATCATCACTTTAACAGTGTTGATTTGTGCTAGAGGTCATTATGCAGATGCTAAGTTTGTCTTTGTTACTTTTCAAAACGGTACTGGTTGGCCATCATCAGGAATTGCGTTCATTGTTGGTTTGATTAATCCAGCTTGGTCGTTCTCATGTTTGGATTGTGCTACTCATATGGCTGAAGAGATCTATCAACCTGAAAGAAAGATCCCTATTTCAATCATGTCTACTGTTGCTATTGGATTCGGTACTTCTTTCATATATGCCATTTCCATGTTCTTTTCAATTAGAAACTTAGATGATATCATGAATTCAAGCACAGGTGTTCCAATGTTAGACATCTATTATCAAGCAGTAGGTAACAAACATGGTGCATTATTCCTGGAAGCGTTGGTCATGTTGACTGCTATCGGTTGTAACATTAGTTCTCAAACATGGCAAGCAAGATTATGTTGGTCCTTTTCCAGAGATAATGGTATTTGGGGTTCAAGATATTGGTCAAAGGTTAATGAAAGAACCAAGTTACCAATCAATGCCCATATCATGTCTTGTTTCTGGTGTGCTGTTGTTGGTTGTATTTACATGGGTTCTACTACTGCTTACAATGCAATGGTCACTGCATGTATCACATTTTTGTTATTGTCTTACTCTATTCCAATCGTGGCATTATTAGTCAAAGGAAGAAACACTATAAAGCATGGTCCTTTCTGGTTAGGTAGAGTGGGTATGTTCGCTAATTTTGTGACTCTTGGTTGGACTTGTTTCGCATTGGTGTTCTTCTCATTCCCAAGTGCAATGCCAGTGGCAGCAGACACCATGAACTACTCCTCTGTGGTTATTGCAGGGTTGGTTGTATATGCCACTGCTTATTGGTTCTTGAGAGCTAAGTCAAAATTTGCTACAGATGAGGAAGAGAAAGGCGAACTGGATCTTGTGAGTCTGCAAGATTTAAAGGACCGCAGGGTTGAATAGAGAACGTGTTTAGTTTAGTTTAGTTTAGTTTTGTTTAGTGGGTCTGGTACCTGTTAATTTTGTTAGAGGTTTTTCTAATATTTAGTATTGTTCGTAGCATGCTTTTCTTTCCTGTACCGTTGATCAACCACGATGAAAAGACCGAAGTTGAAATCACACTCCAACGGTCAACCGTCTTGAAATTTGACTACTGCCAATGTCCATTGTCACAGAGCCCACTGTCATCAACGACAACGTCTTCCAAATAACGGGAAGTTTTCTGCCTTTTCGCAGATGCGCGTTTGATAAGAGCCAGGCGATAAGACCTCAACGTCTGGAGACTGGTTTCGGTTTTGCGCCAGGAACTGTCCCAAATTGGCCATTCACCTTGCCCTCTCGAGTTCTTAACTAAGGTGTGGCTGGGACGATAACGGTGCAGTGCTTGACATATTGGCAGTGTTTGGTAATTTCTCACAGATTGGACCATGCCATTGGCTCATGAGAAGCCATGTAGGTGAATCGGAGGACCTAATCCTGATTTAATTTAGGCAATGCAATATAATTGCTCAGATAAGTAGTTCATGAAGCTGCGATATGATGCTTCCAAATGCTCATATCTAATTAACCGTTGACAAGAGTGTGATCCGCGATTCGATTCATTCTTCAGTTATAAATATACTGCACAGTCCGACTTGAATTTGGTGTTTGTACATGGCCTTTCTCAACAATCCCACAAACATGTCCACTTCCTCAGATGCAAAACTTCCCTTCAATCAAGACACGCGATCAGTGAGATCAGATGAAGAAATAGCTGCTGTTGAAAACATCAACATTAATGAATTAGATGACGGATATGAACATGATCTTCATAGAAATTTCAGTATTTGGTCCATTTTAGGTCTAGCTTTTGGTTTAACCGCTTCATGGTCTGCAATTGCTGCTTCTTTGGTGACGGGTATTGCATCCGGTGGTCCAATGATGATTATTTACGGGTTGATCATTATG
This sequence comes from Komagataea pratensis, assembly GCA_003707865.2. Lineage (NCBI taxonomy): Eukaryota > Fungi > Ascomycota > Saccharomycetes > Phaffomycetales > Wickerhamomycetaceae > Komagataea > Komagataea pratensis. The sequence continues at coordinate 121,473 of PPMA02000012.1, forward strand.
GCTGCTGTGGCTATGTGTGTGGGTATCTCATTAGGTGAATTAGTCTCTGTATATCCTGAAAATTCAGGTGGTCAATATTACTGGACTTTCCAATTAGCACCAAAGAAGTATAAAAGATTTTGGGCTTATATGTGTGGTTATATGGGTTGGTTTGGTGCTGTTTTTTCATCAGCTTCAATTACAGTCTCTGTCGCAACTGGTCTTGTTGGTATGTGGGCATTAGCTAATGATCAAATACCTAAAACATGGCAAGTATTTGTTGCTTATCAGATCATTAACGTTGCCATTGGTTTATGTAACATTTATGAAGGTCCATTACCACATATTAATTCAGCTGTTCTTTATATTTCAGTCTTATCATTCTTTATCATTACTTTAACTGTTGTTATTTGTGCAAGGGGTCATTACGCAGATGCTGAGTTCGTTTTTGTTACATTCAATAACGGTACAGGTTGGTCTTCTTCTGCAATAGCATTCCTTGTTGGGTTAGTCAATCCAGCATTCTCATTCTCATGTCTTGATGCTGCTACTCATATGGCTGAAGAGATCTATCAACCAGAAAGAATGCTTCCTATTGCAATCATGCTAACTATTGGTATTGGTTTTGCCACTGCTTTTATCTTTGCCATTGCTATGTTCTTTTGTATCACCGATATTGATGCAATTTTCAATTCAACTACTGGTGTTCCAATCTTAGACATCTTCTATCAAGCAATTGGTAATAAGCATGCTTCATTGTTCTTGGAAGCTTTAGTTATGTTGACTGGTATTGGTGCTTTAGTCGGTTCTCATACTTGGCAAGCTAGATTAAGTTGGTCATTCTCCAGAGATCAAGGTATCTGGGGTTCAAAATATTGGTCTCAAGTTAGTAAGAAAACGAACTTACCAATTTATGCACATATGATGTCTTGCTTTTGGTGTGCTATTATTGGTTGTATCTACATGGGTTCAGCCACTGCATTTGGTGCTTTCATTACTGCAAGTATAACTTTTTTGCAATTATCTTATGCTATTCCAATCATTGCTTTATTATACAAAGGAAGAAATAATATCAAGCATGGTCCATTTTGGTTAGGTAGGTTCGGTACGTTTTGTAATTATGTTACATTGGGATGGGCTGTATTCGCTTTGGTGTTCTTTTCATTCCCTAGTATTATGCCAGTAACTCCAGAATCAATGAACTACTCATCTGTTGTCATTGTTGGTTTGATTGTTTATGTTGTTGCCTATTGGTTCATCAGAGGTCACAAACATTTTGCCAGAGATACTATTCCTAAAGACGAATTGGAAAACCTTGATCTTCAAGATTTTGAAAATGAGAACATCATCAAGTAGAGTATAATGAATTGATTTGATTTTGGCACATAAAAAGTCAATCTGTAGTACGTAGGCTTTATTTATGAGATGCCGACTTGAAGGTATCAACACAATTTTGTGATTTCGATTCTAAAAATATTTACAGATCAGATCTGTTTAATGATTCATCTATTATAGTATTGTACGACATATCACTTACAAGTTATATATCATATAGTATGCTGTTAGTCCTTCGCCATTTTTACAAAGATTACCATCTTTATCACATTTTCCAACCCCAATCTTAACCTCTTCCACAGTTTTAAATCCATAATGTTCATAAATTTCCTTGGCTCTATCATCAATACATTCCAGCATAGCAGGAACGTTCTGTTGTTTAGCCAACTCCAGGAATGGTCTCACAACCCTCGACGTGGACCCCTTGACTGTCTCATTCAATGGATCTCTAGCCAAGATGGTCAAATGCCAGTATTTCTTACCAAGAAAGTACTTCTTTGCCAATGCGGCATATTGAGCCTCAGCGTTTCTGAAATCTTCAGGTAATGGTTCAGGATATGCAGGATAATCGTGTTCTGGAGAAATCCAGACAGCAACAGCAGTCAATTCTGGATCTGATTGAACAATATGAGCATCGACTTCTTCTCGTAGTTGAATCAAACGGGTTTCGAAATCATTAATATTGAGATCGAGTGATTGGTTTTCTGTGACGAAGATATTTAGTTTGTTTGGTTGGAAAGCACGACCAATGACGTGGGCAGCTGCACGAAGGTCAGTGACTGGTTCGTATGGACGAGTCATGTTGTTGATTGTTGTTGTGGAGGTATGTGATTGTGATTATAAGGTCTTGGGAATTGCAAGATTACTTATAGTTCCGCATTGGCACTTAACATGTCAGACATGGATGTTGATCGGTGATGTATGTGTAGTCATCGGCCCCATCTGGTTTGGAGTTATTTCTGGATAACCGCGTCTCCTTAAACCTTTTTTGATTTCTGAGATGCTGAAACCTCGGGCGCAGATTGGCCAGTTCGAGATACGCGATACCAAAGGTTATCATCAGGAGGTCTTGAATTAAGTTGGCAGGGTCTGGCAGGTGTCATGCTGACACGGCATATTTACCAAGAGGTCCTGCTACAACCAGAATGGAATGACGTTTTATCAGTATAGCCTTCGAAGAGCACGTAATAAATCGTCCCTATCAACCGGTGATATAACGGACAATGCCTTTAAACTACAGTAGCACACTGACCGGTGATTCAGCAACAGAAGGGGAACACCAAAGTGCCCAGTGTCCACGTACTGGCAACTGGTCACTGCACACTGTCGACTTAGTCACCAGTGCAATGGTTGATGATTGATGAATGATCTCTGTGCGGCTTAAAGTTGATAACAGTGCAAACATAGTTGGCTGCTGAATTCCGTCCAGATCTGGGCAGCAGATTCCGCCCGCAAATGAACGGTCTCGCTCAACCAAAAGCGATGAAAATGCGCTGGAGCCTGGGCCTTTGGCAAGCTGGGTAGATATCCGGGTAGCCAGTCGATTTCAGTCCATTCAGTAGCTTTGGAGCTGCACATATATGAGATTGCACTGGGGCCAATTTTAATTGAACAACTTTTTTTCCGGTAGATGCCATCAAACGCAGATCGCTTTTGATTGGTTTCAATCTTTTTGATTGGGGACTTCGTACAGACACAAACAGAGGCAACTACAAGATAACAATATAAGTCCTCTTCAGGAAGACCGACGACGCTTATCGTTTCTCCACCATTGTTCCAATTTCTAATAAATACCTTGGCGATGGCACTCAGTGACTCAGCTTGTGTACTTTAACTGCACTCACACATCCACATCCACCATCAACACCAACATCATGTCTTCCTCAAAGCAAGATATCAACACGCTCACGGGAACAACATCTCAGGACAAACATTCATCCAAGCAAGAAACGCGATCTCTCAGAATAGACGAAGAAAGAGGTGCCGTTGAAGACATTTTCGTAAACCATGACGGGTATGAACATGACCTGAAGCAAAATTTTGGTTTCTGGTCAGTTTTGGGTCTAACGTGTGGTTTGACTGCCTCATGGTCTGCTATTGCATCTTCTTTAATCACAGGTATCCAATCAGGTGGTCCAATGATGATTATTTACGGGTTGATTATAATGGCTGCGGTTGCAATTTGTATTGTCGTGACATTAGGTGAATTAGTTTCTGCATATCCTGAAAATTCAGGTGGTCAGTATTATTGGACTTTCCAATTGGCACCAAAGAAATATAAAAGATTTTGGGCATACATGTGTGGTTATATGGGTTGGTTTGGTGCTGTTTTCTCATCAGCTTCAATTATTGTGTCATGTGCTCAAGGTACTGTTGGTTCATGGGCATTATCAGCAAATGAAGAACCTAAAACATGGCAAATTTTTGTTGCTTATCAGTTATCTAATCTGCTTATTGCATTTTTCAATATTTATGACCGTCCTTTACCACATATCAATACCTTTATCCTTTATTTTACAATCATTTCATTCTTGATCATTATTTTAGTGGTTGTTATTTGTGCTAAGGGTAATTATGCAGATGCTAATTTTGTCTTTGTTGAATTCAGTAACGGCACAGGCTGGAATTCGTCAGCAATCGCATTCCTTGTTGGTTTAATTAATCCAGCCTATTCATATTCTTGTCTTGATGCCGCTACTCATATGGCTGAAGAAATTCATCGTCCAGAAGTCGTCTTGCCAAAGGCAATGATCTGGACAATCATTATTGGTTTCGCTACTGCTTTCCTATATTCAATCGCTATGTTTTTCTGTATCACTGATCTTGAAGCCATTTATAACTCAACTACTGGTCTACCTATGTTAGATATCTTCTATCAAGCCGTTGGTAATAAGAATCTTGCACTATTTTTAGAAGCTTTAGTCACTTTGACTAGTGTTGGTGCCTTAATCAGTTCTCATACATGGCAAGCAAGATTGTCTTGGTCTTTTTCAAGAGATGAAGGTATTTGGGGTTCCAAATACTGGTCAAAAGTTAACTCCAAGACTAACTTACCAATCAATGCCCATATTATGTCTTGTTTCTGGAATGCTGTCATTGGTTGTATTTATATGGCTTCAGATACTGCCTTTGGTGCTATTGTTACTGCAAGTATCACATTCTTACAACTATCATATTGTGTTCCAGTTATTGCATTACTATACAAAGGTAGAAATAATTTCAAACATGGTCCATTTTGGTTAGGTTGGGTTGGTGCTATTTGTAATTATGTTACTGTTGGTTTTGCTATCTTTGCATTGGTATTCTTTTCATTCCCTAGTGAAATGCCAGTTACTGCAGATTCCATGAATTATTCATCTGTTGTTATTGTTGGCTTACTTGTCTATGTTGTTGCTTATTGGTTCATTAGAGGTCATAAAAGATTCGCAAGAGAGCATATGTCCAACGATGAGATTGAAGAGATTCAGCTTGCGGTCATGGACACCTACAAGCAGGATTAGTTAGTGTTTCTTTGATTTATGAATAGAGTTATGTTATTTGGAATACCAGTAGTTGTAGATATCTTCCAATGCTGTTTCAAAATACTACCCCAGATTTTAGTGGAGTTTTGCGTCAATTTTTCATTAAGCAGGATCATCTCGGTGTGTTCACTGTCCTGTCCTTTACCAGCATCGGTGGATTTCATGAAATCTCTACTTTCCGGTTAAATGAGCCTTGAATAGACCATTCTGTCATCAACGAAGAACTCAAAACCTCAAATCTGTCTCTATTCTAGATCCAACAGTCTCGACCATTCGACAGACTAAGGACTTACAACTCCCAATATCAATCATGGCTGCTATTGGTATTGGTTTCGTCAGTTCATTCACCCATGCAATCGCTATGCTTTTCTCTATCCAGCGACATCATTTTAAACTCAGCTACAGGTGTTTCAATAGTAGATATCAAGTCATTGATAACAAACACTCTGCTCTATTACTGGAAATTTTCTTCTTATTAACAGCACATGGTGCAAATATCGCCTCAAACTGATGGCGAGCAAGATGAAGTTGGTGGCTGTCTAGAAATTACAGTATTTGGGCCTCAAGATATTGGTCAAAGTTAACGAAAAAACAAGTTTACCAATCATTGCTCATTTGATGTCATGCTTTTGGAATCCTGTTATCAGGATTTACGCGGGTTCTACTGTAACTTTCAATGCTATTGTTAAAGCAAGTACTACTTTCTTGCCTGGTTACTAACCAAGGGCAGAAACAACCTCAGGCATGGTGTATGTCACTTGTTGAGAGGTAGGTCAAGGTTGGCGACTAATCATACTGAATTTGATGATGAAATGGCAGAAGCCAGTGATATTGTTAGTTTGCACGCGCTAGATACTCAGAAAAGCTAATTATTTACTTTTTGTTGCATTTTTTGAATTTATTGGATTTTATAGTATGCTGCACTCCGCTTTCGATACGATCCTGCACGAAGTACAGCTACAATGTTTAATAGAGTTTAGACTTTGAGCTAACTATGGTGTGTCTCCTACCGGCCGTTGACCATCGCCGTTCGCAAAATGCGTCCCGGACCAGTTTTGAAATTCCCTAGGGATTTTACAATGCATAAACTCCATACTTAATGAAAATGTGTCAAAGTTTGACATATTTTTGGTGATGTTTCGATCTGGCAGTGTCCAAAGGTCTGAGAAGCTCCGATTTGCACCGAAGAAGTCTCAGGTTACCAGATATTGATGTTCAGTGCTGTAAAGTCCTCCCTGACACTTTCACATGCCAGAATTTTTCACAGTTGTGAAGTTTTTTTTCTTCGTTTGACCAATAAAATTCGAGCATCTGCAGAAAACAGCAGTCTCGAAGAATTTTTTTTCACCAAGTCATTGTGACTTCTTTTATTTCACTATATACAGTTGTGAATCGTGATCTGCGAAAAAGTACAAGAAGACCATTGAAAATATTTTTTTGCCTTTCCTCATCTTTGTTCTATTTAGACCCTTCTCCATTGTACTTCAAGAAATTTTAACGGCATGAGTTTTGAAAGTGGGAAGACTAGCTCCATTGAGCAAGCCCATCAAACGGTCTCCAAAGTGAACGGTGGCGCCGTTGATATTGAGTCCTCAAATGACTCTTCTTCCTTAGACGATGGTTACAAACATGAACTTCGTAAGAACTTCAGTATCTGGTCCTTACTAGGGGTTGGTTTTGGTTTGACTAATTCATGGTTCGGTATTTCTGCCTCTTTGGTTGCTGGTATCTCTTCAGGTGGTCCAATGTTGATTGTCTATGGTATTATCATTGTTGCTTGTGTTTCTACATGTATTGGTATCTCATTATCAGAGTTAATTTCTGCTTTTCCAGAAAACTCAGGTGGTCAATATTACTGGACTGTTAAGTTAGCTCCAAAGAAATACAGAAGATTTTGGGCTTATATGTGTGGTTCAATGGCTTGGTTTGGTGCTATTTTCACCTCTGCTTCCACTATTCTAGCCGTTGCTACTGGTATCATGGGTATGTACTGTTTAGGCACTGGTGATCCAAACAGAGCTCCAAAGACTTGGGAAACCTTTTTATGTTTTGAACTTTTAAATCTATTCTTAACCATCTTCAATGTTTGGGATAAACCACTGCCATACATTTCCCAATGGGCTTTGTACACTTCATTGGCTTCATTTGCTGTTATCACAATGACTGTTTTGATCTGTTCAAGAGGTCACTTCCAAGATGCTAAATTCGTTTTTGCTACTTTCAATAACGAAACTGGCTGGTCATCAGGAGCTATTGCCTTCATTGTTGGTTTGATTAATCCAGCTTGGTCCTTCTCGTGTTTGGATTGTGCTACTCACATGGCTGAAGAGATTTACCAACCAGAAAAATTCATTCCAATTTCTATTTTAGCAACTGTTGCTATTGGTTTTGGTACTTCGTTCATCTATGCCATCTCTATGTTCTTCTCCATCAGGGATATGAGTGGAATTTATGCCTCAAACACTGGTGTTCCAATCTTAGATATTTACTACCAAGCATTAGGTAACAGACATGGTGCATTATTCCTTGAATCTTTAGTTGTTTTAACTTCATTTGGTTGCACCATTGCTGCCCAAACATGGCAAGCAAGATTATGCTGGTCTTTCTCCAGAGATAACGGTATCTTAGGTTCCCGTTACTGGTCTCAAGTCAACAAAAAGACTAAACTACCAATCAATGCCCATTTCATGTCTTGTTTCTGGTCTGCTGTTGTTGGTTGTATCTACATGGGTTCTACTACTGCTTATAACGCCATGGTCACTGGTTGTATTACATTCCTGTTGTTCTCCTATGCCATTCCAATCGTTTGTTTGTTATACAAAGGTAGAAACAATATCAAACATGGTCCTTTCTGGTTAGGTAAATTTGGTTTATTCGCCAACATCGTCACTTTAGCTTGGACTGTCTTTGCTACTGTTTTCTTCTCATTCCCATTCACTATGCCAGCTACTCCGGATACTATGAACTATGCTGCTGTTGTGTTGGTTGTATTCGTTGGTTATGCACTTTTCTACTGGTTCGTTAGAGCTCATAAGACTTTTGCTATTCAACATATTGAAGTTGCAGAAGACGAAGAACTTGAAAGCTTTGAAAAGACAGCCTAATCATATCATTTACCAGTAATTGCATTTCTATCATTTTTATTGTTGTTCGTTAGAAGTTATCAAGGATTTTTGTAACTTTTATGTTCTGTTGTGTTTTTGTTCGTTTATTTTGCACATCTAAAAGTTTGTTTAGATAGACGCTACCGTCATTAATCATTTATATATATATATATATATTTAATAAGCTAAATACCGATAAATTGTTTAATTCATTGAGGCAGAGTAGTAACTGGTATTACTTTTATCGTTCATTTTTGATCAATTTTAATTAGCGCAATAGTTAAGTACTGTGAAATTTCAGTATGATTTCGAAGACTAAAGTAGATCGATCTGGAACTTTGATTTTCAACCAGCTGGAGTTCATGGTGAATCTCGCAATACCGCAATACGGTCCAATTTCGGCCTATTTCTTTCAATCGAAACTTGATTTTCGTTAAAGGCAAGTTTAAGTTCAATTGCACTGTCGTCTACTGAACCGACGATCTAGTTGTCCAGCGAATATAATAGAATTTTATATTAAATAACATTGATTTGATATTGACAATGGAAACCTTTTGGAAGAAGGTCTCTCTTTATTAAATTCAACTTTAAATAACGAATCAAGGATTTCTTACATATGCCAGCGGTAATATTTGTATCGCCGACGGTATAGCAAGTTACGGGGATGACATGTTTAATATAAATATCAACCAGCATATAATACGAGGCACTGTCCATTATTTTAGAGATAGCTAGAAAACAACTAGATTTAGATAATTTGCTAAATGCAAATTTTAGTCACGCATAGTGTTGGATTTTGATTGTTTTATGAAGAGTTTATGAATCCGACGGACACGAGGCTATATCGATCATTGGAAGAATGACTTTCCAGTACTTTTGACCATCATAGTTGCAGTATTAGAACACTTGGGTACTATAATAAATACGAGATGAAGCTACTCATGAGCTCACGATTATTGCCTATTTCCTTTTGGAAATATCCAATTCAATGAAATGAGCTACAACAATAGCCATAAACTGATTAACATATATGCTAAATATCTATAATGACTCATTCCTTAAACTTAATCAAGCACATTTCTGGAATAACACCTCTTGCTTCGTTGATGTATTTGCGACCTTCTGCTAAAATTTCGCCTCTTGAGTTACACTTCTCAACCAAACACCAACCATCAGTATGTCTGGCTAAGATCTTAACATATTCACCTTTTTCAATAGTTAACTCACCGTCCAAGGTCTTAAAATACTCGAGAGTAACTTGATAGATATGGTTATCATAGAAACGCTTGCTAATCTTTGGTGTGGTTGAAATCATCCTTTGATAGACTCTTTGTTCAAGACCTTCTAATGTAGTTGATGATGAGGCTGATGGGATGCTTGTTGGTTTCTTTGGCAATGGTTTATTCTTGAGTTTGTTTGACGGAATAGGTTTGATCTTTGGAATATTGTGATTCAAATGCGTAAAGTCTTTCTTGATGACTTGTTTGGAAATGGTTTCAGCACTTGAGTTACTTAAGCCATAAGTGCGATTTGAGTTATTGTACGGATGGTAAGCACTTTCTGGGAATTTTGGTAATATTGGAGATTTCTCATTGACAAGGACTGATTTTGTGTTCTTTGCTCTAGATTTGCTCAGATGGAACTCTTTCAGTGTGACAATTGGTGACTTCGGTCCAGTACTTAGACTAGCTCTGCTTGAACCACTAGACACCTGCGAATGTTTGGCAAACCATTTGCTCAAAGGTGTGTTTAGATTCCAATTTGAGCTCACAGGTCCAGTTGGCGGTTCTTTCAAACTCAATTCAGACGGATTTTGGGAAGCAAAGTTTGAAGAAGGAGCCGTCAGAGTGTTTGTAAATGCATCTCTTGGATTGTAAAATTCTTGATTCTTTTCAACTTGATAAGTAGTTTTAAAACCATATGGTAATCCATCTTGCATTGGACTGATTTTGTAATTGTATTTATCATCATAGTAACTCTTTAGCTTCTCATCAGCTTCCTTGGACTTGTTCTTTCTCTGTCTCAAACAGAACCAAATTCCTAAAACAATTAAAGCACTTCCAATAACAGCAACTGGGACCCCAATAATTAAACCAATGTTCGTGCTGTTTGTGGATGATGTAGATGTACGGAAAAGTGAATTCGATTGAGCAACCTGGTTGTTATTGTTGTGATAAGTTGAGGAGATGGTGGCAGCAGAAGCAGATGAGGTTGATGATTGGGGTGATTCTGGTGAGCTAGATCCCAAGTTTGAATTCAAGAATTTGTTTGATGAAAGCGCACTAGAACTAGTCACTTTTGTAGTGAATGTTGATATCGTTGTCGTTGGCGTTGAGTTCTTGTTCATCAAAGTGATACCATCTGCATCGCTTGCTTGAGTCATTTCTTTGTCAGTTTTCTGATTAATGACTTTTACTTCCAGTTCTTTGATAGCTTCAACAATGGCTGTTTGAGTAGTATCCAGCACAGACGTTATTGTAGTTTGAACTTTAACCGCAACTGTTGTGGTCATAAATATCTTCAATTCAAAATTTCTACCTTTTGGCAAGCAAGCAAGTCTTTAACTGAAAATACTATTTGAAAGCGAAGCATTTCAAATATATACCCAGGCACTGGAGTGTTTCATCCTTGTTCCATTTCCTGAGATTGTGTCAAATATGCAAGTGATGAAACTATGTTTCCTCGGCGGTTTCAAAAATGAGATCTGAAACAGAGGTGAACCAACACAAAAAAACAGCAATTACATCTTCTGAAATACGCGAAAAGCAAAATAAACGCAATAAGGCAGGACCCAGAACGACTCCAGTTACAAAAGATCTTAATATGGTACATTAAAAGGGAAATTGAGGGACTAAATCGACAAATAATGAAATTTCTGGTCACCTAATTTGAAACAGTGCAAAAAGGCACAGAAATTAAAAAATAACTAATGGTTGTATAGTGTAGTGGTCATCACTTTCGGTTTTGATCCGGACAACCCCGGTTCGAATCCGGGTACGACCTGTTTTTTTGCCTTTTTTGATATCTAGTATTCTGTTTTATTCTGTACTAAGCTCAGCTTAACTATCACGCCTTCTATTAATGAACATAAGTCATTAAACAGTAACATTAATTCTAGTACAACTTATATATATCATAAAGGGCAATAAACCTCATGAAATACTCATCAAAGAACTAAATTCAACCTCATTCAGATCGATGATTGAACAAGTCCAGTACGTATATAACAAAAGTTTTTTTATTCCAACGTAATATACGTTTATTAACTTTAAATTTACTCTATATAACTTGCTAGCAGGACTTGCTTCTGCAGAACTCTAAAGATTTAATAAAACAACAACAACAATAAAACTGACTTATCAGTACAAAACCAAACATTTTTTCAGGCAAGTGGAGAATACGACATCCTAACTCAGTAAAGCCCAAACTTTACCCCAGATGGTGGTTGGAGCTTCATCTTCTTCCCAGACAATAGCATCGATTTCCCTTCTATCGGTGTCGATATCAACATCGTCTAATTTCAAGAAGAATCTAGTTCTAAAGTAACATTGGAATGCAATCCAAATAACAGCGAATAAGATAACGGAGATGTAACTAGTGAAGAATGAGGAAACATTGAAAGAACCAACAAATGCTTCATAACCGTTGAAGAAGATGATTAAACTCATAAAGAAAACAGCATAGTATGCTAAACCAGGCATCAAATGAGCTTTGAATGGTAAATCATCACGGGACATACCTCTATGCTTTAAAGTTTGCATAAATCTGATATGTGAGATGGAAATGAATAACCAAGCGAACATACCGGCAATAGCAGTGATGTTTAATAGCCAGTCGAAAACAGTAGTGGCATCTTCTGAAACAACCATGAATGCTAATAAACCAAACAATGCAGAGAAGAAAACTGAAAAAATTGGAACACCATCTTTGGTGGTTTTGGAAAGGATCTTTGGAGCTAATCTAGTTCTAGCTAAACTGTATAAAATTCTTGAAGAATAATAAACATTAGAGTTACCAGCTGATATAATAGTGATCAAAATCACAGCATTGAAAATGTCAGGTAAAATTTTAGTACCGGAGTTTTGAATAGCAATGATAAATGGAGAGGAAGAAACATAATTGTCCTGGGAACTTAATTTTGGATCATCATACGGAACTAATAAACCAATAAAGAACAACGATAAGATGTAGAAGAACAAAATTCTTAAGAAGACAGTGTTAATAGCTTTTGGAACAGCCTTTCTTGGATTTTTGGATTCACCAGCAGAAACACCTGTCAATTCAGTACCTTGATAGGTGAAAGCAGCGTTGATTAAAGAAGAAGCCCAACCCAAGAATTTACCTTTAGCAGTACCTGGGAAAAGGTACCCTGGACCCCAAGCACCTGGATTACGCCAGTATCTGAAACCAACAGGACCAGTGATACCAGCACCACAAACCATGATGAAGGCGTATAAGATGAAACCAAGAATAGCAACAACTTTGACCGTAGCGACCCAGAACTCAACTTCACCGTAAAATCTAACAGGGAAACAATTAGAAGCAAATAAGATGACCCAGAAGATACCGATCCAAGCAGCTAATGGGACAGCGTCAGTCCAATATTGGATGATTTGACCAACGACCGACAATTCGACAGCAAAGGTCATAACCCAAGAGAACCAATATAAGTAACCAACAGCAACACCAAAAGCAGGACTGACAAATCTAGTGGTGAAGACAGTGAATGAAGAAGTGACAGGGATATAAGTAGCCATTTCACCTAATGATTGGGTGACAGCGTAAGCCAAAGTACCCATGAAGATATAGGCAATCAAGGAATTGACAGGACCAGCAATATGGAGTGGGGTACCCACACCAATGAATAAACCAGTACCAATGGTACCACCAAGTGCCAGCATAGTAATATGTCTCTGTTTCAAGGATCTTCTGACTTCAGTGTCTTCAACATCACCAACTCTTTCATGTTCTATAGAGTTTATAGAGTTGGTTTGTTCTTCTAGATCTCTAGGAGCCTTTTCGAAAGAGGTCTTTGATTGGGAAGTGGAGAGGTCCTTTAGTTGAAAATTTGAGCTACTCATGATGCTCTGAATGTGGTGTGTTCAGAATATATTAGAGATGAGTATGGAGAAGTCGATTCAGATGTGATTGTGATTGTCTGAACCGGACTGGGTATGTGGTGGATTGAATGGAATTTGGTAGTGACTCCAAGAAAAGTTGTCGAAAAGAGAGAAGTGTTTGGTTATAAATGCGAAAAAATTTTCTCCCCTTATACAACCAACTGATAGCTGACCATACAGCCAGGAAGTTACAAGCATGAGAAAAAAAGCACTCTTCTCAATGGTCAAAGAAGCCTGTGTTATCAGTACTTCAACTCGGGGAAACAACAGATCAGATAGCAAAAGTGACGGCACCCATATTTGACAGGTCGCAAGGCGAGTGTGCACTGTGCTACGAGTTTCGCCTAAACTCTGGACTGTTGGAAGCTGATTTGGTATCGTTAAGTACTACTTTCAGCGTTGCAAGTATCACTAAGTACTGGATTTAGCGAGTTTCGCGAATTTGAACATGACGCAGATGCCGTAGGAAATGGAAAAGGCAGGCGAACTGGAAGCGTAGGCGAGATATAAAGGTTGGGGAATTCCCAGCTTCTGATGATCTGTTCATGAAGACTTTGCTCTTCATCAACACTTTATGGGCTCTTTTCTGAAGGCCTGACTAGATATGGTGATGTTGGTTGTCTTCCAGAGAATGCCCAAAGCAGCCAAAAAAAGAAATTAAAGACAGGGCTAAAAAAACTGACACAAAAAAGAAAGAGAAACTTTTTCCTGCCCAAAAAGCCGTTGAAAAAAACACAACTGTAAGATTCAAAGGATGAGGGTTCTAATCATCTAGTAATATCACAGTATTCTGGACTCCACAGAACAATACAAAACACAGCGAAGTAGACTACTTCCGTCTTTTCTTTTCGGTCTCGACGCTCGAGTCTCGAGTCTCGACTCTCCACCACAAGTGGATATTTTGGACTTCTTGTACGGCATTTGGTGCATAATTTGGTGCACTACCTAAAAAAACACCAGTTGCGCCGCGTCATCGTCTCATACTTAATTACTGGGTCCGAATATCACCACCCAGAACAGCAGCTTCGAAGTTAGTACCTCCTGAGTCCTGAACCGTCTTCTCTTGTGAGCCCATAGCTGTACCATTGAACAGAAAACACTTCAGATTCATTACAGAAATTTCTTTTTTTTGCGGTGCTGAGAAGGACCTGCATAATTCTTCAAGTAAGACGCAAAGTGACTAAATTCTGTTTTACTGAACCATTAAAAAAAATTCACCCGAATTGAAGTATCATTTCTTCTTCCGTTCACTCGTTAGAACGCACTCACTCATTACTCTACACATCAGACATCATGAAATTCAGTCTGAATAAGAAAACAGACGATCATGAGATGACCATTGCTCGTCGCTCAAACGAGACATATCCAATAGATTCCAACGACTTTGCAGACTCAACTCCAAAGAAATCGTACGGAAGTGAAGACGAATACGCCAATGGTGTCGTTGAAGAAAAGAAAGTTAAAAGAGCCTTGAAGCCAAGACACGTCTCCATGATTGCCCTTGGTGGTACCATTGGTACTGGTTTATTCATTGGTATGGGTACTCCTTTAAGTTTATCTGGTCCAGTCAATGCTTTGATTGCCTATTTATTCATGGGTTCCATAGTCTACTTAGTCACACAATCATTAGGTGAAATGGCTACTTTCATTCCAGTCACATCCTCTTTCACTGTTTTCAATGGCAGATTCTTGTCACAACCATTGGGGGTTACACAGGGTGTTATGTACTGGTATAACTGGGCAGTCACTTTCGCTGTTGAATTATCAGTTATCGGTCAAGTCATTCAATATTGGACTGATGCTGTTCCATTAGCTGCCTGGATCTCCATCTTCTGGGTCATTATCACTGCGGCCAATTTCTTCCCTGTTAAGTATTATGGTGAAATCGAATTCTGGGTTGCTGCTGTTAAAGTTATTGCTATCATTGGCTTCATTCTTTACTCTTTCATCATCGTCTGTGGTGCAGGTCCACAAGGCCCAATCGGTTTCAGATACTGGAGAAACCCAGGTGCCTGGGGTCCAGGTTACCGTTTCCCAGGTACTGCCAAAGGTAAACTTCTAGGTTGGGTTTCTTCTTTAATCAATGCTGCTTTCACCTATCAAGGTACTGAATTGGTTGGTATCTCAGCAGGTGAATCCAAGAATCCAAGAAAGACTGTCCCAAGAGCCATCAATAAGGTCTTCTTTAGAATTTTCTTCTTCTACATACTGGCTTTATTCTTTGTTGGTTTATTAGTCCCATACAATGATCCAACTTTAGAATCATCCACCAACTTCATCGCCAAATCTCCTTTCGTTATTGCTATCAACAATGCCAGAACTCCAATCTTACCACACATTTTCAACGCTGTCATCACTGTCACCATCATCTCAGCTGCCAACTCAAACGTTTATGTTGGTTCCCGTATCTTGTACGGTTTAGCAGTAAACAAAAACGCACCAAAAATGTTCTTGAAAGTCACCAAACAGGGCGTTCCGTACTGGGGTGTTCTTGTCACTTCATTATTTGGTGCTTTAGCGTACTTAGTCACTTCAGACACTGCTTCCAAGGGTTTTGATTGGTTAGTTAACATCTCCACTGTTGCTGGTTTATTAGCTTGGTTATTCATCTCTATTTGTCACATTAGATTCATGGATTGTTTAAGAGCCAGAGGAATTTCAAGAAACGATTTACCATTCAAGGCCAAATTTATGCCATACGGTGCTTACTATTCTTCATTCTTTGTCACTTTGATCATCATTTTCCAAGGTTATGACGTCTTTTTTGATTTCAATGCAAGTGCATTCTTTGCTGCTTATGTTTCTGTCTTTATTATGATTGCTCTTTGGATTGGTACCCAAATCTACTACGGTGGACCACTTTTCAAACCAGTTGATGACATCGATATCGATACTGACAGAAGAGAAATCGATGCTATTGTCTGGGAAGATGAAGAGCCAAAAAACATCTGGGAGAAATTCTGGGCTGCTGTCGCATAGATTGGTTTTCGAACCTCTTTGTTCTACAATTTAATTATAGTAATGATGTTATGATTTTTTTTTCATTATTGAGGCTACATATTCAGCTACAAACTATCGGTGATGAATCAAGAGATAGAACTGTATGATTATTGTCTTTTTGACCTGTGCATGCATAGAAATGATATTTAGCTTGTATGGTCATATTAAAAAGATATCTTTTGAGTTTATTGCTGAAACCTCTACAGTACTTAGATGTCTATATTAAATTAATAATATTAATGCTAGAATTAAAAGTTCTTATATATATGTAAACCCTTGCCTATATATTTATAATTATGCTGGTATTATGATAACTGTTCATGATTCATTCTCATCATTCTCATTCTCCTTCTGATCTCTAACGACCTCACCACCACTCTCACTTTCTTCTTCTTTATCAAGTTTCCCAATCGAACTTCCTTCAACTTGAGTTTGTCTTCTCTTGAGTCTTTGCTGTTGTCTCAATTGTTGTGCTCTGGTTAAACCACCATTAGCAACATTGTTCTGACTGGCCACACTTGGATTACCTCTTAACTCCTGTAACAAATTTCTTGCTCTAGCCCCAACATCTTTATCATCTTTGTCAGTATTGATTTCACTATCTTCACTTTGTTCAGTAGCAGCTGGAGGCGTGATCTCTTTAGACTTTGAAGGGGAAGTATCAAAATCTTCACTATTATCAATCTCATCTTCATCTTCATTATCACTATCATCAACTCCATTGTTCTTGAGTTTCATCAGATTCTTACGAGCTAATGCCCTCTTTCTTGCTGACGACACATTACCTTTGGCAGGTCCTGCTGCCTTTAATTTCTCTAATAATGCATCCATAACATTCTTTTCGGATTCTGCTGTTGCTGATTTATCAGATTGTGAAGTGGATCTTGAACCTTTCGGATTTTCCAACATTTTCTTTCTCTGTTCATAAATTCGTTCTTCTTCTTCTCTTTGCAGATTTTCACGTCTTGCTTTCTTATAATCATTAACAAAATCAACAAATTTCTTGAAGAATGAATTCTTAGCAAAAACATCACTTGGGTCTTCACCGAAGTATTTCAATAATGATTCAAATTCAGACATTGTGATCTTAACTTGATCAGTTAATAGATCTGCCTTCTTCTTAGCATGTGGCAAGACAGGTAACACCTTGGATAGAACCTTATCACGTGGATGGAACTTGGAAGAGTCACTCAAATTACCAATATCAATTGAAGCTTCAACGTTCTTGACAGATTGTGCATATTCTCTAGAATCGGCAGCTAATTGTTCAATAGAAACTTTAGCAACTTCTTGAGCTTTATCTAACTCTTCAATAAACTTTTCATCTTCTGGATAGGCTCTTCTGATGATCTTCTCAACATAATGCAAAAAAGTGATATTATTCTTATCATTCTTCATAAAGGTCAATCTTTGCAATGTACTCAATTTGAAACCTTGAGCTTGTTTGGAAACATCATTCATATAATTACCAACTGCTAAAATGATATCAAAAACTCTTCTTAAATGTTTTGAACTTTGAATGTTTTCAGTGGCAGCATCAACAGCTCTCAGTTTAGAAACTAAGTCATTGTAATCTTTCTCATAAGCAGTTATGACTTTCAAAGCCCTCATTCTTGAAGCCCAATATTCTTGCAAATTGTAGAATAGTTCCAAATAGATTCTATCTGATCTATGAAGTTCATTTGGATCTTTATCTGGTGATTTTTCAGATCCCTTACTCCAATAAGTTCTATAAGGTTCCAAGTTCTTTGCTAAATTGTTTGGTATTTCGGTCAATTCTTGTTTACCTAAGAATTCAACAACTGAAGAATTCTCTAACACTGATCGATCACATCTCAAAATATTGTTGACCAGTTGTTCATCAGACAGAGATGAAAACATGTGTAAATTTATGGAGAATTGTTGTGAAATATCTCTTGACAAAAAGGTCAACTTATCAGCTTCACCTTTCTTCTTACTCTGAATCTTCTTGATATCTTTAGCAGGGAAAATCTTTTCTAATTCATCAAAAATACCTTGATTCAGTAAATTGTGAGCAACAGAACCAGGTGCAGATTTCTCCCAGAATGAGTTCTCAGTAGACTCGACTTTCTCCCAATGCAATTGTTTCATTTTCTGTTTTGGCCTTGGGAAACCATCAAACAAACTTGGTGATTGTGGTAACAATGGACTTGGTGTAATAGATCTTGAATTTGGCATTTGAAATGGAGGTGGCGGAGGAGCAGGTGCACCAGCAGATCCTAGTGGAGGAAATGGAGGAGGAGGTGGAGGAGGAGGAGGAATACCACTACTCAAAGATGGAGGCAAAGGAGGTGGTGGTGGAGGAGGAGGTGGTGCGGAAGAAGATGTAGAATTCAAGATTGGTGGTAATGGAGGAGGGGGTGGTGGAGGACCACTAGCAACTGGAACTGGATTAGCAGCTGGTTTCTCTTTTTTCTCTATAGGTGGACCGGAATGTACTTCATCATCAACAATCAATGTTTGTTCAGCAACAGTATCTTCAGATTGAGAGACTGGTTCATCGATAGCTTTTGTCTTACCAATAGATGATGACAACTCCTGTAAGAAAGCAGGTTGGAATGCTTTACTGCTTCTTCTCATTCTATCAGAAACAGTAGGTTTACTGTAACTGTCGAAATCAGCCTTTGGATCTTCTTTCTTACCTCTGGTGTATTTATCTTCAAGACTTTTCAATAGTTCAGATTGGGATTTCTGTTGAGATGGTGTACTGATTGCTGGTTGTAAGATTTCTGAATCATCTGACTCTTCCAGTTCCTCAGGTTCTTTAGCTTCTCTGAAATTCAAACCAACCTGCAACTGTT
Organism: Komagataea pratensis; assembly: GCA_003707865.2. Classification (NCBI taxonomy): domain Eukaryota; kingdom Fungi; phylum Ascomycota; class Saccharomycetes; order Phaffomycetales; family Wickerhamomycetaceae; genus Komagataea; species Komagataea pratensis. The sequence continues at coordinate 140,354 of PPMA02000012.1, forward strand.
CAGTCAATCTGTTGATTTCATCTAATCCAGTCTCAACCATTTCATTGAATTTAGGATCTAATGAACGGTAACTATTTTGTTTGATATCTGGTGAGTTGAAATCAATATTTAGATTTTGGAACTTCGTCTGTAATTCTTTCAATCTTTCCATTGCCATCAGTTTCTTTTGATTCATTAGTTCTTTTTGTTTTGAACTAATATCAAACTTCAAGATATCATTGGATTCATTCTGCAGGAAATCCAATTTCTTTCTTAATCCTTCTAATCTAGTCAAATCAGCTTCTTTTGGAACCTTCTCTGGTGAACTATGAACGGAATCACTGAGATGAGCTTCTACAGTCTTTCTCTTCATCTCAATAAAATCAGCAGTCTCTAATTCTTTAGCTTGTTGTTCCAGATCATCCATTTGATCTCTCAATGCTCTCAATCTTGAATTTGGTTCAACAGCCGATCCATAACTTCGAGAAACAGACTTTAGTTGAGCTTTGTTCTTAGACAAACGGCCTTTCAATTTTGAAACAAGATTAGTATTGGAACCTTTGTTAGAGGCCTCATTAGCATTCCCTAATGAAATCAACAACTCTCTCATTTCTAATTCTTGTTCATGTTTCTCAAGGATTCGTTTTCTCTTCAATTCGTCTAATTCATTGGATAGAGTTTCATTCACTCTTCTATGCTTCAACAACAGAATCTCTTGATCTTTGAGTTCAGCAGATAACTTCATTAGCATCTCATCAGACCCCATGGCCAATTGTCTTGCCATTTCATCACGTTCAGCACTTGCTTCTTCAGCCCTTCTATTGGCTTCCTTAGCATCTAACACTGCTCTTTTTGCGACTTCGTCCGTTTGTAAGCCATCGTATAACCTATGAATGGCAACGTTCAAAGCAGCGTCTTCATCAGAAGTGGCACCCATGGTGATATTTGAAATCAAACCATCAATCAATCTAAAAGATCTTACAGTCTCTGTACTGTCTGGACCTCTAGTATCGTCAGATTGGTTCAAAAATAAGTGTTGAATAGCAGATAAGAAGTAACCTTCAGCATCAGAATGCTGAATCTTTGTCCAAATGTTCTGAACTAATGAAATAGGGTCATTTAAATCGACATCTTCACCAATTCTTTCAGCAGTCAACAAAGTCTCATAATCCTCAGCGGCAGCATCTTCATATTCTCTGATCTTATCATTAACCAGTTCATTACCTAATGCAAGGAATTTCTTGAATATTCGTTGAACACCACCAGCTTTCAACTGAGCTCTCACGTGCGTTCTGGTTTTGAAATTGTCACCACCTTCTGCAATTGTATTGATTAAGATCATAGTGATCAATGCATATTCTATTAATTGAGATTCTCCATTAACACCAGAAGATTTGATTTCTTCACTTGCACCAACCATAGAACCTAACTTTCCTCTTCCTTCCATAGTTTGTTCAACAACTCTCAACCATTGTTCATATCTTTTCAAGCCAGAGTTCTGTTGAGTGATGATTGAGTTTCTCTTATCCAGCGTCTTTGCTTGATAATGGATATTATCTGGGGGTATTGTATTCATGTCTTTGAAGACTTGGTGATAACCATCAGGTCTTTGATGTGCTAAGAAGATCAACATTTCAGTCACCAGTTTCCTCGTCTGCAATTTGGTTGAGATTAAAGCACCAGCAATGGCAGGGACACAGACTTTAGTTTCAAGAGCATAATAAGCATCATGACTGATCACCACCTTCAAACATCTAACAATGGAAGTTTCCTTCTCTAGAAAATCTTCATCAAGAAGGCTGTTGGTAGATCTTGTATGCAGTTGTTGCAATACAGTAGCTAATGCAATCAGACCTTGAGCATCAATGAACTTCCTAACCCAATCAACGGGCTCCGTCCTCAAACTGACCCAAAGGTTTCCCAACTGTTTTGAAGTGATTGACTTATCCATCAACAGTCTAACATAATTCTTTGGAGTTCCTGCAAATTCACCAACTTTCTTACGATCTTCCTTATTCTTTTCAGATAACAGATCCTGTCTAACCAGCATCCATTTTTTCGACAGTGGGAACTCTTTCATCTGATTCTTTGCAGCCTCTGGAAGACTTTTAAAATCTCTCTTCTCCATCAACTCAGCGAACATTTCTTCAATCTTCCAACTTTCTTTAGGCTGTTCTAGATCGACGTCCATGTCAACCAATGGCATTGGATAACCGACAGATTGATGTGATGCAGATGATTGATTGCTTTGAATCCTCTGTAGACCGGATTGCTTCTTTGGTGTCTTGAATTCAGACTCGTCATTTAGGGCATTCAGCGTCCATTGAGATGATCTTCGAGAATGTCCTGGGGAATATGGGTTCATGTCATAGTTGGAATAATTGGATTGGTTCAATGTGGTGGTTTTGCTTAATGGCAATGAGGTTTGTGATCTAGTGGAGTAAACAGAGCTCGTACTCGCCTGTCTGTTCTTCCTGTGTTCAGATGATGGTGTGCCAAAGACTTCGGTATTCCGGCGTGATGCCGATACATTGGAATGTACATGCGGTTGGGGAGCAGATATCGTGAACGGATGAGGCGAGCTGTTTTCTTCTTTGCTGCTCTTTGTCGACAGCTTTCTGATGTTTGAAAGGAGCGAAGTTGATTTGGAATGCGAGTGCTCGTAATTGGTGGAGGTGGTATTGTTAGCAGTCGCGCTATTGTTCTCGGAGAATGTTGATTTGACTGATCCCTGCCTGTGGGCATCCTGAGAGTTCTTCTTGCTCATCATTGGGACTTGTAAACAGATGCGTCTGTGATTCTGGTAGGCTGTTACTGGTTTGTTTTGCGTTTGGAGAGCCGGATGCGACTATCAGCTTTGGACAACGATAATGTTTTGGTCTTCGATGTGGGTTATTATGGTAGCAGCACAAGCCGTTGGAGCCAGATACAAACAGGCAATTGATGGGAAGGCCTAGTGGGATGGGCAGCCAAGCTCAGCAGACAGTAAACGATTCTTTTTCAGACCCGAAACACAGTTCAGAAGACGGGAGATGCGATGAAACAACGTTGAAACGGTATTGGTACCAGCATTAATATTCCACAAAAATAGAAAAAACCGGTAACTTCTGTGTCCGAGTTCCGGGGTGCGTCAAATATTAAGTATGATAATAGTCACATGATAAGCGTGTCACCTTTGAATACCGACCAGGGTATTTCCGACCATTTCAAGATTCAACACCTGTTCCGACTTCAACAGCTCGATTTCCCAATTTTGTTTTGATTGTATCAATACTGCAAGCGTTTTAAAACGATCAACATTTCCTTCATTTGAAGCTTCTCATTTCCTTGATACCCCTTTCATTGAATCCAGAATAATCAGAAACCGCAATGTCGACCGAGGAAGAGAATAAAAGAGTTTCGATGCAGGTGTCATCTCTATCGACCCAGCTTATCGAATCTATTGAGAACCAGTCAAAGTTGGAAGAGCAACTATTGCAGATCAAGCGGGAAAATGACCAGTTGAAGTTCCAGAATAAGGACGCAGAGGAATTGCGTACTAACTATCAATCTCTGCAGAAACAATTCCAAGAGATACTCCAGCATAACAATTCTTTGGGAAAAAAGCTAGTTATCGAGACGAAAGAGAAGATTGATGCAAAGGACGAGGTTTCTAAATTACAGTCTGAAGTTGAGGAATTGTCTGCTTCCTTGTTTGGAGAAGCTAATAAGATGGTCAATGATGCAAGAAGGAAGACAGCAGAAGTTGAAAAGAGAAATGAAAGTCTCGTCTCACAGTTGAAAGAGAAGGATCTACTATTGGATAACTTACAGAACCAATTGAAAGAATTGAAGAATACATTACATGAACGCGATGAAGAGTCTATACGATCAAGAAGAACGTCATTGGATGAATCTAAGTTTAGAAACGTCACTGGATCACCATCAAATGCGTCATCTCAAGTACAGTTACCCTTATTGCCATTCCAGTCCATCTTATACTCACCAACAACCGATGCCATAAGGTTTGATTTGGACCAGTACGCAGAGTACAAGAAGTTCGCTAGAATCATACCTAATGTTGAATCTATAAGACACACAGACACTAAATTTCTCAAAAAATTAATTGCCGATGATGTCGAACCTGCATTAAGAATTGATTTAGCTCCTGGAATAAGTTGGTTGAGTAAGAGATCATTAATGACATCGATCGTTGATGGTAGAGTTGCAGTTGAACCAATTTCAGGAATAAATGAAACATACAGATTAAATTTCCAAAACATTAAGACTTCAGAGACAGATATCAAATCAAATCTTTATTCATATCCTTCACATTCCCCACCTGTGGCAATAGATCAACCATGTGCATTATGTGGTGAAGAAAGAGATGATATTCTGGAACATTCAAGGTTATACATAATGAAACTTCATCCCAAATCAGACTCATCATCAACTGCCAACCTATCAAGTTTGACACCTGTCCAATATCCATTGTGTTCATTTTGTTTATTCAGAGTCAGATGTTCATCTGAATTATTCGCATTTTTGAGATCTTTGAAAACAGATGCATGGAAATTACATGATGAATTAACAATCAAAAAATCATGGGTTGAATTATCAAGATTAAGAAGTAAACTATTCTGGTCAAGAATTGGTATTTGGGATATTGCATCAAACGTCATAACGACGCACATCACTCCTTCAACTGATGAGAAATTCATTCAAAAACCATTGACTGTAGGTAATAAAGCTAATCATATAACACCTGCTCAAGTAGCAACAACTCCTGGTGAGATTGAAAGGAAGGGAACTCCATTGAAATCAGAAATAACTTGTGATGAAGAAGATGAAGATAATGGAGGATCAGATTTGAATGCGGAGACGTCTAACGAAACACTCTCAAAGTCTACAGAAATTAAGGAAACTGATGGCTCAACTGCTCAGTATGATGGAAGTGAAGCTGATTTGGTTGAGGAGTTGACAGAAAGTTATGCTAATTCTGACGAAATTGAGCAGGTGGAGCAACCAACTGAACAACAAGAAGTCAAAGAAGAAGAAGAAGAAGACGACAATGAAGACGATTATCAAACTCCATTAGATGACTTCATCAATACTGATGACGAAGAAGTTGAAGAGATTCAAGAAGAAACAGAAGCAGGGGTTCAGACTAAGTCAGAAGGTGAATCAACCGCGACGAAAGATTAAGAACAATTGTTTTAGTTCATCCACATATGAGATTACCATGGTACGTACCATTGTTGATAGATTCAACTCTTTAATATTACGATACATATGTAACATCATCAAATTCATTCAAAATGACCCGATCTTTCGAACATACACATGCCAAAAAATGAGCTCTATAAAAAAATAAACAAACTCTCTCAAAGAACGAAATGAAGAATAAAAGATTAGAGATACCTCATACCTGCCCTAACAAATTCTCTTCTAATCCACCAAGAACACCATTCAAATCACCTAAAATACCATTGATTTCAACAAGTAGCTTTTCTTTAACATTCTCAGAATCAATAAATAATGAAGTATCCAACATCCCGGGCATGAAAAATCCTTTTGATGTATCAAAAGAGGTATTAGTTGTAGTGTTGATTCCATCATGGGAAGAATGCGATGATGAAGTAGATGCTTCTCTGTTAGTGAGAAACGGAACTTGACTTGGTGGCGCCTGAGATGGGGTCGTTGATACCCGCGGTTGTTGCTGTTGTTGCTGTTGCAATGCCAGTGGTGATGTACCCGAAACAGTTAGTTTTCTCTTAGGTAATGCAGATGATGGTTGTGAGGTTGAGTTTGAGGAAGGAAGTGGGATGGCTGAATTCAGTGGCTTTTCAGTCAGTGGGGTCATGGCCATTGGGATGCTTGAAACATTGACACCAAATTGATTGACATTTTCATCATGCTCGAAATTATTTGTGTCCGATAGGTTCGATGAGGTATGTAGTAGTTTTGGGAAACTTGTTGTTGGTGTTGGCATTTGAAGCCTTAAGTTTTGATAATTTCTCTTGATTTGTGGAGCTGGAGCTTGTTGTGATGGTTTTGATGGTATGGCTGAAGTTGGAGTGTTAGCCGATGCTGATTGTTGAAGAGAATTAGTGATACCGTTCAATGGTTGTAATAATGGAGATTGATTATTTGGTGATTGTATGGCCCTCATAGAGACACCATTCCCACCTTTAACAGGCGATGTATTTGAAACTGCTATTTTTGAAGGAGATGAAGTGGTGGTGATATGATTCAAGTCACGTTTTGGTGATGGCGTTATGCGTGGAATATTCGGTGGATTGGCGTTGGTTGTTGGTGGGGCAGGGACCGATTGGGATGGTGGTACTAATGAAGCTGTAGATGTAGATATTTGATGTAATTGTGGGACTGAAGCACTTGACAAAGTTGGTCTTCTTGCAGCACCAGGATCTAGAGATTTCTTAGTATCGACGACTGCAGCTGATTGACTATGGAGCAAAGTGTTCGCTCTCGATCTAGTTTCATGCTGTTGTAGTTGTTGCAGTTGCAGTTGATGCAGTTGCTGTTGCAGATGTGCGACCGTAGGAATATCATCAAAGTTAGGAATTTCAATCTCCTTGATCGGAGTTGAGACTCCTGGTGTGGAAATACCTGTTGCTGGATTCGAATTGTTATGAATCTGTGTAGATGAGGGAATCTTAGGAAGTTCAAATTGTGGAGTAAGCATATGATCATCGGTATGAGAATGACTGACATTATTAGAATGACTATCTTCTTCTTCATCTTCATTCGTTTCTTCAAACAATTGTAATAATGATTTGGGAGCCTCTTTTCTATTCATGGTACCATCATTCTTCAGAGTTGAACCAATGTTTGTAACAGTATTATTCTTGAAGGTAACACTGGTGGTTTGGTTGATATGGCCCTGGTTTGTATTGTAATTCATGGTACCTTGGTTAATAGCGGTATCATAACCTTTATAGCCAGTCATGAACTGATCAACACCATCATCATAGTCATTTGTTTCCAGGTTTTCCATACCTTCACCATTCTCGTCATTTAGGTTGATATTGTTGACATTGATATCATTCTCTAAAATATATTCATTCGAACTTAGGGAATCGAAATCCCATTTGACTTCAATTTCCTGTTCTTCTAGGTCATCTTCAACATTCATTATTATACTTTCTCTTGATGATTTCTTTTCCCTCCACAGTAGATACCTCGATATCAATTCTTTCAATAATATAGTGGATGAATTTTTATGAAACTTGACAAACTTGGTCTTCAGTAACTCCTCAGCACTTAGTCTTTCTTGTGGGTTTTCATCTAAACATAATGCAATGATTTCTTTCAATAATGGAGTGTACTGTTTACCATCTAACCTAGGTGGTTTGGATTTGGTAATCAATTGCATAGCTCTCATAGCTTCTTTATCACAATACGGCGGATTACCTGTGGCGATTTCGTAGATCGTAATACCGAGAGACCATATATCAGCTTTCACATCATATGATGTACCTTCCATAATAACTTCAGGAGCCATCCAATATGGAGTACCAGCCATAGTATTTCTTCTAACGCTAGTGGCAGTCAACTGAGCTGCAACACCAAAATCACATAGTTGAACCTTACCTTCATTTGTGATAAGTACATTAGCGGCTTTGATATCTCTGTGAATGACATTCTGTCTGTGAATGTATTGTAATGCAATCAACAACTCTCTGACAATAACCCCAATGTACTTCTCTTCCAATTTACCTGGTCTCAATAACGTTCTTAAAGAACCACCAGCACAATGATCCATGATGATCCACAACTTCGTACCATTCAAATATGAGCCATAATAGTGTGTGACATTGGGTACTTGTTTCAAGCTAGATAGAAACTGGATCTCTTGCTGAACATCCTTTACTTCATCTTCCGAGGTGTCTAAATTAAGCACTTTGATGGCATAAACCTGTTTGGTTATTCTATGGATCCCTTTGTAGACGATCCCGAATTTGCCTCGTCCGATTACCTCAGTACGCTTGTATATCGAGCTCACGTTTGCAGTCATTGGATGTGGAGTGACGTGTCTGTGAATATGAAGCATAAATCTCTCTAAATGGGCTATCCGAAGGTATTAGATGTTAGAGAATTCAAAACAAACAAATCCAAATCGAAAAAGAAAATGCAGAACAAAGTATTGAAATAGCTGAATTAGGCAATTACCTGATATGGTAAATAAATCATTGTTACGAGATCAAAAATAGAGGAAAACGGCCCGAGGCAGAAAATTACTCTATTAGGAAGCAATTCCGCATTGCGTCAGCCTGCAGCAAAACCACGCTAGTGGCCCTACCGGATCCACTCCGCTATTGTCGCTGCCGTCCGCCTAGTAGCTGATGAAGCCAGGTGGAGCCCCTGCCTAAGCTCTGCCTAAACGCCAGGCAGCCACTGTAGCGGCAATTTCGAAAAAACTTTCACCAACAAAAAATTATTAGGTCGATATTCTTTAGTACCAATCGAATTTAATTCCTTTCTCTCTCCCAAACATTTCCCCTGTTACCTCGTCAGATCCGCTCTTTTCAACGCCTTTCGACCGTTGGTTTCTTCCCCTTTGCAATCTTAGAGACGACCACCCACCTGCTCAATTGCACAGCGTTTCCCGCCTTGTTTTCCCCTGCTTTTAGAGTTCTGTTTTCTATTGTTAATTAGTGTGTTTTCTGTTTTGTTTGCAATTGAGTTACTCATATCACGATAATGTCCTTCAACGACCAGAGCTTGTACAGCACAGGTAACGCCTCCTCCAATGCCTTTGGTTCCAGCGGTGACTCCACCCCTTCCCAGCAGAGACCACTCCAGGCACAGACTCAGCTGTGGATGGGTGAACTAGATCCGTCATGGGACGAATCTTTTATCAAGTCTGTCTTGATCTCACTTGGTTTCCCACAAGTCAACGTCAGACTCATCAAGGATCCTAAACAACTCCAAGTGAATGCTGGTTATTCATTCATTGAATTTCCTTCTGTCGAGATGGCATCCCAAGCATTGACTCAAAATGGTGTTGCAATCGCCAATACCAACAGATTTGTTCGTTTAAACTGGGCCAGTGGTCAACAAAATCAGCAACAAGGCCAACAGTCCTTCCAAAAAGACGGTCCAAGACTCAACGAGTTCTCCATTTTTATTGGTGATTTGGCTCCAGATGTCACCGAGACCGCATTATTTGAGTTCTTCGCCACTAAGTACTCATCTGTGTCAGGTACCAAGATCATGATTGATAGAATGACTGGTCAATCTAAAGGTTATGGGTTTGTTAGATTCCTGGATGAATCAGAACAACAGAGATCATTGGTTGAGATGCAAGGTTCCATACTTAATGGAAGACCAATCAGAGTCTCTACTGCTGCTCCAAGAACCAGACAACAACAGCCATTGGGTCAAGGTCAATTCCAACAGCGTCAACCTCTTCAACATCAACAATTACCAATTCCAGGTCAACAACAACAACAGATCAATGGTTTGGATCCCCAAGCTCCAGCCCCATTGAATCAGTTCACTGATCCAAATAACACCACTGTTTTCGTTGGTGGTCTTTCATCATTGGTAACAGAAGACGAATTACGTTTATATTTCCAACCATTTGGTGATATCACATATGTTAAGATCCCATTAGGTAAAGGTTGTGGTTTCGTTCAATACGTGACTAGACAATCCGCAGAATTAGCCATTTTGAAAATGCAAGGTTACCCAATTGCTAATTCAAGAGTCAGATTGAGTTGGGGAAGATCAAATTCAAATCCAACTAATCAGCCATATAAACAGCAACAGGAATTACCACAAATGTATGGATATCCTCCAAAAGTTCCAGACAATTTGAACACTCCTGATCAATTGGTTAATTTCAATCCTTACTCTGTTGTCAATGCTAATCATGGTGCTTATGGTGTCGAACAAATCAATCAACAAAATCAATTCAATGCTGAACAATCTGAAAACATTGATCAATCAAGATTGAACCAGTTGTACCTTGCTGCAAGAGATGGAAGATTAGATGCTATTGATTCTGCCTCAAATGGTTACATTTTCCAATAGAGATAGGTAGATAGATAACATCTCTAACCTGTTTTTTTTATTGCATCCTGCTACTATTTTTCATCATTATTGTTCTCATTCGTCCTAATTTGTCGGTTTACTGCCTTTTACTCTTATGTTACTGCTTGTCTTTTGTTTCATTTATTTGGGTGCATGATTGTGTTTTGTCTTTATGTGTTGCTATTGCTGTGTTTTTCTATATCTTTTATAAAGATCTATGAGTGAACGATTAATGAATTGATTTTTTTCAATCCTCTTTTTTTATTGAGTTATTATATTTTGTTTGGTGTGTCTGTGTGTTTTTTTGTTTGATTTTTATTATCAAGTATATCTGAAAATTTGTGTTCCTTTTTTTGCCAGTCCTTTATTATATATTGTCCTAGATTGTTTTGAATTTGAATTATTTGGAGTTTTACAAGTTTCCATTTCTATTGTCTCTTTCCATCTTTTATTACTTCAAATTATTTATGATATTTGTTTTTCATTACTAGAGTTCGATGCTTTTGTTGTTGAGACAGTTTTTTCATAATTTATGGTTATTTACTTAATACTATAATACATCTGATCAGAAATCACCAATCTACATTTTTGTAAATAAATAATTCTATTAAAATAACCTCATACCGATAAAATACAAACAAGCCCTCATTATATGTCCTTAAATATCATAAACTAGAAAGACAATAGTAAAAGAAAATATGCAAATTGAAACCCGTTTCTTCACTTCAAGCAGCACCAGCAGTTCTTATAGGTTTCTGAATGATAGTTGCCTGTTCACCGGTTCTAACAATCTTTTGCCCTGAACTCTGCTTCAACGGAACATCTTTATTCTCCTTTTGCTCCTGCTTCCATACAATCTGTTCAGTACCACCACTCAACACTGCGATTCTCATTGTGGCCAATAGGTTGTGAGCGGCTGCCGTGTGATCATAAACCGCACCATTGAAAGCACTTGTTGCATCTTTCCCGATTGAAGTCTTGATTAGTGTTAACCCACCAGGGTGATCATTCATGAACGGTGTAACATCATGTACTATACCTGAAACAGCTATTAGTGCTCTCTCTGGTGCTTCTTCTTTAGCTAGCTTTCTGAATTCTTCTGGAGTTATTATTGGTAACTGAGATATTGGAATACCCCAGTTCAACTTAGAACGTCTCTTATCTATCAGTTTCTGTTGAAACTGAATCAAACATTGACTTATTGATGAATCTGATGTTCTGGTGAGATTCTTCACAAGTCCCAGTTTGGATAATATGTACAAATGAATCTTAATAGGATCAAATTCGTACCAATGATAACCATTTCTGTAATCAGCTGAGAATTCATGATGGAAATTATTGAACCCCTCGCCCCATGTTAAGAAAGCTAACACAAAATTATTCTTATGTGATTTTCTATCATCATAGCACTGAGTACCAATCAAATGACCAACTGAATTAACAAAGAAAGTTGACTGTTGAACAAACAAACCTCTCAAAATCCCTGCATAGACCAATCCACCAACATAATCATTCCAAAACACACCAGCAATGATGCAAGGCACAAAAAACCCGGTTAATAAATATAGCTCATAATAGTTGGAATCTTGCCAGTCCAACAAAGTATCGTTCTTCAAATCGTCACCATAACACTCTTTGATCGAGTTTCTAACTTTGGGATGTGGCTTTAACACCACCCAACCAATATGACTGAACATAACCCCCTTTCTGACATAATGTGGATCCTTCTCTGTATCAACATACCTGTGATGAGCCCTATGTATGCTAACCCATTTCTTGATAGACCCCAACCCAACACTTGACCCGAAAACGGCATAAATGAACTTAATAACTGGTGATGCAATAAATGATCTATGCGCCCATAAACGATGGTAACCAGCGTTGATACAAGTTATCGTGAAAGCGTAATATATGACTGAGAACTCCAACGTCTGTTTCTTCAACTCCGCATACTTCCAGGCATAATAAAAAGTGTATAAGGGCACCACCAGGCAATTCATCGTATTGATCCAGTTTATATGCCTATACCAGTTCCACAAAGTCCATGAGGATTCCGTGATTTGACGTCGAAACTGGTGCTGGGTGTTATCGACCACAGAAGTGACATGTTTCTTGACCTTACTTGTGTCAAGAGCCGACATTTTGGCCACCAGGATCACTAAACTTCCAGCAATATACTAAAAAACTTAGTTAAAGAAATAGTTGGGGATTTAACCACGAGCCCTGGTCCCAAAGCCCAAAACCAATTCACTCATAACCTGATCAAATCAGGTCATTTCGGCCGACATATCATTACATCATAGCAAAAGGCTTAACTGCGGCATGATCCTCCACAAAAGTAGCAAGCCTAGCTTAGTTCTAGTAAATTCTACTTAGTTATGGTGCAAATCATACATTTATTGTCTCATGACTGGGAAAACTATATATGTGGAGATATTTCCCGTTAGATCGATGAATTTGTAGTACTGAATTTATTAGTATCAAATTATTCTTTGCACAATGGCATCAACTTACAAACAATTCTACAAAGGTGAAACCAAAGACTTCATTGTCTTCGTCGATGATCCATCATTGATAGATACATACAAGAAAGACTCGACTGTTCCGTTATCCAGTGTCATTAGTGTCTTCAATATCTTCACTTCAGAAGGTGGTCGTGGTTCAGAAGGAGTCTTTGAGAAAGCATCAAAGCAGGAGCTAGCCAACGAATTCGGTGAAAAGAGTGTCGAAGAAATTATTGAATTAATTGTGAAGGAAGGTGAAACCAAGAAAGGTGGTGATTTGAATAGTAAGAGATGGGAATCGAAGAATGATTCTAATGGTGCTGCTGCTAATCATTAGAATGCCGTTTATTATTCATAATGACACGACACACATTTCGCATAGCACCTTGATGGTGAATAAATAAGTCAATTGACTGAGTCAATTGTTTTATACAATAAAATGAATTATTATACTAATTGAGATTGTAAGCCTTTTATTTTAAGCGAGCGCCGTTTCAAGCTTCGGTCAAGCCAAAACACCTACTAATAGATGTAAATTAAGATGATATACACATCTCTATGAATCAACACTGTTGAAAATAGACTTTAATGCATCTCCAAAGATAATAGAGGTTCTTCTCATTATTGACATTCTTTGCGTAGAGCCATTCTTATTTCTCACATTATTGTACTTTAATGAGCTCTTAGACTTCACCGTGTTCTTCTTGGAATCCAACATGTATACGGAACTTGACTTCATGTTTTTCAATTCTGATTGTTTTAGTTTCTTTCTTGATAACAATGAAGAAGCTGTTATCAATTCTTCAGACCATAGATCTTCTAAGATGTATTCAATCTTCGTACGATCCAACTGTCTCAAGTAAATATGATTCAAATATGCATGCTTCAAGCGTTTTGAAGAGCATGAATAATGTGAATGTTGATCATTATCAAACTCAACAGTGATTGGAATGACCTTCTGAAAATAACATTGGTTGAAGACATCATTATCTGAATTATATTTGTTCTTTCTTGTAGTTGTCTGTTGTTTAATAATGTTATTCAAGCTAACATCATATGATTGCATCAATTGTGGAATTATGGTCGATGATGTAGTTCCTTGCTCCAGGTTGAATTTGGATGACGAATAGTCTAACTTGTATGGACCATTGACATGATTGATCAAGATCTCCAACTTCTCCTTCCAGATTGAATTCTCATATGAATTGAAATTGAGGACCAAGAGTTCATAAATCTTGAATTGATGCTCGAATAATACCTTAAAACTATCCTCAAAATTAGTGAACATACCACCATTATGATCCTGGGCCTCATCTGTAATCAACTTCGAAACTGACAATGGAATCAAAAAAACAACATCAAACTTATCAGTCTTTGTTGAAACATCAGCTAGTATCAAATGCGTCTTGAACAAAAAGGCACCAAAGTTACTTGATTTAGGTACCAATTCTTGATTGGAGATGTATACAAGATTCAATGAGCCCATCAACATAGGTAATCCAAGGTACTCAACTGGGAATTTCAATGCTGTTTTAAAGCTCAAACTATTGAATAAGGAGATAGTCTTAATCTTCTCTTGTAAACCATATCTGTTAATCTCTTTGATGGAATAATCGATCTGCAACATACAGTCATTCATCTTCTTATGACACAGTTCATCTTCTTCAACAGGTGTCAATTTCAACAAATTATCTAAGAATAATTTATATTTGGAGATCCTTTGTATCGGTTTATGAATCAAGGACACCAATGACAAATCAAGCTTTTCGGTAGACGATGATTCCAAGAACTTCTGAAAACCTCTGGTCAAAGTGACGCCTAACTCTGGATCATCTTCCTTTGAATCAATCAATTTCAACACCAAATCAATAATACTGTAATACTGCTGGTATAGATAAACACTGATTGCCTTCTTGTTCATCAATTCAGCAACTAAAGCAGCCATCAATGGAGACGTTGAAGAAATCAAATATTTAGTAATCTCATTGATATCATACTGATGCAACTTTGACAGTGAAATTGAATATAAATTTCTCAAATCGTTCAAAAAGTCATTATGTGAAGCAATCAACAAATCAACATACTGTAACAACAATCTGATTGGAATCCCATTGTTTCCTTTATTTATGATTGATTCGAGATAGATCCCACTCAACATCTTTAACGAGCTCACATAACTTTCCTCTGTCTCAACAATCTCTTCAATGATCTTCTTTCTATTAAAAGCTTTTTTACTTAAAGGTGATAATTCATTGTAATCAAAAACCAACTCGGGTGATAGCTTGGATGATGAAGTATACTCAGAGTAACAAACACTTGAGTTCAGATTATTGTTCAAATTGTTGAATTCAGAAGATGATAGCTTCAAATATGCGAATTGAGAACAGGATGATGGAAAATCACTCAAGAAGTCAAAATTGGTTTCTACTGTTGATGATATGACTTGTATTGTTTCACTGGCTTCCACTTCACCATTCATGCACTGTTGTTGATTCTCAGACATGGCTCCACTTGATTTGAAATCAAGGACCCAAGGACTAGTTGACAACGGAATCGGATCATTGGTGAATTCTAGATCTTCGTTGTCATAAACCACTTTTTTCTGGCATAATGAATCATCTAGTTTAATAACTCCTGAATTAGAAGATTGAATTGAGCTCTGAGTGTTTGGTCTTGATGTGGTGATAACAGTAGCCATTATGGTGCAAATAACTGTAACAAAGCCAGAAAAATGTAGTGCCTCAACTAGAATAACACATTATGTAAACGGTAGACAATTCATACAATAACGAAGCCATTTTCTTCTTTTTTCCTGCCCTCAAAACACACACAAATTAAATTGTGGTTTCCTTCGATAAATCTCACAAATGTGTCAAAAACCCGAAAAGGGAATGGTCAGGAGTATACAGGTAAATCAAGGAAATGTCTGGGTGTTTTGAACTGTGCTGTTTCCAAATCTCGAAAAAAGTAGAATATGTTATCAAATGCAGCGAATGAAGGTGAGTTTCACAGATTAATCATACAAGATGGTACGTATTGAACCTTGACGTGCAGTCAATGGCGGTCGTTGACATCACAGTGTTGTATTCTACAAATTTGGCTGATGCAGTTGCACCAAAACCAGTAATTTGACGACCCCTTGAGAGCACGGCATCCCCTTACCTCAATCACATACTAACAGTCCGTCCAGTCAAACCAAACAGGGATCCAAACTTTACTAAATGCCGAAAAGGAGGCACACACTATTGTTCAAGAAGCCAGAGCATACCGTACACAACGTTTGAAAGCTGCCAAAACCGATGGAGCAGCTGAAATTCAACAATACAAAGCTCAAAAGGTAGCTGAATTGAAACAATACGAAGCAGAACACTCTGGATTGAACGAAAACATCGACAAAGAAGCCGAAGCTACCGTTGCCAAAGAATTAGAATCCATTCAAAAGACTGCTGGTGAAAAGAAAGAACAAGTGATTAAATTATTGATTGATGCAGTCACTAAACCAACTCCAGAATTGCATGTTAATGCTGCTTAGATTCAGTTCTTTTTGTGATTAGTTAATAGATTTGATATTGGAAAATTGTGTGATTCACTGGTAGGTAGTTCTTGTTTAATTGCTCTACTTGCTGTTGAAATCGTAGTGTTTTTTCGTTGTTTCTGTTCTATTTATTCTCCAGAAGGAACTCCAGAAGGAGGCTCCGCCTAAACGCGCTCGTTTATCGAAATTGGGACTTTTCCCGAGCAACAGTGAAAAATTCGAAAATGGCTTGATGTTCGCATAGAAAACATAGACCTAACATTCGTCAGACATCACCCAATTCTACAGGATTCGTGACTACTGACGCCTCACACAATCCCGACCGTATCAAATTACAATGGATGCCTCAAAAATTGTCCTAAACAGCTCCAACTTGGTGCTCAATGATACGATATTTGAATATTTCAATAAGACAATAGAAGATTATCTGATGTCACATAACATCAACATCAACACATCTCAATTATCCTATTCACTACTTGGTTCATTGCTCACGATAGCTGCGGTTTGGGTATCTTTGAAATACGTGCTATTGCCATCAAAACTTTCAAACGAGGAAAAACCAGTCAAGTTCAGTATTGAAATACCTTCTGAAGCTCAACCTCACTGGAAAGGAAAGAGAATTCACCCAGTTTCCATCAAATCCGAAGAAGAACCTGAATTTATCCAATCTTACTGTCCAGCGACTGGTCAATTCCTAGGTAAATTCAAAACTCATACAAGAGAAGACATCGACTCTATCATCTCCAAGGCAGACATCGCACAAAAGAAATGGAAATATTCATCATTTGCCAGAAGACGTCAATTATTACGTTCATTGAGTGAATACATTGTTAACAACCAAGAAAATATCGCTCGTGTGGCATGTCGTGATTCAGGTAAGACAATGGTTGATGCTTCAATGGGTGAGATTTTGGTCACTTTGGAGAAATTGAACTGGATTGTTAAACATGGTGAAAAGGCATTACAACCTTCAAGAAGACCAGGTCCTTTCAATTTATTGATGAGTTATAAAGGTGCCGAAGTCAGATATGAACCATTGGGTGTTGTGTCTTCATTGGTGTCTTGGAACTATCCATTCCATAACTTGATTGGTCCAATTATCGCTGCTGTTTTCACTGGGAATGCAATCGTTGTGAAATGTTCAGAACAAGTCGTGTGGAGTTCAACATTCTATATCAAATTGATTCAAACCTGTTTGAAAGCACTAGACATTGATCCAAATTTAGTCCAGATACTCTACACCTGGCCAGAAAATGCCAACTATTTCACATCACATTCTGGGTTATCACATATCACATTCATTGGTTCTAAACCAGTCGCCCATCATGTCGTCAAAGCCGCCTCTGAATCATTGACCCCAGTTGTTGTTGAATTAGGGGGCAAGGATGCATTTATAGTACTTGATGATGTCAAAAACTTGAATGCTATTTCAAGTATTGTAATGAGAGGAACTTTCCAATCGGCAGGTCAAAATTGTATTGGTATTGAAAGAGTCATTGTCACTGAAAAGAGCTATGAGAAATTTGTTGGTATTTTATCTGAAAGAGTTCCTAGCCTGAGACTTGGTTCAGATATTGACCAGTTGGAAGATATCGATATGGGTGCCCTGATCAGTGATAACAGATTCGAAGAATTGACCGAATTGATCAGTGATGCGGTTGCCAATGGTGCCAGACTAATTTGTGGCGGTTCCAAATATCAACATCCAAATTATCCACAAGGTCATTACTTCACACCAACTTTATTAGTTGATGTCACCAGAGATATGAAGATTGCACAGAATGAAGTGTTTGGTCCTGTATTGACTCTCATGAAAGCACAAGATACCCAAGATGCAGTGGATATTGCCAACTCTACTGAGTTTGGTCTTGGTGCTTCTGTCTTTGGTAGTGATTGGAATGAACTGAATAAGGTCACTAACGAATTGAAATCAGGAAATGTTGCAATCAATGACTTTGCTACTTTCTACGTTTGTCAGTTGCCATTCGGTGGTCAAAAGGGTTCAGGCTATGGTAAGTTCGGTGGTGAAGAAGGTCTACAAGGTTTGTGTAACTTGAAATCAATTTCATTTGATAAGATTCCATTTATCTCTACTCAGATTCCAAAGCCATTGGATTACCCAATCAGAGATGAATCTAAGGCATGGAACTTCGTTAAAGCATTAAATACTGGTGGGTATGATGCTAGTTTATGGAATAGAATTAAAGCTATTGGTACATTAGCCAGAAATGGTTCATAGATGTTCATTTTTTAGAGCCTGTGTATATTATTGTGTGACTTTATTGATTTATATATTAGAATTTCAGTTCATGATTTGTTTCTCTGCAATTTTGAGTAGTTCTTGTAATTCGTTAGTGTATTTCTTGTGCAGTTTTTCAACATCAGCAGTAACTTTTTTGATTTGATCGTTCTTCTGATATTGTTTCAATTCTTTTAAGGAATCAGCTCTCTTAGAGGCCAAACTGTATTTGAAAGAGTTTGAGTTCTTGAAGAATTCAAAGTTCTTCTTCAATTCCTTTGCGATCGCAAGTCTTGTTTCATGTGTGACTGGAGGTAATGAAACTTTCAATTGTTGTGGCATATTTGGGACATGTTCAGGGTTTAGATTCAAACCGGCTTTCAAAATGGCAGAAATGACGTGTTTGGCGTAACTTGGATCAAAGACAGTGATGATCAAGTTTCTACCTTTCAAAGAAGTTTGCGCCACTGAGAGGAAGTCAGCTTCTTCTCCATGATTCAAAGGGACCTTCAGATCGTCGAAGATTTTTGGGTTGGAGTTACCTTGCTTTGTGACAGCGACTTTCTCCTTGAAGTGTTTCAAAGACTCTTTGTATTGGTTCTCCAGCTCTTTCAAGACGACACTTGGATCTTCCTGGATAACGGTTTCCTCTTCAGCAGGAGCATCTTTACCTGCTTTAGCATTGGATTTACCACCTTTGACCTTCTTGAAGACGGCAGAACTGGCTGTGAAAGTTCGGAATTGGGGTGGCTGTATGCGTGGAAGAAAGGCCCTCGAAAGAGATCTCAAAACGGTGGGTTTGAACATGATCTGCAGTTGGATTGGAGTGTGCTTAGGGTCGTCAAACGACAATGCAAGTAATGAAAAGTTGAAGAATCGTCATTGGAAAATTTCAAACGTTCATAACGGGATGAGCTAAAAAATTATTTGTATGGGGATTTTTGTATCAAAACAATCACCTTTAATCACACAATCAGTTCAAGGAACAATCTGCAGAATCGCTATAGAATGGCACACTGTGAGATCTGCCTGGAGAAGCAAAGCAGGTATCGTTGTCCAAAATGTGGAACCAGAACATGCTCACTGGACTGTGTTAAACAACATAAAGAACAGGGTGATTGTGATGGTGTGGTAGACAATACACAGTTCATTAAAAGGAATGAGTTCAAGGAGGATGAGACTCTCGTTCAGAGAGATTACAACTTCCTTATGAGTATAGACAGAAACATTAATGTTGCGAAGACAGATATCAGAAACAAGAACAAGAGGATCCTTCAAGCACAATACAATCAGAGAAATAACAACAATAATAAGAGAAGACAAACAGCACCTGTTGCTTCCGAAGAGAATGTTCTGATACGGAGAGGTGTCAAGGTGAAGAGTTTACCTCGAGGAATGGAAAGATCCAATATGAATAAGTCAAGTTGGGATAAGAGAAGGAACACGTTCGTCTGGACATTAGAATTCTTGATGATTGATCATGAAAGTGGTGGAGAACTTGGGAAATTTATCAGTTTTAGAGTCCCAGAAACCACACCAGTCAAAGACATCCTACATCCAAAAGCTAAAGAGATTTTTGGTGAAAGCGGTTGGTTTTGTTTCTTGAAGACAGTCATGACAAAGGCCACCGATTTGCAATTCATTCCATTAGATAAAGACAGTCTATTAGCAGATGCATTGAGAGACAAGACAGTTATTGAATTTCCAACCATAATAGTCAGTAAAAGTGAGGAGGTCAAAGGATATAAGGTTTATGAGAGCAAGGAAGATAGTGATAGTGACAGTGATAGTTCTGACTCTGATTCAGACAGTGATTCCAGCTCAGACGAAGAAGATTACGACGACGATAAACCAGAAGAGGTATCATCTAAACAAGAACCAACTATACATAAAGATGAAAAAGGTCCAGACCAAATACCGGAAGTCGATATTTCGAAGGAAGACCCATCAGATTATGTTCCAGAAGTCTCAACTGACACATTAATTGTGAACGCAAATGCTGAAATTGAATCATCGGAACTGCCTGTCCACCGACCACCTCCAGCAGGATCCAACAGGCTAACAGCCGAATCAGAAAAGGATCCAGAAGTTAACACCTCCACCGAGCTTCCAACACACCTTCCACTGGAACCTACAGCATAGTTAGAACAGCAAAATTATCTACATGTTTTACTAATAAATTACGTAAGCGACGCACACTGATGTCTGGGTGTCTTAACTTTCATATGTCAAAAATTTTCGAAGTATGAGTGAGATGAGTGTTATTTAATCCGTTCATATGATTACTGATTATACTTTATAAACGATGTCAGACGCTGGATATTCTTCTGACGAAGATCAGGATGATTTCACCGTGGCCAAATCACAGGTCGTTTTAGGATTTGTGGATGTTGAGATCAACGAAGATGAACAACCCACTAGTGAGGATACTTTTGTCGGTAGTCAGCCAATTTGGCTCCATGAAGAGTCTAAACCCGATGAGAAGCTATTAAAATGTTTGAATTGTGATAGTGGCTTATGTTTGTTAATGCAGGCCTTTGCTCCTTTGGATGGGGAGTTGTATGACCGTGTGATTTATGTCTTCGCATGTAAGAAGACCACATGTAATAGAAAAAAAGGATCAGTTAGAGCAATCAGGGGTGTCTGCAAGGATCCTGCTAAGATCAAAGAATTGGAAGAGAAAGAACAGGAGGAATTGAAGAACAAACTGGATGAGAAATTGAAAATGGATAATTCTAGAAACTTCTTATTCGGTGGTGAGGAAAAGGAAGAGGGTTCAACAGTAGGCAGTAATCCATTTGGAGGAAACCCATTCTCCAACGACTCAAATCCATTTGGTGCATCAGCTGCCAACCCATTTTCATCAACTCCATCACAACCAAAACAAAAAGACACATTCGCATCAATTGCTACCAAAGCAGCACCATCAAAACCAAAACCTACCAGCACTAACGATTCCAGACTGCCAGAATTGCCAGGATATATCCTATACACAGACGAAGAAAGATTCAAAAAGATAGACAAGAGCAAACTTCCAGATGGTGTTCAAATTGATGAAAGTGCATTAGATTTAGAAAGTGAGATAAATAACTCATCCAATGCTGACTATTCCAAACTTGCAAGCTCTCTAACTGATGAAGATTTCCAAAAGTTCAGTGATGTTGTTTCTCATAATCCGTTACAGGTGCTACGTTATGATCTTGGTGGCACACCATTATTATACTCTACCAAAGATGACACTGGTGTTAAAGTATTGAAGAAGCTGGTGCCTAATTCAGGTTATAATCCATCTGGTTCAAGACAGTTTGAATTACAAGTCATGCCTAAGCTAATCATTGATTTCGAAAAGAAATTGAACGATAGTGGAATAGAATGGGTCACAATAATAGTGTACACAGACAAAGAAGACTACATTCCAAACTTCGACTCAAATCATGTTGGATATGTCGAAGAATGGTGTGGTGTTCAATGGGAAGAAACCAATAAATAATGAACTTAATAAACTACATTAGAATTAATCATATGTACGATCTGTATTTATTTATAAGATCTAGTATCCTATTTACAAGTATCTCTTTATTTCCTGTTCTTCGTAAACTTGAATGATATCACCTGGTCTGAAATCACTCCATCCATCAAATGCCACACCACACTCTTTACCTTTCTTCACTTCCACAACGTCATCTTTCAAATGTTTCAAAGTGTCCAGCTTTCCTCTATACACCTCAAGGCCTTCTGCTTCATTAGTCTTCCCTCTAACAACTCTGACTGGCGACGATCTCTCTAATGAACCAGAAACAACCTTACAACCGGCAATCTTAAACACCTTCTTTCTCTTCCCCTTGATTTCGAAAATCTCTTTGATTTCAGTCTCAGCTCTCACTTTCAAGTCAATTATTGGGGCTAGTTTTGATGATAGCTTTTCCTCAACATCTTTGATTAAATGATAGATAACATTATGTAATTTGATAGGTATCTTACGATGAGCAGCCTTATTGTCAATATCTTTAGTGATCTTGATATTGAACCCTAAAATAATAGCATTTGAGATTTCTGCTCTTTCCAAATCAGTTTCAGTAGGAGTACCAACATCACTGTAAAGAATATTTAATTTGACTTCCTCATTACCGATATCCTTGATGGAATCAACAATAGCTTCAACAGACCCACTGACATCAGCCTTAACGATGTAATTGACAACTTGTTGTTGAGGTTCACCAGAAACACTTTCTTCATGCACTAAATCTTCTTCATTCAAACCGAATTTTCTTAGTTCTTCTAATCTTTCACGTTTTTCGACTTCTTTCTTTGCATCAATTCTCAACTTATTGATAATCTCAACATCTTTGGTCTCCTTCTCTCTCTGATTTTGTAATAGTCTATAGCTGACGACATCCTTAGCAACCTTTTCATCCTTTGCCTGAAGGATCAACTGACCAGCTTCGGGAACTTCTTTCCAGCCCCAAATTTCGACAGGTGTTGAGGGTTTAGCTAATTTGATAGCTTCACCAAATTCATTCTTCATTGATCTGACTTTACAATAAGTGGTACCTGAGACAATAACATCACCAGTTTTTAAATCACCTTGAGTGATCAAAACAGTGGCCAATGGGCCCATTTTGGATTTATTTTGAGATTCAATGATCCAACCTTCAACTGGAACTTTCTTCTTATCACCAGTGGCTGCTTTCAAATCCAAGATCTCACTCAAAGTAATGATACTCTCCTCTAATTTATCCATATTCAATCCACTCAAACCGGACACTTTAACAACTTGAATATCACCACCATACTCTTCAGTAATGATATCATGAATTGATAAGTCAGAAATGACTTTATCCGGATTAGCATTCTCTTTGTCACACTTATTGACAGCAACGATACAGGAAACACCCGATTTCTTAATATGTTTAATAGCTTCAATGGTCTGAGGCATGACTGAATCATCAGCAGCAACAACCAGCACCACAATATCCGTCACATTTGCACCTCTTTCTCTCATCTTCAAAAACGCAGCATGTCCTGGAGTGTCCAAGAATGTGATCATCTTTTTAGAAATAGGAGTCTTTACAGAAAACGCACCGATATGTTGTGTAATACCACCATGTTCACCTGCCACAATACTAGATTTTCTCAAATAATCCAAAATGGTTGTCTTCCCATGATCAACGTGTCCCATGATTGTGACAATTGGTGGTCTTAGTTTCATCAATTTTGAATCCTCAGGGAAGTTGCTTGGTTTCAAATCTTTCCCATCATCAACATCATCGACTTCATTTATCTCAAATCCATACTCATCAGCGATCAACGAAGTTGTTTCTTTATCCAAGATAACATTGTGATTCATGTCTTCGAACCCCATTTCTTTCAAGTTCTTGACAAGTTGTTCATATCTTACATTCAATAAATTTGCAAGGGTGGCAACAGTGGTGAATCTGGGTATGTTTAATTGTTTTTTGGCAACTGCCTTTGGTTTTTTGGCGAATAGTATAGGTGTTGTGGAAATCGGTCTGGTCTGATAATTTGAAACTATCCTTTCTCCAGACGCTCTAGCAGTGACATGTCTTGCGCTGGAACGAAGTATTCTGGACAGCATTTCACCTTCTTTCTCTGCACGTCTTCTCCTTGAAACTGATCAAACCTGATAATGAGCAGGCAGGTACTTAAGAAAATCTATTGATATTTTTCATTTGGTTCGGGACACACTCGATTACACACTTTACAAAACTTCGATTAAATCATTAGTTTTTATGTATTTAAGTAAATTAAATAATGCAATTTTGTAATATTCGTTTCAGATGCATGTCATGATTATCTCTTATTTCTGATGCTATCACGTAACAAATAAATCAACTCATCAATGGATTCAAAATTTTCATCATTTTGAGCAAATGATCTATGACCAGAACTTTCACAATGTTCATCAAAATCATTGAAATGGATTCGACAGTTTTCACAATATCCAGAAACTTTCTGTTTGCTGTAATTTGAATCATTGGCTTCAACAGTTGATAATTTTGATCTTTTTTCAATTAATTTTCTTTGTAGATGATTGATTTGTTTTGATGGAACTGTTGATTTTGGCGCAGTCAAACCATTCTTCGTTTGTTCTGCAGATTGACCTGATGCATTAGTAGAACCTGCATAACCTGATGCTTCTATCTCGCAACCTTCTCTCTTGTTGTATTCTATGAATTTATTATTTAGCACTGATGTCTGTCTGGATAACATTGGAGCAGATTGACCACCCACGGTGAATGGAGGTGGCATTTTCTCTCTTGAAACTGAATATTGATTCTGATCTTGAAATGGATAGTCTTCCTTAGTTGGTGAATTTTCATTTGATGAAGTGAAATTCAAATGCTTTGAATAAATGGCTTTCAATCTATCTCGGTGTCTTTTGTTCTGTTCATCTCTTAATCTTCTACGTTCCTTTTTCTTTGGATCATGCGCGTTTGGTGGATCAGCAGTGAATAATGAATGACCATATGTGGATGAATATAAATGAGGCCATGGTCTTTTCTCATCTCTGATTTTCCATTCTCTTAATGCAACTGGTTTGATGACTTGACGCAGATCATAAACGTAAAAGTATGGGTATTTGAAATAGTTGAAGTCATCCCTTCTAGCTAATGGATCTCTGTCCAGAGTACCATGTATCTTTTCATCCTGAAGTAATGAACTCAAATGCTGCTGTTTAGTCTTTGTGACTTCTGGTGACGGGACCTCACCTAAATGCTTTAAAAAACGAAACACTTTCTCATAATTCCAGAACTTCAATGAGGAAGAATATGCAAACATTTTTCTTGGTAATTCAGATTTGGCTCTGTTTGACACGACAACAGTGACGGAATGGTCAAAAAACTGCTGGATCGAAGCACCAACTTGTGTGAACATTTTAATGGCCTGCTCCTTCTCTTTCCCCTTCAAACCATCAACAACTGAGGGATCATTACTGTCAAAGTATATGACCGACTCCCGCATAATCTTTCTCCATCTATGCTGCCACTCTGTCAGTGGCATCGCCTGTTGATGCTGTTGTTCTTGCTCATTCTGTTCTTCCTGGTGTTGTTGTTGTTGTTCCTGCTGGTCTCTTTCCCGCTGGAGCTGCTCGAGGCGTAGGTGGTGGTCCTGCTGCTGCTGTAGTTGCTGGTAGAAGGGCTCATTGGTGGCGACCTTCTGTCTCTTGATGCTGGGCGAGTTGACACTGATGTCTCTTAGTGGCTGTCTGGCACTCTCCATTCTGGCGTTATTGTGACCTGTGTTTTTTTGTTGTGGAAGATGGTGAAATGATGATGCTGATGGTGGATGTGACGGAGCGTCAATGCAATGGATTGGGAACGAAAATAGGCGTGACTGTGCTGGGTTCTCAGCGCCTAGTGGTGAAGTTTGAATTCTGTATTTGTCAAAATGCCAGGTTCCAAAATTTCGTTGTTTTGTTTTGGTTTGTTTTTCTAGTTAGCGCGTCTTGCGGGTAACCCCGAAATTTCACAGGCGTGTTTTACCAGATACAGAAAGAGTAGATTTGCTTCAATCAGGGCTTGTATTCTACACTCTGTTAACATAATAATACATATATTCTAGTCGTAGTAGAACCCGTTCGCCAGGAACCTGATCATGTACTCGTCCACATGTCCATAACCTTCACGGTCATCTGCATTCACCTCATCAACTGCCTCATCCTCATTCTCAACAAAATCAACATTGTCTAATTCAACTTCCTTCATAGCTTCTTTGGCAGCCTTAGCATCTGCTTCATCTTCGGCTTCAGCCAACACATTGTTCAATTTAGATGGATCTCCAAACAATAACTTATCATCTTCTCCATCTCCACCACCTTCTCCATTACCTAGCAAGTCTTTATATGACAACTTACTGAAATAATCTGTAGTGAACTCACCTTCTTGAATAACAACATCATCTAAATGTCTCTTCTGGTTAGCTTTCTTCAGGATGTTGGACTCAATAGTGTATTCAGTCACAAATCTATAAATATGAACATCTCTAGTTTGACCAATTCTATGACATCTATCTTGACATTGTTTATCCATTGCGGGATTCCAATCTGAATCATAGAAAATAACAGTATCAGCACCAGTTAAATTGATACCTAAACCACCAGATCTTGAGGATAAGATAAAGACCATGATCTTTGGATCTTTGTTGAATCTTTCTGTAAGAATTTGACGATCTTCAATCTTAGTAGCACCATCTAATCTCATATATCTAATACCCATTATGTTCAAGAATTGTTCCAAAATATCCAAGACTTTAGTCATTTGGGTGAAAATCAAAGCACGATGACCACCTTTCTGTAAATCAGTTAACAATTTAGCCAGTTTCTGTAATTTACCACAATCATATAACAGCAGTGATTTATCTGGGAATTGAATAGATAGTTTGGTTTGCATCTTATGGAATGGATTCTCTAGTTCTTCCGAGACCTTTTCACCAGTTGAATCAGGAACAGTCAAGCTAGTCATGTTCAAGTTGACAACTGCTGGAGTAACAAATGAGAATCTTTCAATTTCATCATCCATTGATAACATTCTTGAACTCAATGGTTTGATCAATTCTTCATTGAATTGGAAATCTAATTGAAGAGGTTTGATGACTGATAGTTCATTAATCAAGTTCTTACCATATACAGGAGCCTTATCACACCTCAAATTATTGATATAGATGATTTGTTTGATCTTTGACAAGAATTCACGTTTGGAATGATATCTGGAGAATTTGTAAAACTGTCGGATATCAGAATAATTGGAATCAATGTCTTCAGCCAAACTAGATGATAACTCTTCAACTTTTTCATCTAAAATCTTTGAGGATTTTAAGTTTTTGATGGAGTTGGAGTGATATGAAGTCAATCCATCTTTTTCAAACTTAGTGAAACATAAATTCAAAACATTTAGATTAGCCTTGTCATTATCTTCCAATCTTCTCAAAACTAAAGAATTTGTAACTCCATATGGTGTAACCACAGATTCATTAATAGCAAACGAAGTAGTAATTTGTCTTTCTTCAAATAAATCAGGATGATTACAAACCTTTCTCAACTGCATCAAAGCATTGATAATAGAAATGTAATTAGCATTCTGTAGCATCTTCTTGGTATCACTTCTATCCAAATATTCATGGTATAACTTGTATTGTCTTTTGGATAATTTACAATAGACAACATGTTCATATTTCCCGGGCATTTGAGACTCGACATCAGCTTTCAAACGACGTAACAAATACGGTCTTAACACTTGATGTAATTTGGACACAGTTTGTTTTGTTTCTTCATCAACTTTCTGATCAACACCACCTTCGATAATTTTATCAACTGGTTTACCAAACCATGTCTGGAAATCTTCCAAATTAGCAAAACCAGAAGGCATTGATTGATTCTTGGATGATGATGGCATTAAGAAATATAACAATGACCATAATTCCATAATGTTATTCTGTAATGGAGTACCTGTCAACAACAATCTATTCTCTGTATTGAAATTCAATAATGCATTCCATCTATTAGATTTGAAATTCTTGATGTTATGAGCTTCATCCAAAATCATATATTTCCATCTCTTTCTTTTGAAGATCTGTTGGTCTTGACAAACTAATTGATATGATGTGATACAGACATGGAAAGTATCTGGTTTATTCCAACCCTTTCTCTTTTGTTTTCTTTCTTGTGGTGAACCATAATAAACCATGACTTTGAAACCTGGTGCGAATCTCTTAAATTCCATTTCCCAATTCAATAACACAGAAGTTGGAACAACAATTAAATGGGGACCCCAGTTTCCTTTGAAAACAGCTAAGTATGAGATCAAACTGATTGTTTGGATTGTTTTACCTAAACCCATTTCATCAGCTAATATACCATTAGTACCATTGTTGTACAAACTAGCCAACCAATTCAAACCTTGTTTCTGATAATATCTCAAATCACCTTTCAACAAGATTGAGGGGTATGGAACATCAACGACAGTGTCGTTTGCTTCTGAAGAAGTAGCCCTTGAATTCTTGGTAGTGCTTGGATTTGCTACTCCAATTTGAGTGTCAGTGATTTCAGGTGTAGATTCAGGTGTTGTTTCTTTCTCATCTTTGATTTCTTCTTTAGCGTTTTCTTCATCTGACGAAGCATATGATTTGACAGATTCATCATCATCGTCATCTTCTTCAATTTTGGTTGGACCACCAAATAGAGCAGCTAATCCAGAAGGTCTTGGTTCTTCATCACTTTCCTCTTCACTAGATAAGTCACTATCATCATCTGAATTTAATGATGAATCGCTATCTAATAACGAATCATGATCAGCATTGTTGTTTTCCTCCAATGCTTTCTTTTCTTCTTCATTCAATTCAGGAATTGTCTCAACTTCGGGTGTTTCTTCTTCTGCTTGAGTATCTTCACTGATTTCTTCTAATTTTAAATCTTGTAAATGTGCATACTTAGATTTCAATTCATCTAGGGTCAAATTAGAGTCATCATCATTTTCATTAGTTTTGGCACCAACCATTTCAATATTATTATTATCATCATCACTGTCATTAACGTCATCAACATCACTTCCTTCTTCTTCTTGTTTAGTCAACTGAGCTTCTAACAATTGAGTTGAATGTTCTAACATCTGACTTAAATGTTCTTTACCTTTAATTCTCTTCAATTCTTCAGCTTCTTGATTCTTCAAAATCTTATACGCCTTCTCAGCAAGCATCCATCTTCTCTTAACAGATTGCATCGCATTTCTTGCTAAAGTTCTTAGTCTCTTTTCTTCTTCTTTCTTTTGCCTTTCCTTAGCACCGATTTGACGTTTGAAATGTACTTCAATCATCTGTGCAATCTTACGCTGCCTTTGCACTCTGGCCTTCTTCGTATCTTGGAATAACTTAGACATATGCACGGCCTGTGCAACAAGATGGTCATTGAAAGTGTGATGTGTCTTCAAGGGATCTCTGAATGGTGGTGGTGGTGGAACTTTGGTAATATTTAGCTTCTCATCAACAGTTAAGAAGTTGCTTTCAATAGCTTCTCTCAACTTTGCGACAACACCACGTTGTTCTTCAATGTACTCATCATATTCTTGATTAGTAATGTCTTCTTCTAATGATTTGAAGGAATTCAAATAACCTTTGATTGAACCAAAAGCTGGCTTACTGAGATGATCAGGATTAGTGACGACTCTTTCAGGTATTGAAAACTTGAGCTTAACTCTAGGAACTGGACCTTCTTTAAATAGTGTCTTTGTAGGCAGTTCAATATCTGAATCATCTTCCTCATCTTCATCTTCGCTTTCGTCATAGCCATCTTCAATGTCTTCTTGTTGTTGTTCAGCGTTTTCTCTCTTCACCTTCGGACTACCACGTTTACGTGGCAGTTTAGGAACGTACTCCTCCTCTTTCTTAACTTTTGGTCTTCCCCTAGGTCTTGAAGCGACTTCGGATTCTTCTTTCACAATCGGCTTTGAAATGGTCAATGATCTACCAGCTCTCTTTCCATTTGTATTATCGACTTTCATCAAAAATTGATCATGATAGAACTTAGATGGATTGAACACTTCATTCATGAACTTCTTTTCAGCATCTTCGACTAATGGCCTCAAGGGATCTTGAACTGATGATGAATGACGTAAACTATGTCTCTTTGATCTCTTAGGACCACTGGGTATTTCTTCTTTAGATTCCCAAAGATTGTAACTTTCGGTGACATAATCTGTATAGAAACTTGTTGGTGTAGCATCTGGATTCCATGAAACTAATGAAGTATATTCTTTCAAGTGAAATAGTTCTGATGTTAATAATGAATGCTCAGCACTGATTTTACCCAATTGATCCACATCTGATAACTCTTGATTGAGATGATTATTTAATCTCTTGGAATCTTCCGTATAACGGACACCATCTTTCACTATTATCTGATGATTGTGATCGTTATTATTTGTATCATTGGACTTCTGAGAATGTTTGAAATGTGTCCTACTCAATTTGTAATTCACAGGGTTGTGAGTTCTTCCGCTCCTCCTTCTTTTACCATTATTCACAGATGGATCACTCTCATTCTTTGAGTTATTATTTGTTAATGAGTCTTCTAATTCCGAATGAAGACGTGTTTTTGAGCCACCTTGCCTCGATGCAGGCGTCGACGGTGTGGACATGCGTCTTTTATGCTAGATTTGCGATAGATGCAGTGTAATGATGATAGTAATGCGATTGTGATGCTGTTTTCTTCTCCAGTGGCGGATGATTTGGAATCGGAATAGTCAATTATCGCGAGTTTCTCTCCGTCTATGAACACAATTTCAGCAATGCAGTAAACTCCAGTAAGCTAAAAATACCCTCCCGCTTTGATTGACGCGATATAAACAATATTCACCGAGGTAAACGCGGATTTGTGTAAATATATAGTGGAATTCACTGTTTTCGACTTGTTGTTTTTCAAAAAAGTCTCCAAATAATTGAAAAATTCGCGAAACCCCATCAGATCAAACCGTAAGTCAATGTGGTATTCCGGGTAACTTTTCAAAACCGGCTGGAAAATGACAAAATTCAAAACTTAAGGAGAAATTTAGTATACCGATCGAACATAAACATCGCAAAATCACCATAATCATGCTCTCTTTCAGAGTTTCTGGTGCTTTGAGGACACCAATGGGACTGCTATCTAAGAGACTTGCCTCCAGACCCCAACTTTACTCCACAGCTCCTTCCCACGGTGAGAGAGTGCCTGGTGCAACTTATGAGTTCAAAGGTAATGAAGAACCTGTCGTTGAACCAGAATCTGCTGACGCGACAGAAGACACCTACCCAGATATTCCACGAGAACTATACCACTACCGTGATCCAGATGCACAGTGGGATGATAAACAAAACAGAAGAAATTACGGTGAACCATTAAACATCGATGATGATGAAGTCAATATGTGGTCTCCTCATTACTATGATCAAGTCAGCGATTGGACTGCTGTCAAGTGGCAGGCCTATTTCTTTGGAACTGTTGGAATTTTCAGTGGGATCTGTTATTTCTTCTTCTACCCTGAGAGAAATGCAGTTCCAAGAAGTTTCCCAGATGGTTTATCCAAAGATTTAGGTGCCAGAACTGAAGATGACGCATTCTTATACAAAGTCAGAACTGACAAAACGTTCTATGAGAAGCAATGATCGATCACTAACATTATTTTTTACCTTATTTATTATTTATTTATTACCACCTTATTTATTCCGTTATTTATTATTTATTTATTACCACCCTATTTATTCCGTTATTTATTACATACAATCAATAAGAAAAGAATCGTAAAATTACAGACCTTTTGTATCATTATCCTATCATTAATCATCTAACCTATGTTGATCATCGGTTATTCTTCTTGAATCCCCTCTTGATACTGACTCTGCATATTATTCATCATAGACACTTCAAATGGATTACTCTGGCCATGTTGAAGCCCCGCACTATGAACCAACGGAGTTGTAACGACTCCAGAAGCAGTACCCAATGGTGCTTGTTGTTGAATATTATGTGCTGTTTGGGATTGATGATGTGAAGAAGCATGATGGAACTGTGCACTTTGTGGACCTGCTGTTTTCAAAGTGGTACTGATTGTGTTTGGAGCAATATTGAATGGGGTATTCATTTGTGGGATGGACATGACTGATGGAATTGATGTCAACATTGGGGTTTGAATTGCAGAAATTGGTGGTTGCATTGATGTTGCACTTTGTGGAACTGAAGATTGTAATGATGATGAGGATTCTTTATTTAATGTGTCATTGATCATCCTATATGATGAGATTTCTAGTACAATGGTGACATCCTTTGTACATTTGGTTAATGTTGCGAATGATTGTCTGACTTCGTTCAAAATCATGGATTCATTCATGATGGACTTGGTGGAACCAAGAATAGTGATGATTGACTTCAAGAATGAATTGATTTCGTCATAAATCTTCTTCTTTTCTTGAATAATGAAGTTTTTGTTTGGTTGATTGATTAATTTCAATTTGATCTTCTTATTCAATTCCATTGAAGTGACACAAGTATTTGTCAAGTCCTTGATCTTATTAATCAAGTGAGTTGGTAATTGATTTTGAGCATTTGGAGTCTCTGATTCATTATCATGATTGTTCTGTTTGGCATTAGCAATCGCACCCTTCGCAATGGCATTATTCAATTCTGAATAGACTTGTGATGAAACATTCAATAAATTGTTCAAAGAATCATATAACTTCTCATCGATTTCATTATATTCATTCAATTGTTGTTGTGCTATCGTTATGTTGTTGTTATTGGCGTTATTATTATTATTATTATTATTATTATTATTATTATTATTATTATTATTATTATTATCAGGAATCTTTAGTGGCGGTAGTTGTCTGAATTTAGAATAAACTGAATTGTTTGCAGTTGATTGATTGGATGATTGGACTTGATTTGGTGAAAGGATCTTGAATGCATTTAATAATTCTGAATAAGATAAAAATAATGACAGGAATAATGATCTAATGAACGTAACGTTATCATTACCTTTAAGAGCATTGGCCAAATGGACTTCAAGATATTCAATGACTCTTTTGAAATTCGAAACATTTGAAATAACAGTCTTCAACACATCATCAACACTTAGAATTCCCAATTCCTTGTCATTCTCAAACTTTGCGATACTTGAATTCAACTGATCACCAACATTCTTGATGTTCATAATGAATCCATTTAGATCTTTGACAAATATATCACTGACAATATCAATATTCGTTAATCTTGCAAGACTTGTTTGGAATTCTGTGGTAGAAGACCTTATTTTCTTTGCAATATCTAAAATCTTGAAATTTGATACAGCTGGAATACCCAATGGTGATTTGATTTCTGGTAATGTTGATAGTTTCTTGTAATTAAAATTATCTTCTGGATAGTCTTTTGATGGAAGGTGAACGTCATTATTGATTTTTAGTTCAGGAGTTAATAGTGATGTGACTGTTGATGTGGTGAATGATCTATTTCTATTATGCTCTGAGCCCACTGGGACGATGGTATTTGGAATAGAGCTAGAATTTGATGGTTGGTTCTTTGATGCAATTGGTAATGATTCGTATTCTTTAATGATGTCATTGGATAAGTCTTGATTTGGCCTTTTGATGATAAATCCCATTCTTTTAGCTGCCTTGGAACTGACAAAACTTTCTGATGTAGATCTTGAACGTTCCAATTGTTTATGTGATAGTTTTGGGAGCTCAGTAGTGACGTTATCATGACTCTTCAATGGTTTAATATCGTCACAATCTTCAATCATTGTATGCTCGTCACCTGAAGGTGAGGTTGATAGGAAACCATATAACTGTCTAATCCATTCTTCATTTGTCTCTATTTTATTTAATTCCTTCAATAGTTGTGCGAATCGTTCATTCAACGGATTCTCATCAACTTCTAAAAACTTCAGGCTCTTCAAATTGACCAAAGATTTAGGTATCTTGTTGAAGCTGTTGGCCTTTATTGATAAAATCTTTAAATTCTTCTTTAGATACCCGAAATCAAAATCATCATTAATGTGAGTTATTTGGTTATAACTTATATCCATGATTTCCAAATTTGACAAATATGTAAGAATCTTTGGAAATGTAGTGAATTTGTTCTTATGAATATCCAAATATTTCAAATTCTGTAATGTTGAGAAATTGGAAGGTAGATTTATTAATAAATTCTTTTGTAGCGATAATCTTTCCACTGAATCCTTAATCAACTCTATTGATTCTGAAGGCATTGATTCTATCTGCAAATTTGCCAACTTCAAAGTATACTTCTCATCATGTTGAGGATCTAATGATGCGTTAAAATTGATATTATCCGTAATCAGTTGAATCAATTTAGTTCGACTTATTGTTTCATCGTTTGTTGTCATTTTAACCGCGGATTTGACGTGTTTTACCCTTAAAAAACCGTTATTCTTCTACTGCACACCACAATGATTCCAGATCAATGACAATATGAACACAATACCGCTTCAAGAGACGAAGTTGAGTTAGGTTCGACTTAAAATTCGTGTTTAGATATTTGGTTATTTTATTTTGATTTTCATTTTTAGGAAGAATTATCCTTACGTAATAATTTATAATTATGATGCTGGTTCGAGTTTCAGGTGTGGTAGAAATCAATTACCCAGAATAACTACAGTGGTTCGAATAACTAAAGTAAGTTATCAATTAAAACGTTAAAAGCTAGAGTAAGTAACTCCGTGGAATCTCTGAGAACCTTCAGAGACCCATCCCAAATACCGAAAACCATATTTTCCCTGCTCATGTATAATGTATCATTGCTTTTCCTGTCATATCATTCATTACTGTGTCCCAGTTTCATCATCAATTACATGAATTGATAACTTGGTCTTATACCTCTATCTTCCGCATAATTCAACTCCAATTGTTGGAATTTCTCTGAGTTCTTATGATAGTATAATCCGACTATATCACCACTGACTTGATTAAAGCAAATATAATAAAATCCAGCAAATGAAGCACCTTCAATATTATCAACTTTTGCGTCTGGAACAAGAAACTTCTCTTTCCATCTCATATAAATGTACTTCTTATTGAGATAATTCTTGTGCACGTAGTCAGGAGCAGATATTAATTTTTTAAAATGTTGTGATGCTGAATGATGAGAAGATGAAGCAATAACTGAACCGGTTGATGAAACACTGGTTTGTGTTTTATTCTTCCAAAATGGGAATCTTGACCAATGTTGTAAATCAATGTCATCATTGCTGTTGAAATGTGTGGCATTTGGTGAGTTTCTTGAAACAAGGAATGGATAAATGTCTGAGATGATTTCTGCTTCAAAATACGTTATTATTTGAGGGTATGATTCAGTTAGACCTTTGATCCTTAAAAATCCATTCAAGTAAGATTTAGATAAGTCAACAAATTTGAAATCGATCATGACTTCGTATGTGGAACGACCAGATTGTTGAGATCCGACGAACTTGGAACCTGGTTTCAGGATTGATGTGGTTAATGGTTGTGATAACTTATCATTGAAAAGGTTAAAAGCAGCGTTGTTTTCATTACTGTATGCTTTATCATGATCGTTGGGTTTCTCTTCAATAATGATATTATCGTGTGATGTCACTGGTGTTAGACTGTGTAGGGAAACACATGAAGATGATGAAGGTGAAGTGGTTGAGTTGTCATTCAAGAACTTGTTGACAGCTGGTGATTTTGAAGTCTCAAGTAATCTGGCATCTAAGTCTTTGATTAGGAGGCGTTTTTGAGCTTGCGGTGTTTCAGGCGTGTCGATGTTATGAACTGGCATTGCTTTATTATGTTTCAGACGACTTTGAGAACTATAACAGACAGGAACTCTGATGACTCAAAGACAGTACAAAGCTAAACCAAAATCGAAATAAAACTCTTTTAAAAATCTTCAATTTTCATGATTTCGTCATTTCTGCTTTTATTTTCTTTTTCTACTTTGAATTTCTTTTTTTGCATTTTGGCACATAAAGTCTGCCACTGTGCTGAAATTGTCCCCTTACAGACTTTCGAAAAAACAAAACTTTTGAAAGCAACAAAACTATACAAATCTAGGACCCTCAATTCACCTGCTAGGCTACCTCTGAGCAAGGAATTTGAAGACGATTTGTTGTTATTGTTTAGCTTTTTCCACTACATAAAATAATAAAAATTCCCTTAGTATTTTTGTCTATTTACTAGAGGACTCTATAATCCAATTAAACAGGCGAAGGTCTGCTGTGGCAGCAAGACTGGCGAACAGAAACAGTACACTCCAGAGCCAGTTATTGGAGTTTCGAGGTTTAAATAGGCATTTCAGCAGGTTCCAGAACAGTATGAACTGAAGAGCCCATAATGACAGTATGAAAATCGGTACTGTTATCAAGTCGACTGTGTTGAGATTGTGTTCAGTGGATTGTGCGAGTAAGTTGTGCATGTGGTTTTGCAGTCAGTGAAATGGTACGTAGTAGCGCCAATTTCCAAGATTAGATTGTATGGTAAAAGCTGTTTTGTGGTGTAGAGTCCAGAGATAGAATAAGTATGTCAAATAATCGTTACCGTTGAACCAATGTCCTATATGCGGTTTTTTGAGCACCTGCTTTTCCTCCTGTGTCTTTTACCCGCCCTGTTTCTTTTACCTCTCGTCACCAGTGTACCACTTGTCTCTTGCATCGTCTGTCAGCATTGCATCCTAGTTCCAGCGTGGTGCTGGTACGACATGTTTCTTGTATCCACTGTTGCCCCTGGCTCCCAGTGCCAATCCGCCTGTACTCTAGGTCCTGTTGAAACTGATGACATGCCAATAAATGTAGGGCCAGTTCTTAAGGCACAACCTGGTACTACGTGGGGAGAAGGAACACCAGCACAATGTAGGCGTACTGGAAGTGTAGTTGGGTATGTTGGTGTACACACCTTAGTGGCATAGACAGTACAGCTAATGTTGGGGTCTGGGGTGATATCCTGAGTACGGATAGCTATATTGATCGCGGTAGTATGTATTCACAGGTAGACCGTTGATGGTGGTACAGAAAGTCCTAAAGTTTGCCATGACAGTAAGTTGGCAATGGTATTACAGGCACTAAAGGTCAGCATGGTAGTATGGTACCCAAGGTTTTACACGTAGCGGTTTGCACATCTATACATAAGTGTTTAAAAGGCTACTGGCGCACCAGGTACACCAAGTACACCAGATACTATGGGAATACCGGTTGTTATGGGTACCTCGTGTCTTCTCAAACTAAGGAAGTATCAATGTATGTGCTCAAGGAATTGAAGTTATTGTATTAAAATAATCAACAGAGTCGTATTTGTACATTCACAGCGCCCAAGAATACAAGATTTAATCTTATAAATAAATCAAAGACTAATAGAGCCCTGACCGATGCGTACATTGGTGGACTAAGGGTGGGAGCAACATATACATTTTTAATCAACACAACTGATCCATTTCTGAGACCGACCGAGCCCTTTAGCATATACAAATACCGACATCTGGCTGAAAGATGTGAGATTGAGATGAAAATTGAAGGATTATCTTTGGTGGCGGTAATTGCTTCCTGATCAATCATCATCAAGGTGAATATTGGATTTTTGAATAATATGAAGGACTCTTAAAATAAATCTATTCCTCATCAACAGCGACACCTCTTTCAATCATCTCCTGTAAACTCATATTTCTCACCATCTCTAGCATTCTTTCTTCATCAAACTGCTGTTGCATTGCTGATTGATCAATGAAATCTTCTAAAGTTTCAACATTACCGATCTTTGGAGGTAAGATATCATATTCATAAATATCATTCTGATCCCAAATCTCAGATGGAATCTTTGACATGATCTTACCCTCACCTGATAAGATAGCAAATCTTAGGAAGTTTTCAGGAATGACGCCATCTTGTTGTGGTTGGAACTTCAATGATTTGTCTTTCAAGATTTCCATTAATGAATCATGCAAAAATTGTCTATCTTTTGTATCATTCCAGAGAATTGGGGCTCTTAATAAATAAGCTTCTGTAGAGACTTCAGTTTCTTGACCAACTTGGAAAACAGAATGATCTAAGACAGGTATATCATTAGCTAACCCAATAGCTTCTAATAATTTATAACCCATAAATGGATGTTTCACAAATGCTGTCTTCAATGCATCTTTAGCCTTTTCTCTGTCATCTAACTTCAAATATGCTAAAACAGTAGAATAAGCCAAGCCAGGAGTAAACCATTTAGCATAAGTCTTAACCAATGGACTCTCCACAAAATCAATCAAATATTTAAACTCTCCACTTAAAATGGCATAAAAATCAATAAAATATCTAACTCCTAATGGATCCTGATCTGGTAATAATCCCAATAATACTTTACAGTATGTTAATGCTGTACCATATGTACCCTTCTTTGTCAAGACTTCAATATATCTGAACAATGCTAGGAAGAATTGACGATTCAAATAATAGTTATAAGGTAATCTAGTCAATCCATTCCATAATTCAAAATTCTGTTTAAATGCTCTATCAAATGCAAATAATGCTCTCTCCACTAGCCCATTAGAGTTCGATTTATCACCCTGTCTAATGAAAATCAAAGCAACTTGTAAAATCGTCTCCACATGATATGGGAATCTTGACAACGAAGTCATCAAATTTTCATGATTTGGAGTAACAACCACCGAATTATAAAATTGTGAATTTGGGATCTTGGAATCATTTCTATCAAATTTGAAAAATCTTATACCTTTGTTTAATAATTGATTTACATCATCCCGAATAACATCTTCCCAATCTTCAGACTCTTGTAATTTATCATATACCAATTCCCTTACCGTCAATTCCTCCATACTCATTTCTTTCTTTTGGGTGGGTATCCAATCATCTCTAACTTTAGTCAATACCAGTTTTCTGGTGGTGCCGGGAATGGATCTTCTATCTTTACCACCCCAGCCTCTGATAACTTTAGACAATTTTTTAATTTGTTGGAGTTGTTCTGGTGGAATTGATGTGGAGGTAGTGGATTCTGCATCTTGAATTGCCTCATGAGATAATTTTCCAAATAGTTTTTTGAATTCGTTATCTGGATCTAAATCTTTAACATTGATTTTCAATAATGGGGCACAATTGAGTTGCTTCTGTGGTGTGAAGTATCTGAAGGTTGAGTCTAGTTCTTCATGAATGATGTTGATTTCGAATTCTGATTGATATTCTTGAGTGGTGGTATCTATTGGTTTATTCTCTTTTCTTAATAGTTCTTCTAGGAATTGATCTAGTTCTTCATCGGACGTAGGCTCTGGAGTTTTATTCTTCTTCTTTTTATTTTTCTTCTTCTTGGACTTTGTCACCATTTTACGTACTTCCTCTACTTCTTTGACTGCCTCCTCCGGTTCACTTTCTTCATCTTCCTCTTCTTCATCATCACCCATCAATGCAAACAGATTACTCTTTTTCACAGGTTGATAGACCTCATTGGTTTCTTCTTCACCAACGTCGTGGACCAATTCCAATTCCTTGGCTTTCTCTTTCTCAAGTTTTCTCAACCACCTGGAACTCATCTTAAGAATACAATGGATTTCTTCCTCTCGCTTTATTGCCTTCAAAGTTGTCTTCACCAAACTCATAGTTAAAATTTCATACCCGCGAATTTCACCATCGGAACAGACCATGCCCGATCCGGCCACACAGTGAAGAAAAATAAATTAAATTTTTATGCGATGAGCTCTATGGTACTTTAACACACAATCACCACCAATCACACTATGGGATCCAACAGAAAGAAGAAAGAAAAGGCCAAGGATTTCAAAAAGGCCAAATTGAAAGTCGGTAAAACCGCAGCCAAAGCAAATAACTTCACAGATACTTCATTTGTTGCCAAAACCATCTCATTACCAAATCAATCAATAGGAAGCAGAACATCAACAGACGCAGAAGCAGACTTACTAAAGAGATTATCACTCACTAAGCATCACTCTAATCAAACAAGAAAAGAGACATTGATTTACATTCAACAACACTTACCTGATTCACCATCCTCATATAAACAAATCTTAAATGCAATCATCCCATTGATATTAGATCAATCATTGTCTGTCCGTACAGCATTACAAGAATTACTTATTGCCATTGCCACCAAACAACCCAATTTCATGGAATTACATGCACGTTCGATCGTGCTTTATATTCATTCAGCAATGACACACATCACACCTGCCATTCGTAATGACTCTGTTAAATTCCTGGATATTTTGATCAAATACGGACATGATTCATTAGTGAGAAGTGCATGGATCAAGACTTTGAGATCATACTTCACAGTGTTGAACTGGACGTTGAATGATACGAGAGAGTCTGTTTCATTTGCAATCACCACCTCAAATATCAACAGTGGGTCCAATAAAGCTAAAGCCGGCACTGTGGAATCGTTAGTGAAATTCCTAAGGGCAGGTGCATTCGCCACTGTTCAGGAACTGGAAGGAGGTGAAGTACACTGCTGCAGTCCGTTGACAAGTAGATATTTATTCCCAGTGGCGCCGCAGCCATTTGCACATTTGAAGCTGTTTAACAGGGAATTGAAGGGGAAAGTGACGGAGAGTTCAGCCAACAACCGGGCCATCGACTTGAATGTGTCGTGTGAGGACTGGGAAACCAGAAGAAAAGTGTTGAAGGAGTTCTTTGTGCCGCAGATGGAGAAGAACGTAGGAAACGTGATCAAAGAAGGCGGCGAGCTGGGGAAGGCGGCGAAGAGCCTGGAGAATCTGATTGGCGAGTTAAAGAGGGAGGAGGAGGAGAAGACTGTATAGAAATTGTTAGATGGCATTGTTTGAGAAACTCATTGTAGTACTCGTCTGATCTCTCTTGCAATCTTCTACAAATAACCTTTGTTTTACCATAATTAACAATGGGTGGAGAATCTGTTGAGCATTAGATTTCGCCGCCGAAACACAGAAAGTACTTAAACGCGAATTAATCCTGTTTTCGAACTTGGTTTGCACCATCGAAGTCAAACTCAAAGAGTCAATGTGCGCTAGCCGTGGAAAAACAAAATAGTGAAGATGGACACGTTTTTCGAAGTCTGCCTTTCTAAGAGACTTTCTGCCACAACTGACTATGAAGATTCGCCACTGTGGTGATCTTTCTTCAGAGTGTGCCAATACACATAGATTAGATTGCGTCATATAGACCGCTCAATTCCATGTTCATATATTTGAATTGGCTCGTTGCTTGTAGTTCTCACTGTTTCAATACCGCCATTACTCACTGTTGGATTGTTATTTATTGAAGAAAGATCCAACATTAGCTCTGGATCTCCTTCATTTAACACAATATCTTTAGTAAGATTAAAGAAGACTTTAAGAATTTCCTTTATGAAAATTATGGCAAACCCTTTGAATCATATGAACCCTGAATCACGGTGGGTTTTACACAAGGAAGAAATAATACAACAAGGGTGGGATAGTTTAATTAGAAACAGAGATATCAATTAAATCAAAACCAAATAGCGCCCTTATGCTCTATCCCAGGTACTCATTCATATCAATCTTCATGCCATAATCAACGCTGGCATCTTCTTCATCCTCAGTCTTTTTGAAATCCAAAATGATTTCATTATCATCATAAAACTCCCATTCAAACTCATGAGCAAACCCAAATCTAGTCTGTGGAACCTCAGAGAAATAACTCTTGACACGAGAATAATCACCGTAATTTATAGTCTTTACTCCATTATCATGATACATCAAATAGAACTGTAACAATAATGTCTCTTCCTTATTCATTGGCTTAAAGGTTGGTTTCTGGAACAGATCTTGTGGTTTCTGTCTATAAAACTGTCTGAATCTATGGATGTTCTTCATTTGAGTAATAACGACTGGAATTCTCCCCGTTTCCAAAACACTATCAAATTTCTGATGATTGTTGTAAATACACAACACAGCCAGTCCAGACTCTTCAACAACGTACAATGGAGCATGTTTATAATGTCCTCCACTTCTATATCTTAGAATCTGATCCTGGGAGGATTTAGAAACACCTAGTGTGAACCAATTCATATAAAAGGAACGAATATCGAATTCTTCAGCATCAATAACTAACACAAAATGACGATTCCATCCTAATTCTGGTCTTCTAAAGATCCTCAAAGTTATATCCATTGGAGATAACTGCTTGACATATTCTTCAATATTATTTTCAGGGAAACAGTTTTTGATTTGCTCCTTGATGACTTTATCCTTTGTTGTTTTAAAAACTTGTAATAATACATCAGGACTCATTTCCATCATTTTGGAATGAAGGGCAACAATCTGTGCTGGCAGTTCTGGTGTCGTTGGTTTTTTGTACGGAACAAGAGATTTTTGTTCATATACAGTCATATCAAAGTTAGAGCATAGGATCTCTGGGATATTGAAGTTTAATGGTCTGAAAACTGGTTTCATTGGTGAAGTCATTGCTGGAAATTAAGGAATTTTCTAAAGAGCAGAAAGGAAAGAGTTCAGGAATCTTTCGTCTACTTATATAGACATCCAGGGATCCGAACTCTACTCAAGACTCAAGAGCCAAATCTCACATTTTTCCCAAAACAGGTCGTCGAAACACCCAACCTGGAAAGTTAAAAAAACTCTACTCAGATTTCAAAGCAAATCGAAGGTTATATGCATCTCATTGACCCGAATCAGGTAATATTCGCGGAAACCGTTTTCTGTCAAATTCATTTATTGGTAGGAACAGCATAAAACCTGCCGAAGTTCTAAAAAATAAAAGTTTAGATCTTTGAGAGGCGATATGGAAAGTTAATTTTAAACTGTGAAGTTGTGAACTGTTAGCAACAGTCAACTTAATGACAATTTACAAATAGACTTGGTAAAATGGTAACCCATAAAGGGCCATAAATTCCTACAATCTTGTTCATATATTATAGCATTGTAATTGAGTAAAAACGTGCATCAACTAGCAGACAATCATTAACAGTAATCAACCCAATAATGATGTGTTCTTTGGAAGAACACCGTCTTCATTATGAACTGGAAGGTGGAACATATCTATGATAAGGTCTCCAATAACTATAGTAAATAGAACCATCTTTTCTACGAGTTCTGAATCTTGGTTTTAGCTGAATATAAGCATCTGCTTCAGCATCTGCATCACGTTTTTGGAATGGTTGACCAACGTAATATTTCTTCCATCTCCATGCTTCTGCAATAGCATCACGTTTTTGTAATTTAGTGGTATATTCTTTATATTCTTGATCAACAATTGTTGTATTGATGAAATAAACAGCATCTTCTAAGACGATTGGAGCGACGTCATTATTACCAAATTGGACTGATTCAATGATTGCATCATCAGAGAATGGGAATTCAACACCTTTGGAAGTGTTTTCGAAGCCTTCAGCGGTACTTATATTCTCAGCAGCATGAGCTTTGGCAGATAATGTGACAAGTGATAAACTGATAGCTTTTGAGAATTGCATTGTTTCTAGGTTGTTGGGGAGAATTAATTTATTTGCAGGGTTTAATGGAGAATAACCCAGCTTAAGTACTTTTCTAAATAAATATGAAACACGCTTTTATTCTTTCAAGAACAGTAGGGTCCTTTTATTTAGATGTATGAGGTCTTCATATGAAATTGTGTCAAACTCAACCATTGACATCCCGATCCGGCAATTTCGAATGCTCCAACAAGGTCAACAAAACCACAAGTCGTATATATGCGATTATGAAACAAGCTGAGCAATGAAACAACTTACCATCCTCGAATTCAAAGTGGCACTCCATAGGGAATCTAAGCCACAAGGTTCAGTGGATCGTTTGCGTGCTGAAATCGGGATTTCTGAATGAGGCAACAACTGACCCAAATTGGTGGATTCATTCCTGTAAATGGACCTGTATGAGCACTGTACACGACCAAAGGAAGGAAGCAATCAGGATTAATCATTACATTATGTGCGTCACCTGATTTTATCAACCATGATCATTGATGATATCGCATCAAGAAATCACAAGGCAGAAAACAATAGACTTATATATAACGTCACAAATTCGAACTGCTATGTTTTATGGCAAAATTGAGCATTAGCCGTGACTCGATGACTCCTTGTCTTTATGTGACTTGGAAGGTAGAAGCAAATTGATAACTTCGACTTATGCTTGTTCTTCACTGATATCAGCGGTAAGAAAGTGCACAAATATCTCTCTCCGCCCTACATAATTAGTCAAACGTGTCTTCAATTGCCAGGTAATTGATGCCTTTTATAGCTTCCAGAGCTAGTTCTGCTGCTAATCAAGATTAATTCAATTACTACAACGAACTGGATAAAATATTCATGTGGTGG
Source organism: Komagataea pratensis (assembly GCA_003707865.2). NCBI lineage: Eukaryota > Fungi > Ascomycota > Saccharomycetes > Phaffomycetales > Wickerhamomycetaceae > Komagataea > Komagataea pratensis. The sequence goes on from PPMA02000012.1 coordinate 184,461, forward strand.
TCTATTTGGAAAGGACAAGCGCCTCTCTCTTAAACACAGCCAATGGTAGGCCCCACTGTCTAAATCGAACAAGAATCGCCTCAGAACAGCAGCCATAGCACTAAGCAAAACTGAGCATGCCAGTAGACTAAGAATGAACGAAAATTCTGCTTCTAATAATCCAATGATTTTGTGCAAAGTGAATTTTGCTCCTTGAAAATCTCATTGACAATTATCCACCGATTAACAACACAAAGTATACCAACCAACAATTACCACAGCAATCACACCATGGGCTGGTTCTACAAACAGAAGGACTCCACCTCCGCCTCCGCCTCCACCACTGCTACGGACGAACATTCCAAAGAACAGCAACTCCTCCAGGATCTCCCACCCCAGCTCTCAGACTTCTTCACCAAACAGACCCGTCTCAATCAATTCAAATTCAAAGAACCAGAATCCTCAAAATCCCCCAATTTCCAAACATACGTCACGGACAAACCAGAATCCGAAGTGGCTGCTATAAACTGTGCTGATTTTCAAATGGAATTCATCGATTGCATAACGAAAGGTTCATGGAAAGATAAATTAACTGGTTGTGACTTACAATCAAAGAGAAATGAAAAATGTTTGAAATTGCAGAAGTTGTTGTTTTGGGAATTGGGGTTACGTTATACACGAAACATTGAAAGATTTGATAAGATCATGGATTCTGGTGATAAGTTGGGTGTTAAGTGGTTTGAGAAGTATGATGGACGGGATGTATTGGATAATAATATCATGGATGATGTGTTCGAAGAAAGAGAAAAGGTGTGGAAATGATACATCACTGTATTTATTACTTATTTATTATTTATTTGTTATCATGTATTTATTTATTCATTCATCATCATTATTCATTATTCATTACTCGTAACAACTTCACATAACTCTTTCCAAACTTCCAGCTTCTCTTCGTATTTCAATCTTACTAATCCACTTGTTGATGGAACAACAACAACTTTTCCATCAAACCATTTCTGTTTCTGCTCACCCCATTTGAAATCTTTATTAGTAGTTCCGTTATCAGTCACACTAACCACACTATTCCAAATCCCCTTCCCCACAAAACATACAACTTTTGGCTTATATTTATTCAGTGTTGAGATCAGGACAGGCACATTACGTTTCATCTCACTGAATGGGATCTCATCAACTGATTTTGTGGGACGTGCAACGAGTTCTGTGAATCCAATATTATATTCATCGGGCATCTTTACATCATCTTCAAACATTAATTTCTTAACCTCGCCATCTTCCTTCTGTAGTTTCTCAACCAATCCACATTCATTTAACAATTTCCAGAAACAATTCGATCGGTGTGCAAATCTATGGCCAACTTCAGAAGATGTGACACCTGGATTATAGCCAACAAATACTAGTTTCAAATTACGTTGCAAGAGATCAGGTAATGGCTTCAAATGTTGATATTTTTGTTCTGAAGGATGATTATATGGATTATATCGTTTCGTTGGTGATGATCTGATGGTTGTGGCTATCGGTGTTGTGGTTTCTTTGTATGCAAATTTCTCAGTGAGTGATAATTTAGGCATTTCAATAGGAATAAAGATCAAATTCCGGTTACTCTTGCGACTAAAAGCGTTGCAAAAGAGTGTTGACAAACTAGCGAAGTGGTTATGAGTCTTATGTAATCACAATTTTTCTAACTAACTTGTTGTTTACTTTTCATAAACAATCACTTTTCCAGATTATCATTTCTCTCCATCTCATTGGATACACGATCATCACCAACGCCAATAGAACGATCTCACAACAATGGACCTACCCATGGACTCATTCTCCCAGGCACTCCCTGATGTCACCATTGATGAAACAGATCAACTCCTTAACAAAACTTCATCGTTATCAATAGAAGACACCACATCATCATCATCGCCATTGTCACAAGACGAGACCACTTCAACGCCAAATCATTTCCAACGCACATCGATCTTCAAGCATCCATACATGCCACGTACATCATCGCCTTTGAAAGACACATACGTTGCTGAAGAACAAGATGAGATTCTCCCGGATGCAGATATTGATGATTTTGATGAAGATATGGAGGATGTCAATACCAGTATTGCCTCTGATTTGGTGAATAAACCATCATTGTTATTGTCACCAACTATTCTCGGTGCTAAAATGGCTACGTTGCGATCATCAAGAAGATCATCATTTGTTAATGAAAGTATCGGAAAAGTATCATATGAGGAATTAGATGATGGTGAGATAAGTGTATCATCAAGTATTGAAAGTACTCCAATTTCAATACACAACAGATCAAAACCAAGACAGAAATCAAGATTATCTCAAGAAGTATCAGCATCTAACATTGAAAATTCCACAATTAGCACCAGCGATGGTGATGATTCATTCGATTCATCCACGTCATATAACGATTCATCATCAATTCAACAATCAACACCAACAAAAATCACGGCATACACAGGCTCCACATCCTCAAACCAACCACAACAAATCTTTCAAATGCATCATCATCACTATTATCCTTCTCCATCAAGAAGACAACGTCGTCTATCACCAAATGACTCTTACAATGACACAACATTCGATGATTCATATGACGACAGTCAAATCTTACCATCACCATGGTCAAGAACGGCACAACCAAAACAACCAACACCCTATATTATTTCCTCATACCTCCAACTTCTTTTCAATGCCCTCACATCATCAATCGCGATCTATATCCTCATTAACGCAATCCAGACCGTCAAAGCGGACATTAATCATAAGATGGAACAACATACAATGGATCTCGTGTTAGAAATTGCACAATGTACTCGTCATTATGTGGATAATAAATGTCATCTAGACACAAGAGCCCCATTGTCAGAAGAACCATGTATTGCTTGGAAACGTTGCATGAATCAAGATCCTGAATTATTAGCTGGTAAGGCCAGTGTTAGCGCCGAAACCTTGGGTGCTATTGTTAATTCACTTGTAGAACCAATTGGTGTGAAGGCTATTGTTGTTTGTGTCATTGGATTTGTTACTTGGGCATTCGTTTCCAATTTTTTCTTTGGATTTGTTAGAGCTAAGTCATATTATGGATGGGATAGTAATAATAATGGGGATCAAGGTAGTCAACAGGAGATTTTTGGAGCACAGGGACAGAATGTATTGGAATATCAGAGTCCTTTGAAACAAGTTGGGTATGGAAACGGGTATTAGAGATGAGTTTTTCATTATTTATACTATAAATTCATACTTTTTAAAAATATTGTTTTCTTCGTTGCGACCATCATTAGACCGATTCTACAAACCTTATCATAAAATTCACAACGAACATTTGCATTAAAACCACTGTATACACTACTAACTCATAATCATCTTGTCAAATAGACCATATCATCATCAGCAACCATCACATGATTTGCGTCAGTCCATCTAACAAAAGCACTCAAATACTCCTCATATGTAAACTTCTCTTCAGCATCTTCGACGTTATCATTCAAAATATCGAATAATTTATCAATCTCGACACCGTTCTCTTCTTGGAATAATGGAGTGGTGGACGATGTAGCAAGAAGTTTTGTAAGTTTTTTGTATCTATCGTTGGAGATATTCATGGTAGGATAATCAGGAATGAATCTCAATGGACGACCAATTGGCAAATCAGGAGGATTTGGGGCTTGTGCCGGTTCTTCCTGAATACGTAAATTTTCTATCAAGTGTTCCTCCACGCCTAAGTCTCCTTCAGGCAAGAAACTTTCATCTTCTAAATCATCTTCTTGCGTTTCTTGCGTTTCTTCTTGTGATGGACCAACAGGAACATACTCATCTTCATCATGTTGAGATTCTTGTGTTGTGGTAGTGGTTTGTTCCTCAGTCTGTCTTAAACCTAATGAATTTTTAGACATTCTTGGTTCTTGAGCTTGTGATGATCTGACTTGTTGTGTTATATCTTCAACTTCATCATCATCATCGTCTTCTTCTTCTTCAGTTGGTTCCTTTCTGGCTCTCTTTGCTTTCTTGACTGTCTTCTTTTCAGCATTTTCTTTGGCTTCCTTGGTTTCCTTGAATAATGAGAAGTAAAGCATCTCTTCAGCAACTTCAGTATCCTTATACTCAATAACTTTACTCAATCTAACTTTAGCATGGGCAGTGGCCAATCTGATTAAAGTTTCTAATGTACGTGCCGTTATTGGAGAGGCATTTTTTGAACCGCTTATTGAAGCATTTCTAAGTTTTGTATAAGTATCAACAATGTGATCTGTTGCATTTTGTGTAAGAACAGGCTCGTATCTGCTTTTAGCATACTGAATATATTTCTTGACGAATGGGATGGTCAAAATTTTCGGTTTCTTGTTGATGTTGGCTCTCTTCTCAGAAATCATTCTCTGTTTATACGCTTCTAGAGCACCTGAATGCAACAATGGATTGAACTTCTGATAAATTGATTCATTTTCGTCATTCTCATCACCAGCAGCAGTCTGATCATCATTCCCATCCAATGTTTCATTACCAATAGCTAGACTTAATCCAGAGCTTTCTCTAATTGGTTCACCTTCACTATATCCAACAGGAATATATCTATGAGTCTTCAACATATGTTCACTAATTGATCTATCTCTTTGAACATTAACATCATCAGTAACAATAAACAATAAATCAAAACGTGATAATAATGAATCAGGCAATGCGATATTCTGATGAGGATCTTTATGAATATCATACTGACCATAAACGGGATTAGCTGCTGCAATAACAGAACATCTAGCATTCAACGATGTATGAATACCGGCTTTAGCAATGGTAACTGTTTGTTGTTCCATGACTTCATGAATAGCCACACGATCAACGTCAGACATCTTATCAAATTCATCAATACAAACAACACCACGATCAGCCAAAACCATTGCACCTGCTTCTAATCTTCTCTCACCAGTTTCTTTATCATGGGTAACAGCAGCTGTTAAACCAACACCTGAGGAACCACGACCTGTTGTTGCAATGGCTAATGATGCTGTGTTCAAAACAAATCGTAACATTTGGGATTTGGCAGTAGATGGGTCACCGACCATTAGGATATTGATATCACCTCTTAAATGGGAACCATTTTCCAGATTTTTCTCAACACCACCTAATAACATCAATAGGATGGCTTTCTTGATATATGAATGACCGTAGATCGATGGTGCTAAACTCTGTGATAACATTTCAAAAACGTCTTTTTCTTTGGAAATCTTGTTAATGTTTCTAATATCAACTTCAGTGATATTCTCCACTGTGGAAACACCTGTTGACATGGCATGTAATGGATATATGGAGTTGGCTAAAATCACTGTTCTAAAACTTGAGGTTTGATTACCACCCCCTCCAAGAGATCTATAAACACCAACAATTTGAACTCTGTCACCTGGTTTCAACAAATCCACTAAATCATCATTCAACACAACTTCTAAAGATCTGGGTAATTGACCAGCTGGTGCTCTTTCTGGCATTTCTTGAATCGTTACTGTTTGAAAATCACGATATGTAGAATACCCGTATTCTGTAGTCAATTTATTACCTTCTGAATCTTCAGTTGGATAAACTGGTGGTGTGCTTATTGGATTGAATGAAGTTGTTTGATCAAAGAAATCTCTTGCATGGAAACGACCAGTCTTGTCTGAATAATGTACGGATCTCAAGATCTTTGGACGAACTAATGAAGCTCTGGTAACGATCCCTTCAACTGAAATCATTTTGGATAAATGAATAGCTCTGATAGTTCTAGGACTCACATTATGATGACCAAATGCACCTCTGAATGATAAATAGAAAGATTCCTGATCATTAAACTCTTTGAAATTTGGATTACTTGGATCATAAATAGCCACGACATTATCTCGCAATGCCTTTTCAAAAGCAGGTAAATATTCAGCAGGTTCATTCATCAATCCGGTCCAGATGGATCTATCGAATTCACGGAGTTCATCAACAGAAACCGTCAATCTTCTCTTTCCTAATGATAAAAGATCTCTAATCTCTTGTCTATAATCAGTGAGATTTTGTTCATGGTCGAGAAATTCCTGGAACCGACGGACTCTGTCCCCAAACACGGCATCCACTGCGTCGTTGATATCATCCATTGTATATGAAAATAGCAGTTAACAGTAACAAAGAAGCGGAAGGTAGCGTTTAATTGAAGTATCGAAGAAGTATTCTTTTGTTTTGAAGAAAAAACGCGACACGCATTCAATTACTTTTCCGAAAGTGGAAGTCGAGGGCATCTATCACATGTGCAAAAATCTAATCACGTGACTTGTCGGAACTGATCTCAGTTTGAATGATCGTTTAGCTAAAATTAGCCGCTCAAACTGACAGTTGTTCGTTTGGTATTGTTCGGTTCCTCAGTTGTTGACACATTTCCTGTTAGTAAAGGTATCGTTTAGCGTATTCGCGTTCTCCTATTGTTATACTGGTTACTATATAAAGAGAGAAACTGCCAGACAGTTCAAACACCGCAAACTCATTCCATCACAAGACTTGCTGATCATCGATCTGTCAAACACATAATAACAACATTATCAACGCCACGTCAAAACAAACATGGTAGATATCACCTCCATCATCAATAGCGAACCACAGTGGACTTCTACCAACGAGACACTCATCACAGAACCATTCAACTACCTGAACAAGAACAAGGGTAAACAACTTCGAGCCAAACTCATCCAGTCATTCAACAAGGTTCTCCAGATAGACAATCTCAAGCTCACAAGAATATCCAACATTATTGAACTCTTACACACTGCATCTCTCTTGATTGATGATATTGAAGATAATTCAAACCTAAGACGAGGCAAACCAACTGCCCATTTGATCTACGGTGTTCCATTCACCATCAACTCATCCAATTATATCTATTTCCAATCTTTCAATCAATTGATCGAACTCAGTGAGATGTGTGATTCAGATACCCAAAGAAGTCAATGCATTAAAATATTCAATGATGAGTTGTTGAATTTACATAGAGGACAATGTATGGATTTGTACTGGAGAGACAACCTGATCGTTCCTAGTGAGGGTAAGTATTTGAGTATGGTCATGAATAAGACTGGTGGGTTGTTCAGATTGGCTATTCGTTTAATGGAGTTGTTTGTTAAACCAGAAAGTTCTTTGGAGAAGTCATTGGTGCCGTTAGTAAATTTATTAGGGATGATATATCAGATCAGAGATGATTATTTGAATTTGAGAAATGATGAGTTGCATAACAATAAGGGATTCTGTGAAGATATAACTGAGGGGAAGTTCTCTTTTCCAATTGTTCATGGTTTGTCAATCAATGAAGAAGACAAGACATTATTGAATATATTGAAACAAAGAACCAATGACGATCAGATCAAGAAGTTCGCAGTGACTTACTTATCCGAAAAAGGATCCTTTGCATACACTGAAAAGTTCCTTGATGATTTGAAAACAATGGCACTATCCATTTTGAATGAATTTGGTGAATTCCCTGAACTTCAGTTGATTATCCTGCAGTTAAGTAAGGTTTAAATATCAAAATATCAATGACTATGTTTTCTAGACAAATACGGTAATTTCCCTAAGTAGTGAATTTCGCGCCTTTTTAAACCAACTAAATATTCACATGCCTTTCAATTTCCCAAAAGATTGATCTCGAAAATTTTATTTTGGCTGTTGCCATCAAAAAGTGAATTTTTCCAATCTCCGCAAAACAACATTTAGTGCTCTTCTCACTGAGCTTTCAACTTCAATTTGTCCTAGTGCGCCCATACATAACACGCACTCACTCCATTCGACACAGTACTCGTGATATCCCACACAGATCACTAGATAATCCCAGTTTAAAAATGACAGAAAGGCAACTAGGGAAGAGAAAGCAAGATTCTTCGGCTTCGGTATCAACGTCAACAGATAAGAAGAACAGCACAACTGCTGCCTTGAACAGTATCAAAGAGATCAATGATCTACAACCACAACTGACTACTGCTGCTGATTCAAAGCTCATTGCTCGTGAAAAGAAGAAGAAGGACTTTATTGAACGTACCATTTGGACTATTGTTATGATCCTAGGATTCATTGCAGTGATAGGGATGGGACACATCTACACAGTTTTATTGATCTTCTTTGCACAAATTTTGGTCTTTAAGGAATGTATCTATGTCACATCACAACCATCTAAAGAAAAGAATCTTCCGTTGACAAAATCATTGAATTGGTATTTCTTATTCACAACTATTTATTACCTTGATGGAGAATCATTCATTCATTCATTTAATCATTTAATTTTCACTAATCAGTTCTTGACCCCATTAGCTAATCACCATAGATTCATCAGTTATTTATTATATGTGATGGGTTTGGTCTTTTTTGTTGCCACTTTAAAGACTGGTCATTATCGATTTCAATTCGCTCAATTATGTATCACTCATATGGTTTTATTATTAGTTGTTTTCCAAGCTCATTTAGTCATCAGTAACATCTTCAATGGTATGATTTGGTTCTTGTTACCAGTCATGTTGGTTGTTGTCAATGATATTTTTGCATACTTATGTGGTATCACATTTGGCAGAACCCAGTTAATTGCCATCTCCCCAAAGAAAACAGTTGAAGGTTTTGTTGGCGCTTGGGTCTTTACTTCGATCTCAGCAGTTATCCTTGCCCACATCTTATCCAGATACAACTTCCTGATCTGTCCAGTTGAAGATTTACGTCAAAGCGTCTTTTCTAACTTGACTTGTGAAATCAATCCAATCTTCTCTCCACAAGATTACAGAATCCCACCAATCATTGCAGAAAACTTAAGTTTTGATAAATTGACAGTCAGACCAATTTACTTCCATTCATTAAATCTTGCATCATTCGCTTCATTGATTGCACCATTTGGTGGATTCTTCGCAAGTGGATTAAAGAGAACTTTCAAAGTTAAAGATTTCGGTCATACTATTCCTGGTCATGGTGGTATTACTGATCGTGTTGATTGTCAATTCTTAATGGGTTCATTCGCATACTTATATTATGAAACCTTTTTGAGTACGAATAGATTCAATGTTGGTTCTATTTTACAAATTGTTGTGAGTAATTTGGAACCTGCTGAAGTGTTGACATTAATGGGTAAATTGAATCTGTACTTATACAATTTAGGTGTCATGGATGAATCTAAATATGAAAAGATTAGAGATTTGGTGATCTAGATAGACAGAAGTATATATACATAAGATAACACCAACAGTAATACAAGACCTGGAAGGCGTAGTTCTTTGAAAATCCTTGAAAACCCAAATCTTGTGACCATCTTTCACCTGAAGATGCAAGGTGCTAGCTAGTCCTGTCATTAATTTCCACTATCGATCGTCCCTCTCACAAAAGACTGATACTTCAAAATAAAAAATTCAAGTCTATGACATTCATAATATATTGATCCTATCTGCTGATCTCTCTTCTACAGTGTATTCTTCTTCTCTTAGATCCTTCTTCGAGTCGCATGAAGCCATTTCCACTTTCTTCACACTCATGGTGATAATCAATATGATCCTGTGTGATTGTTTCTTTTTATTTCGGTTCTGTACACAGTACTGCCCGGAGTTAACGTGGTTAAGTGCTTGCTAAAAAATAAGCATCCTGATTCTTCTGCCTTTAATTTTTTTTCCAATGTAAGAGACATATATTGGTGTAACTATAAACTTCAGGTCACTTAATCAGTTTTCATCGCCCAGAAAGAATAAATCTGGAGCAGTAACTCTGTTAAATCCGCTTGATGCTTGCGGAAATATTACGTAATGCGACGAGGAAGCAGCGCCTGAAAGTAAACCCACGCCAAACAACGGGACGAACAATGAGCCTGAGACTGGTCTTGTTCGGTGAAGCTTGGCCTTTTCTAGTGGTTGGCAACGTAGCAGAGTCCAGTTCAGTCCCATCCAGTCCCTCGTGAGTCCCTCCCAGTGCTTTTCTAGTCTCAGATGCTCCCTCTTTTCTTTTTTATTCTGATTTGTCAGCCGCAAGCGACTCTCTGTTCCGTCTGAATTAACTCGCTTTTTGGTGGCAAAAGAACAGAATAATAATTTCTACTTCTTCTTACCCAAACTCACAACCAACACAAGCCAATTCTAGAATGAGTGACGTTTTATCCAAGAGACAGCACACTGAGGAGCTCCTTGATGACAGTCCCCTCGACCAGGGCAATAAGAGGCGCGAGACCTCGAAAAAACAGAGTAAACCGGGTAGAAAACCCTTGGATACCGAGCCTAAGAACAAGAGAACTGCGCAGAATAGAGCAGCTCAGAGAGCATTCCGAGAGCGAAAAGAGCAGAAGATGAAAGATTTGGAGGTGAAGATCCAGGCTTTGGAAGATGACAGAAAGAACGCCAACACCGAGACTGAGTTTTTGAGACTTCAGGTTCAGATGCTTATGAATGAATTGGCTAAACATCGTGGTACTAAAGACTTGAGTGACTTGAACCTTCCTGCTGCACCTCAACTGGCTTCTACTTCCACTTTAGATGTTTCTCCATCTAGTGACGAATCTTCGACTTTTTCTCCAAATGAAACTGCGAAGTCCACTTCCTCCACTGATGAAACTGCATCAACCAATAACAAGATTCCTGCATTTTCATTTGAATTTCCTTGGAGCCGTAAAAGCTCAATGAACACTCCTTCTTCAACAACTACAAAATCACCATTATTTAATAATTCAAGCTCAAACTCAAACATACCCACATTGTCATCAAATGCCTCAACTACATCATCTACAACGACAGGAACATCACCATTCGAATTATATAACACTGAAGACCAAAAGGATTTACCGTTGTTTAATCAAGTCAAACATCTAAACAAACCTTCTAATCAACAAGAATTTGATTTCAATAATCATTTTAATGAAGGCATTTCTGATTTCTGTACAGATTTAAACTCTGCTTGTGGTACCAAAGAATGTCCAATTCCAAAATCAAAATCACAAATATCAACACCATTAGACACTACCTCCACTCCAGCTGATTTGTTAAACAAGGCACAGAATGATCCATTATACTTTTTGAATGAAAACAACACATTATTTAATGGATACTCTACATTTGATCCATCCTTGGCATTTGACAACAACAGTAATGCCATGAACGTTGATGATTTATTTGATAATAATGTCAATCCAGTTGAAGTTGATCCATTAAGCAATCTAACCACAGAAGAATCTCTATATGATCCATTTGGCCTATTTGGTAATCCATCAGCTAAGAATTCCCCAATTGTTGAAACCAACGCACCATTAATCTCACAACCAATTAATACACAAACAGTGAACAATGCCACAACCCCAGCTAACACAATCCAAGAAAATGATGAAGATGATAATGAAATCGTTCCTGCTAAAGATAAGAAGTATTTGAAATGTACTGAGATTTGGGATCGTATCACATCACATCCTAAATATTCAGACATTGATATTGATGGATTATGTGGTGAATTAAGAGCAAAGGCAAAATGTTCAGATAAAGGTGTTGTTATTGATTATGTGGATGTTAATCGCGTTATTGAGAAATCTTTGAAATAAATTTCGTTTAGTTTTGTCACTGGTTATTACTATTCGTTAGGTTTAGGTAATGTTATTCAATTGATTTAAGTTACTCATCTCTAGAATGACATATGTGGTTTGGTTTAAAAAAAGGATGCTGGAGTTTCCTTGGGTATTTCGTTCTGTTCTATTTCTGCTTTTTTATTGTCATTACACGTACTACCACTTTTCTTATTTGTTGGATACATTATTATAATTACATTCACTGATTTATTTTCAGTGTCCCCTAGCCTTTTTTTGTGGTTTTAGATTTCCTAGTTCTCAGTTATTATAATATCGTTAATGTGTTATGTGTTTTCCTGTTTATAGTTATAGGTTTTTTATTTTTTTAATGATGGAATGTTCTTTATTGAAAGAGTAGTTTCATCCCAGTAAATAAATATCTACAACTTAAACTAAATCATACGTAATATCAAAGTCATTAATGATTATAAGCTATGAACATGAGAGGAAGACTAGACATATCCAATGAGTCCTGCTCAGTGGAGCGGGCCGTATAAATAAACATCTCGATTTAATCAACATTGATGTAGATCCTGTTGAAGTTCAACAAACTCAATATTCTTGAGTGTTTCAAGAAGCTGAACAATAAATCTTGTAGGAGTCTGAACCTCTTTGGTCTTCCTTTTCCCTGTTCTAACGCTCTCAAGTCCAACTCCACTCCATTCTTATATTTCAACAGATTGATCAATATCACCAACACGATAAACTCAACAACAATCTTCTTGAAGAACTTCAACAGTATCCTGAATATCATAATAACAATTTTCTTTAATGTCAGCACTTGCCATGATGATTTACCATCCTTATCAGTCAATTTGAAAAATTCCCATATCTTGAGACCAAATATTGAAGTCTTCTTCCCATTATCACCATCACCATTCTTCGTCGAGATCTCATCATTCAATCTTCTCAATGCTAAATTCACCTCTTTCTTCAACAATTGAACATCCCTTAACTCGTTCCTTATACCACCGGTGTTGCTCTGGCGATGTCCATGATGATGCAAACTCCGATTCAAATAACTCTCATTGAAACTATCATACCCCGCTCCCAATCCACTTCCACTATAACTAACACTATTTGATCCGACATTAGGTAAGAAATTCCCAAAGCCAGGACTCATGAAATTCAACTGTGAATGACCACCACCGACAACAACATCATCGGAACCATCCATTCCTGGTTCAACATCTTTGATCTGATCCCACAAATATTCTAACTCTCCCAATAATTCTCTGGCTTCATGAGTTCCTGATGCATACAGCTTCATTGTCTCAATAAGAAATGAAATGTATCTTCTCTTTGCTTCTGTCTTAGAGATACCCTCTTTCTCTTTCCAGGCATCCCATTTCCTCTTTGCGTTTTCGTCTTCATATGAACTCCCCATGGGACGTTCCATCACACCATTAACATTTCCTTCGGTGGCTTGTTTATATAATCCATATAATCTTATTCTGTTTTCCAAGGGGGGACGAGGCAGAGATCCATAACCTGTTCTTGTTGATAAAGTACGAATTGTGGAGATGGCTTTCACGAAGACACGATCTGGGTTAGGTTAGTGACTAGATCTGGAAGAGGCTAGTGCAAAGAATTGATCACATACCTATGGAGTCTGACATGGCTTCTGGTATCGAGAATATCCTCAAAACTGATCAAAATGTGGATCTGATTCGATAGCTTTGGAGTTTATTGGTGATTCGGTTGTTTGTTTTTGTTTTTGTTTCGATTTTGAACTCTCTCCAAATTTCCCATCGGCTCTTAACCCACTACCAGTACCGATCTCCCTTGACCATCATGGACACAGTATGGAAGAGAAGAGCAGTGGGTATCTAATGGTGCTGAAACTTGACGCTTCACCATATACAGGTTGGACTAACCAGGAACCATAATCAGTTTTATCACAGTCCAAACTTTCCAAAAAGTTTGATTCTCTTGCACTGTGCGACCAAAACTTATAGAGATTGACTGTTATCCCACATGAGGAAATGTGACAGGTGAAACACATCTAAGAGATTCGAACATCAGTTCTCCCTGCATCAAGGGTAAACACCATTCATCAAATACTGGTCTAAACAAACCGAGATAGAAAATAGTTTACAATTATCGATTAGAGTTTGTCATTATCAAGTATGTCATCTTTTTATTGCCATTAATCATTTCATTGTTCCGAAGAAGAGTTGAGTATTTCCAAATATTTGCTAGAAAGAAGGACCAATATAACTAACAAATTAAGATTATCTTGGTGAGTATTAGCTGTTTCTCTTGTTTGCACCAAAATAGGAACTTAGTATGGTGAGCCTGGTGAATAAATTCCCAGGTCTCACTAAGCACCAGAGTGTTGGCAAACTGACTATACATTTAATAGATCTGAATGATTGGAAATGGAAACAACTCTTTTCGTTCTTCTTTGAATGATGAATGATCTCTTGACAATAATGATCGATGACATGAAAAATGAATAACAAACCTCTCTGGTTACATTTTTTCTTTTCTAAACATGAAGCACCCCGTATCTCAATAAAATATACAAAATTAGTTTTTATATTCCATTAAACTTAGTTTTCTGGAATATCAATTTCACCAGCGTTAATAGCTTCAATGATATCATGTGGATTTTTGAAGTTAACTCTGCAACCAACGGATTGAGCAGTACCTAAGATTTCTTTGGTGACTGAAGCTAAGTTCTTACCGAAAGATTTTTCTCTCATTTGTCTAGCAACATCAATGATGTCTTCTAATTGTAAGTTACCATTGTGTTTGATGTTCTTTTCCTTCTTTCTGTCTCTTGGGGCTTCTTTCAAAGCAGTGATAACTAATGATGAAGCTGATGGGACAACAGAAGCAACGGCTTGTCTGTTTTGGATTCTTAATTGAACAGTAACTCTAATACCTTTGAATTTGGTGGTGGCTTTAGCAATATCTTCACCAACTTTCTTTGGTGACAAACCTAAAGGACCAATTTTTGGAGCTAAGGCAGCAGAAGCACCGACTTCACCACCGGTGGCTCTTAAGTAGATGAATTTAACTTCAGATGGATCGAATTTTGGAGGCATTTTAGTCTGTTTTTAATTCTGGTGAATAAAGATTTAGTTGTTTAGACCAGAAAGTTTTTCTTTCAATTTTTCACCAATTAGCCAAATTCAGTATACATGCTTATGTAATACTGATGATATTGATATTGATACTGGAAAATGCATTTCTTATTGGTGTGTGGGTGTTATAGTGTCGAAGCCCTATATGTAGGCACATGACGGCGTATAGCCCCGCGTAACTAAGATTTAGATTCAGCATAAAGTTTAAACCTTAAAGGGCGTTTGTTACCTTCTTCAAAACAACCCACATTACAGAAAGATAAAGTAACTTGCAAATAATTGAACCAACTATTTCTTCCGTGGACTAGTTTCTCCCATCGGTACTGGACCACCAACCGTACTATGAACGGAGCCTCAAGTCCTGATATTGATATCACTACGCACGATTCCGACTACTGGCGGTAAACGTCAATGAGAACGATTCTTCTTGCCAGTCACACAACGAATCTAAACCTGCAAACCGTTCAGAGTTCAGCAAGTATTTGAAGATGGTCGCGGAAATGCTATCCTTGTTGAGTTACTGGAGAAAATATCAATTGAGTCTTTGACCTATTGATTGCAATTATGTAGATTAATCATTTCGACCATGAAATCGCCCAAATACTTTACTGGTATATGGTCAAATAAGATCACATGAAATACCTACTTAACAATAATTGACTTTCTATTAAGGTTACTGTTCTGCTACTACGTGGATGTAAGTTGCAACTACTAACCGAACAAGTCCTCTGCAACATCCCAAGAACATAATCAATGCCTGTGACCGGTTCTGCAAGAAGAATACACTCCGAGACACCCATCTACATATTACGAGCATTCACGCTCACTATTTGAAAGTTCACCAGTATAACCAGGTCGTTTAGTTGCAGTGCATAAGTGTCCATATCAGAGTCTGAATCCTCTTGTATATTTCAGATACTCTCTTCCAATTTGAAACAAGCGGTATAACAATCCTGTAATACTAGATAACACCAGCTAGTCGAATCTCTATTGCTCTACAAATATATGTACGTACTGGCTTTGGATACCCCGTTAAGACTTTCAATGAATGTGAAATTCTGCCTTTGATCAAAGCATGTTGTTCCAATGGAAACACACACCTGGTAAAAAGGAGATCACTAAATGGATACAGTCATCAAACAGCGAACTTAAGCTACAACATCCATATTCCCATGATCAAGAATCAACACCACCGCTGTCCACCTCAAATCACAAACACCTTCGCGGGGTATTCAGAATCTGGTCGTTACTCATTTTATCAATGACTCTCATCCTAAACTTATTAATCTCCGACATACTGTTTATGAGTTTAAAGAGCTGTGCTGGTTCAAGATGTGTGAGAAGGTCACGTAGGAGTTCAGGCACCAATACAGATTGGGAAACGGGGAACGCGGATCTGAAAGGACTGATGGACGTAATAACTGATCTTTTAGTCAAGTATGATGTGTCCAGTTTTCACGACGTTCTGGTTCCATTATCGAAGTGAAGTCAAAACACAAATGAGAAAAACAAAAAGACCGAATGCGGAAATAACCTCTTTACGGAAATCCATTGTTCTTATTTACAGGCATAAACTACTGCAAGAAAGATTTCAAAACAAAAACTAAATCTTTTTGGGGTTTTCAACTAAGAGTAAGGGGTATCAAACATTTTATTATTTCAAATCATCGAACTTAGAAGCAACCGTAACTAGGCAACAACAACGAGTGCTATAGTGGCGTAACTTTGAGCAGCGCCAGCGTCGAAACTAGTACCGATAACACACATGGGTCTTTTGGGGTGCTCGCTGGGTAATCTGTTTTAGTAGTCGCAGATTGGCTAACAGTATTACCTTTGATATCAACAGCTGGTCTGAGAACATAAGTTTTATGAGTTCTGACCACGGTGATGTCTTCGAGTTGGTCCGCGATCCACTGGTTCTTGCCTTTTATAGTTTTGGGCCCATTTGAAGAGAGTAAATCTGTTTCTTAACTACTGCCAGAGGTTGATAGATGATTCATAGATGGTTCCACTTTATTATACGCCAAAAATAGAAAACTCACTTCTTTGCTACTTTCACAACAGGGAAGTATCTGTGGAAGCCGTTACTTTCGATCGCCACCTTCGATTCCTGTGGGTTTTCGCCCTTGAAGAGGTTCAAGCTAATGCCAATGCAACTTTTCTGAAACTCTTTCAACCAATTGACCCACGAGTCCTTGTTGATTCGGTGTTCTAAACTTGTATATGACTCGATTCCTTCAATCAATTGCTTGCAGTCCTGAAGAACACTGGCTCTGAGTTCTTGGATCTGGGAGTCTGTGACTTTCTGTTTTAACGCGTGGTTGAGTTCTTTGGTATAGTGATCATATGTCAGGAAGTGTGGGATTCCCACCGTGGAGTATGGTTTCATTCTTAAATTGTATAAGATTTCAAGATTCTGTGCAAATGGGAAGTTTGGAGTTTGGATAATCTTGTTCTTAATCAATGTGGTTAAATGCAATGTTTGTAAAGCTGCCAGGTTCTTGATAATTCTATAATGAGTGGCCTTTTCTCTCAAACTGATGTTGATGCCTTCTAAAACTGGAATTTCTTCCTTCAATCTTTGTTCATATTTCTCTTTATATCTTTGTTTCTGATCACCTTTCTTCTTCTTCAATTTGGCTTTCATTCCCTTGATGGACTCAGCCTTGTATGAATTATATGTCATGACTCTTTCCAACAATGATAGAATACTTTCAACCAAATAAACAACATAATAATACATTGAATGAAATTCCCAAGGTTTGTAAAGATCTAATTCAAATCCTCTCAAAACAACAGAAATCATGACTTCTAATTTTAAATAATAAACCCATGATGTCAACGGAATAGCCAAACTCGGTTCTTCTTGATTTTCATTTTCTTTAAACTCATCCTTGATTTGGAATACCTTACTTAGATTGACCTCTAAATTCTCAGCATTTGCCTGTAATGAATCGAACTGAATAATCAATCTAGATAAATGCTGTCTCTGTCTGCATGGATTCTGATTCATGACATTCAAGATTTCAGAGTATTGTAATGATAACTGTTGTGAAAATTCATCACCTTTTTTCTGAACTAAATGATTTTCATTATTAAATAGTTCTGATCCAAAACAACTGAATGCCTTCAATCTCTGTTCTAAAAATTCTTGAATTGGCTGTGTTCCTAATATACTTCGATCATCACGGATTAAAAATAATGGATAGAATGCTCTTGCTAAAGCATGATGTTCTGTATGTGAAAAGTTTAATGCATGAGATATCACATCTTGTGAAGTTTCTCTCTCCATGATGGTGAATATCTGTTTGAAATCTTGGATGAGGTGTTTCAATGATGAATAATCTTCTGTTTCATACGAAACAAGGACTCTTGGTGGCGCTTGATTATCAAGTCTTTTTTGGATTCCAAGACCATAGCAGCCTGGGATCTTTTCAAGTGATTGTAAATATTCAAGATTCTCCGATAAATGATTGACTTTAACTAATGTGTGATCCAAGAATGAAATGTCATATCCGACGTTCTCAGATGTAGGTGGTACAATTATATTCAAAAACAGAGGCAACCTCAATAAACCTTGAAGAATCTCTATTATGTCTTTAATTATCAATGTATCTTTTTCATCTTTGAAATTTTTATCTAGAAAATCCAGTGTTATTTGTAATTGTGCCATCACAATATCCAGTTGAATAGTAGACAATACATTAAGATTCATGACTTGTGAATTAATATCTTCTTCTTCGTAAACAACCCCACTTTGAACCAACGTACAACCAATTCTGACAAAGAACAAACACCCCAAGATCACATTTCTCAAAACCAAATGCACCAATTGATCATCCACACTCTCACTCTTCACCCCCTTGGCAAACACACAGCTCTCTAATCCTTTATGTGGTTCAGCAGTATAATTAACAAGCAGTTCCTCCACATATCTATTACTAAACAATGTCTGGGGCAGTGTTGAATAATTCAACCAACTAAAGGTACTTCTAAAAAGGGAATCACTCAACCAACAAACCTCCTTTAACGATCTCCCCTTCACAACATCAAACTTTAACTCCTCCTGGCTCAATGAAATCAAACCAGAGTCCAATTTATCATTCATAACCTCCAATGCATGCGTCCCTTCAAACAATGAAAACATAGG
Organism: Komagataea pratensis; assembly: GCA_003707865.2. Classification (NCBI taxonomy): domain Eukaryota; kingdom Fungi; phylum Ascomycota; class Saccharomycetes; order Phaffomycetales; family Wickerhamomycetaceae; genus Komagataea; species Komagataea pratensis. Next base: position 203,278 of record PPMA02000012.1, read on the forward strand.
GTTTTTCACAACAGTTCCATTTTTCAAAGAATGTGTCTTTGAAACAAGCAAACTTGTGATATCTGTGTATTGGCCCTCATCTTCAAGACTGACTTTCGCAAGCAGTTCAGCACTGGAACCAACCATGGGAATTTGTGGGGTTTTGAATGTTAGACACATTGAAGTGATGAGTTCGAATGGTGGAAATTGACAGTTTTAGTGAGCCCAGATCAGAGAGATCCGGGATATTCTGTCAGTCACGTGAGTTGATCAACTGACTTCCGGTTACCACATTTCTCATGATGTACTGTAGGATAGTTTAACATTTTAGATTAGTCTACGTATTCAACTGGACGGGCACTACTCTTTCCTAAGGGTTGTTTTAGTAATTTCATTAGAATTAATTAATTAAATATATTATTAATCATATATTTTTATCTTTTTAATTGAACTTATAACTTCTGAAGATAGAGAGCCTCTTTTTTAAACGAAGAATTTTTTTTCAAACAAATTAGTCAATGCAAAGAGCTCTGAGATTTGGTAAACAATTCATTATTAACTACTGTGTTATCTATCAAAATTCACGATAATAGCCATCAATCAATTCAGATTTGACACACATTCATTACGTAATCAATGGTTGTAATGTCTGGGTGTTGCATGCCCCGCCAAAAGTTATTCCGGACCGAATTATACGACTGCATTTGATTTGTTGATGCTTTGAAGGTCATTTGTTCAAGCAGAATTCAGACCTATTCTTTGTGATATCATCGAATTCAGTGTATTATATTTGGTGTTGATAGAATTATTTGTTCGTTTCTTGGATTCCATATCAATTTTTAACTCGTTTAATCCAATCATAGCTGTAAGATGAGCATCAGAACACTATCACTGATATCCAAGCGATGCTTCCATCTTTCTGCCAGGCTATGCACTGATGCATCCACAAGAACACCACTCCAGCAGTATGATCATTTGGTCTCAATTGGTAAATTGAGGGATGATCCATATCAACGTAAGATCATCTCCAATTTAGGTGAATTACATGCACATCTATCAAATTATAAACCACCAGTTGTTGAAACTCCCGATGTTGAACATTTGAAACCAAAGAAAGGATTTGGGAAGTTTATGTCTTCTATATTTCACTCGAATAAACCAAAAACATTTGAATCTAGTGATTATGATAAGATACCTAAAGGTATTTATCTGTATGGTGATGTCGGTTGTGGTAAGACCATGTTGATGGATTTATTCTATTCTACAATTCCTGCTTATTTACCTAAAAAGAGATTGCATTTCCATCAATTCATGCAGAACTTACACAAAAGGAGACATCAAATTCTACAGAAGCATGGTGTCCCTGATATGGACCCAATTCCTGTCTTAGCTGCTGAAATCGCACAAGAGTCCACTATTTTATGTTTTGACGAATTTCAAGTCACTGATGTTGCCGATGCCATGTTGTTACGTCGTTTGTTGACTACTACTTTGGCCCCAGATCATGGTCTTGTGTTGTTTGCTACGTCTAATAGAGCCCCAGACGAGCTGTACATTAATGGTATCCAAAGAGAGTCATTCATACCATGTATCAAACTGCTAGATCAAAGAACGGAAGTCATCTTTTTAGATTCACCAACTGATTATAGAAAGATTCCAAAGCCTATTTCAAGCGTCTATTATACTCCAAATCCAGGTATCTCATACAACTCTAAACATTCACAAGTTTCAGCCCGTGAACATATTGATAACTGGTATGGATTCTTTAGTCAAGGCCATCAACGTGAAGACAACATTGAATTGACCATCTGGGGTAGACAATTAGTTGTTCCATTATCATCACCTCCATATGTTGCACAATTTACGTTTGAACAATTATGTGGCAAACCATTGGCTGCTGGTGATTACATTGCATTAGCCACTGCCTATAATGCATTCATTGTTACTGATATTCCATACTTGTCTATCAATGTCAGAGATAAGATCAGAAGATTCATTACATTCTTGGATGCAGTCTATGATAATCATGGTAGATTATGTGTCACAGCAGCAGCACCATTTGAAGATTTATTTGTTGAACCAGAAGACATGAAGAATGATTATGAATTGAATGCCAATGCTGAAGATAATCTTGCTCCTGAACTAGTTGATGATGAGTTGGTCAAGACTCATGGCTTCAGTACCAAGGTTGCAAAAAATGCCCAGATGTTCCAATTGGATGAGGAAAGATTCGCATTTGCGAGGGCATTATCAAGATTATCACAAATGTCAACTCAAGATTGGGTGGATAATAATGCTCCTAAATAGATTTTTTATTCTTAGAGAGATATTAGAAAAACATTTTTACAACCTTAATATGCATATTTTAGATACATTATCTATTTATTTTTGAACCTTCTAGATATCTAACTCAATAGCATCTGGATTAACCTCTATAGCTTCAGTATCTTTCGAAGCGTCAACAGAGCTGACTTTTGGACCATCACTGGACTTTACAAATCCCATAGCCTCTGAATCATATTGATACTTGTCTTCTACAGTTCTTTTACACTTCAACATCTCTTTGTAAGTATCCTTGCTACCATACTCAACTTCAAAATCATGCCAGAATTCCCATAACCTTGTGTTTTTTGAGACTGGTTGTAGTAGTGCACCATAGTTCAACAAACCACGAACTCTTTCAAATTCCTTCAATTGGATTTCAACTTCCGCAAACTTGATAACCATTGGGCTGACTAGATTTGGTGGGAATATATCAATAGCATTCTGTAACACTTTTCTTGAAGCTGAAAGGCCGAAGTTATCAATGGTCAATTGGATCAATATCTCAAACAATTCGAGCTTGTCGTTCATAACAACATTTTCAACACCATCATTCAAAATCTTTATGGCCCTTGTGACTGATCCCTTATCTTGTTCAAACTGAGAATAGAGAATGTAAATAACTTTAGATAAGTTAGGAGGACAACCTTCTAATGAATGATCAAACAAATCCCTTATTCTTTCAAGGGATAAATCTCTATTGATGGCTTTTGTCAAGTAGATGTTCCAAATCTCAAAAACAACAGGGTACTTGAAAATAGCAATACCTCTCTCATAAATCTTGAACGCCTCTTCAAATCTATTATTATCTTCAAGAAAGTTAGCATAATTAATCACAGTTAATGGAGTGGCGATCTTCAATTGGAACAACTTTTCATAAATCTCGCTAGTTTTGGCAACATCACCACAACTCTCCACTAGATCCAAATAAAATGACCAAAGTTTGATACTCTTATGAATTCTAGCTTGAGCAGGTAATTTATCATCGTTGAAATTAATCTTTGTATGTCCTTCAGGAGATTTTGTAGCAACTTCCATAACACGAATAGCAAGATCAATATTATCTTGTCTCAGTTCTAATTCTGCCCATTCTATCCAAATGTTAATCAGTTCATCTGGTGAGTTGAAAGGAACCTTGATAGCCTTGTCCAGAATGGTCCTTGCCGTTTTCAAATCTTTGTTATCTTCATAAACTTTGGAATATTGAAGCCATAGTTTGGATAAGTCAGAAGTTGATTTCTTGGGATCAATAGTGGTAATTGCCTTAACGTACGTTTGTAGGACTTGCTTCAAATTAGTAGATGGAATTAGTTCAATTCTGGTCAGCCATTCTTGAACATTGTTTGGATTCTGTCTTAGTTTAACATCATTTAGTAGGAATAATCTTTGATCCATCAATTTCTCAAACTTCAATAATCTGAAATCTAGTTTTGCTGATAAACGTTCGTCTTCTTCCCCTCGATCTTCAAGTCTCTGTATCTTTCCCATCAATTTCGTGATCAAACTTTCCTCGAATTCAGTATAACTATCATATATGACTGTGAAGTCCTTGATGGTTAATGATGTCTCCAAACCTTCTTCAAATATCTGTCTTGCTTTCAAATGGTCATTCCTTCTGATAAAATAAGTTGCCAATTTGACAAACAACTTCCCAACTTGATCAGGGAACTTCAACAGTCCACTTCTGACCAGATTCTCAAACAAATTATCATCTTTGAAGTCACTCTTCATCAAGAAATCGATAAACTTCAACCATATATCAAGTGATCCAGAGTTCAAACCTATTAACTTATCAAATATCTGAAAACTATGATTCAGATCACCAAATGTTATCAGTTTCTCCAGCACTAGATCCAACTCAGTTGGTTCATAGATCAAATATCTCAAATAAATATCACTTCCTATCTTTCCTTGAACCTCATCAGCAAAACTCAAATACATTGGCCATATTCTGTCATGTTGAGTCAACGGTAGACTTCTCAATGCCTGATTGAACTTTCTCCTTATCAAACCAACATCTGACTGCCTCATTATAAAGCCAAGGTACTTCACCCATAACATTGGCATCTGACTCAATAGTTCCATTGCCTTCTCAAACTCATTGTTCACTCTCATGTAGTATTGTTTATATTCTACTGGATTCAGGTCCTGTATCAGCTCGATGTAATGTCCCAGATATAGGTTCCATAGTTTGCAAGATCTCGGTAGTGCATAGCATGCCCTCTGTAGGACAAATAATTTCTCAACTAGTGTATCTCTGGACCAGTAGTACCTGAGCCAGTTATTCAGTGATGGATCTTTAGCTAATTCGTATTCATACGGCAGATCTGAGTCTTTGATAAACGCCTTCAAATCAGTGAAATCGACAACTGTGGAGCTCATCAGTAATAAAACAGCCTAACCAGGATCTCAGTTCAATAATCAGAATGAATCTGTTGCAACAGAAGAATCATTAAAGTCACTTGTAAACAAATTTATTTATCGTTGACTGCGCTGACATAAGCAATCTAGGGATTTTTCGAAACGACAAAAAGCGACACTTTCAACTACAAGATAAAAGGCAGCATCTCAGAAATTGTTCACTTTGTCAGGTAGAAACAATGTCTGGAGCAAACAGGTGCGTTGAGAGTATCACTATATATCACATCCCACGAAACTCTACTAACAATTCCAATCAGAGAGGCAGTCTTCCCAACCAGAATGACCCTAGGGTTAATGAAGGGGAAACTCAAAGGTGCTCAACAAGGTCATAGTTTACTTAAGAGAAAATCCGAGGCATTGACTAAGCGTTTCAGAGACATTACCAAGCGTATTGATGATGCTAAGCGTAAGATGGGTCGTGTTATGCAAACTGCTGCGTTTTCATTGGCTGAAGTGACATATGCCACTGGTGATAACATTGGTTATCAAGTTCAAGAATCTGTCAAGAATGCTAGATTTAAAGTCCGTGCTAGACAAGAAAATGTGAGTGGTGTCTACTTACCTACTTTTGAGAGTTATATTGAGGAGAGTATAAATGATTTCAAATTAACTGGTTTAGGTAGAGGTGGTCAACAAGTTCAGAAAGCTAAATTAGTGTATTCTAAGGCTGTCGAGACATTGGTTGAATTGGCTTCTTTACAAACAGCATTCATTATATTGGATGAAGTTATCAAAGTCACTAACAGAAGAGTTAACGCCATTGAACATGTTATCATTCCAAGAACTGAAAACACAATTGCTTATATCAACTCAGAATTAGATGAATTGGACAGAGAGGAGTTTTATAGATTAAAGAAAGTTCAAGAGAAGAAACAACAAGCTGTTGCTGCTGCTGATGCTGAAATGAAAGCAAAGAAATTAAGAGAGGCTGAAGAAGCTGGTAAATATGTCGAAGAAGTTGCCAACGAATTGAAAGAAACTGAATTGGAGCCTTCTCCTGTGGATGAAGTTGAAGCAATCAAACAGTTAGAAGGTGGTGATGACAACTTGGTCGCAGAACAAGAAGAGGATGTTATTTTTTAATTCGTTTCAATCTCAGATTATGCAGCTTGATTTTATGTTCATTGTATCTATCTACACAACCAATAGTTCTACAAAGCGTATAAAAAACGACAAGGGGACTGTGTACCAATATACATCATTTAGAGGATCAACTTGTAGTCAGAATGTATCAGAGTCTCATACTATTGAGCTTGCTCCATGTGAGCTGATGCACATTAAAGGACGATGCTAGATCCATTTCGACATCTTCAGGCTCGCTGTTTCTTCCTTCCTCTTCTTGACCGATTCAGAAACTTTCTCAAATTCACCAGAAGGAGTTTTTAGTTTGGAAAAGGATCTCTTCTTCGAGATCGATAGTGGAAGTGGAGTGGAATCGGAAGATGTTGCTGGAGTAGCGGAACTCAAAATTGGTGTTGAAGTAACAGGTCTGTTGATGGATCCTTTATTGATGACATGGACATCCTGTGGAGGAGGATCAACATGAATGATAGATCGTGAGTCAGGGAAGCCTTGAATACCACCAGGTGAATCGGCTATAGCTCTCATTGGACCTGGAACACCAGTTGACAGAAACGGTCCTTTCTTCACAGGCTCCCGCCTTGCTTCAGTAAAACTGGAAATTGAGTTGTGATACGATACACTTCCTTGAACAACGGGTGGAAAACGACCATACGGAGAGACATGTGCAGAAGGAATATATGCTGGTGGTGGATAACGAATCTCTGGTGGTTGAGGTACTCTGACAATGCTAATATGTTGAACTTCAGTATGGTTCACACTTTCGAATGTGTTTATATGACTTGTTGGGGTCTCAGAGGAGTTTGAAGGAGGAAGAACATGTTGATTTCCCTGGAACATTGCATGCAAATTTGTCACCACAATATCTTCTTGTCTCTTTTTATCACCTTCAGTCCATGTAAGCGGAGAGGGACTGCGTGTTCCTGAAACGGCTATTTGGTTTCCGATTATTGGGTTGGTATCTGTACCAGAAACAGAAGCAGATGCAATAACAGGCGTAGCCTTTTCACTCAAGTCAGAAGCCGGGACTCTTGGAGAATATGAGCTATTGAGTCTTTTGTCTCTCTCCTGTTCCATTATTCTAAGTAGAGGAGGGAATTTCTCTGGATCAAAGTGGTAACGAGTATCCATGAAAAGCAACGAACCGTACCTTGTCTTGAAAATACTGACTGCTGCTCCATACATCACGCAATCTTTCTCAATGACACCAATAACAACTAGCTGTTCAGGAGGACCAACAGTCTTGAAAATGGTGGCTAATGAATCCACCTTGATATCTCTTGTTTTCTTGTTGCGGAAGGTCCATTGACATGATTCAAAGCCAAGACGGAACACACAGAAACGATCCCACTGATCTTTTACCACAATGCAGGCCTTTTGTTCATAGGAAATGATTGGTTGCTCTGAATGAACACATTCTTCGGAATTGTTTCCTCTGATACAGGAAGCACAGGCGAATTTGTCGTCATGAAAGACATGCATTTCAACGTTTTAACAAGGTAGATTAGCAATTTTTAATAGACTGGGTAGTCCTTTTGATGTTGATGAGAAATTGGTCATGTTAGTAGTACTAAGTTGTTTTTGATACTCTCACAAATTGTGGTTTTTGTGTCAAAAGCCAAAGGAGCAAAAGAATCAATTAAAAAGTAAACAATTGGAGTGCCCGTAACAAACTGTTACATAAGCTGTAATCGGGCCGAACCCTTCCCGATTGGGTGGCAGGTAGATTATTAAGGGATTTCTCCAGAACGCTCTCTTTAACAATTTGCCTTTGAAAAGACAAAAAACCTCTTCATTCTCTCAACCATATCTTGAGAAAATGAAATTGTCCATCGCTTTGGCCTCAGTAGCCTCACTTTCACTCACTTCAGCCTTTCCATTGACTGGATTCTTCGAAAACTTCGAGTTTACCTTCTCTCTTCACAATGAAGGTAGAACTGTTTTAATTAGTGATATTCCTCACACTATTAAAGAGTCACAGAAGTTCGATTTACTGAAAAATGGAGTTAAGTTCATGGATATCACCGACCACCCTCATTTATTAGATACTGAAGGCGTTGAAATCCCAGTTTACTCGTACCCAAAGAAGCCACACTACGAGAAACAAGTCAAAAAATTAACCAGCCAAGTTAACAAGACCAATTTACATGACAACTTGGAGGCCTTCTCCAGTTTCCGCTCAAGATACTACAAATCAGAAAATGGCTTAAAGAGTGCTCAATGGTTATACCACAAATTAGAACACATCATCTCCGAAGCAGATGAAGGTTTGAATGTTACTGTTTCCAAATTTGAGCACAGTTGGACTCAATTCTCTACTATTGTTCGTATTATTGGTTCAGAAAACCCAGAAAACATTATTGTTGTTGGTTCTCATCAAGACAGTACCAATTTGTTATTGCCAACTTTACTACCGGCCCCAGGTGCAGATGATGATGGTTCTGGTGTCACCACCAACTTGGAAGCTTTGAGAATCTTAATTCAAAGTGGCTTCAAACCAAAGAACACTATTGAGTTCCATTTCTACAGTGCGGAAGAAGGTGGTTTGTTAGGTTCTTTAGATATCTTCACCAATTACAAAGCTCATAACAAGACCGTCTTGGGTATGTTGCAACAAGATATGACTGGTTATGTTCAAAAGACTTTAGATGATGGTAAACCAGAACATGTTGGTGTCATTTCTGATTATGTCTCACCAGAATTCACTGAATTTATCAAAGTCGTAATTGATTCGTACTTGTCTATTCCATGGGTTGAAACCGAATGTGGTTACGCTTGTTCTGATCATGCTTCAGCCTTGAAGAATGGTTATCCATCAAGTTTTATTATTGAAAGTGAGTTCAAATACTCTAACCCACACATCCACTCTATTAGTGATACTTTAGACAAATTGAGTTTTGATCATATTGCTGAATTCACCAAGTTAGTCTTGGGTTACTCTTATGAATTGGGTCACCATGACTTTGAATTGTAGGAGAGCAATCTAAATTTTATATTGTACCAATACGTACCAGTGGCCAGGTCCCAATGAATAAATGATAAAATCAGTAACTACCAGTTTATTGTAGTTCCTGTATTGTTCGAGTATTCTGGTTTACTTTGTTTACCGTTTTTCTCGAAAAGTAAACAATCGAAAAATGCTTATGCATAGACTCATCACACAGGGAACAATCAGAAAGGGAAAGAAACTGACAATATCAGCACCATCCATTGTTCCATGCACGAAATATGAGCCACAAGATCATCGAAAAGTCCATCCTTTCCAACTGGTTGCTCACTGAACTACTCAAGAACTACAAACCTACCTCAAACTACACTGTCCTACCAGGTTACAGAATATTCAAGATCCTCAAGTTTCTCAAACTCCACCCGTTTAACCGATCCACTGGAAAACAGACACTTCCAATTGATGACTTCGAATTGCATTGCATCCTTTCAGACTCAAACAACAGTATAATCGCCAAAATATCTAGAGATACGATATATCAGTTCGAGAAAGCAAACAAGGCCAGAATAACAGAGAACACAGTGAATACGATAATAATGGTCAAAAATACTAAACTGGAGTGGATATCGAAACAGCAATTGATTAATGAGTTTGAGGTTAGTTTGGGTGGTGATTTCATTCAGCAGTTGGATGCATTTAGTAAGAAAGTTGCAAAAGATGATAGGCTTGATAATGAAACTGGTGATGTGTTCATGAATACAGAGTTACAAAGTTTTGCAATCCTGATAATCGATAATGACACTGAAGATGGAATGTCAGTCATAGATATGGATCAAGACAGAATCAACCGTGTGATAAAACCTGTTTACTTCACGGATGAATATGTCAAAGAAATTCAACCAATCACTTTTAAGGTTGATGAAGAATTCATGATCTGATAACTACAATTAGTCAATCATAATAGAAACATAATATATTTACAGGAATCTAATTACAATCATTTCAAGTTTCTACCTGGTTTACCTCTTGGTCTATCCTTAACCTTCAATGGATTGACATGTTTACCTCTTCTAGTCTTGTAACCTTTAGCCAATTGACCCCATGGAGACATAGACAATTTATTAGATTTGGATTTACCTCTACCACCACCATGAGGATGGTCACATTTGTTCATAGCAACACCTCTAACATGTGGTCTGAAACCTCTGTATCTGGCTCTACCAGCCTTACCCCATTGTTCATGCTGATGGTCAATATTTGAAACAATTCCTAATGTTGCACAAGCATCAATTGAAACATATCTGTGTTCACCACTTTGTAGTTTAACAATAGCTTTATCCTTTTCTGGTAACTTTTGCATCAATCTACCGTAAGTACCAGCACTTCTGCAGAATTTAGCAGGACCGTTAGTAGTGATACCAACAGCATGGATGACTGAACCAATTGGAATCATTCTCATTGGTAGACAGTTACCTTTTTGATTAGTTCTGGCAGATAAGATAGCTGGATCTATTTTACCACCCATTTCTTTCATAAGTGATTGGGGGATACCATTTCTATAACTTTCAATAATATCACCAGATCTTAGACCTTCTGAAGCTAGAATATAAGTTTTCTTTTTTGTAGTTAAATTTTTGATTAATGCAATATGACCAGTTCTTGTTGGATCGTATTCAATTCTTAAGACTTTTGAAGCACCAGATTCCAATCTATGGAAATCCAACAATCTAGCTCTTCTCTTAACACCACCACCTCTGAATCTGGTGGTGATATGACCAGTGTTATTACGACCACCAGTGGATCTAATTGCAACTGTCAATGGTTTATATGGAGCACCTTTCCAAAGGTATGGATATATTGGGGAACGGTACCATCTCTGACCTGGAGATCTTGGTTTGAATTTCTTGATTTCGACAATGGTTTTGGCTAATTTCTGTCTTCTTTTGATGATTTCATCTTGCTTTTCCAATACCGTTAAATCAGCATCTCTAGGCGGGATGGTCAATAGGTTGACTTTTGAGATGGATGGAGTGGCAGGAGCAGCTTCAGGGACCGCAACCGATGCCTCCGTGGAAGACCATCTGATGGACTGTCTGACCACGGGAAGGGCCAGTACTCTTCTGAGGAACATTGCGGAGAGGATGCAGTACTGAGTATCAACAAATCAACAATAAGCACACTTCGGCTTCCATTTTTCATCACTTTTTCAAAATCATGAATTTTTCAGACCATGTAGTTACCCGCGCCATCAAAGATCACGTGAATATCACATGCTTGGTCGGGTATATATAACCTTTTCCAGATCAAGGAATATTCGCGCAACCAATGAAAACTGTCCAACTTGTACCAAAAAAGACCCAAAATCTCCTGAAAAAAAAGTGTAGAAAAATGGTGGAATTCATATTAAATCACTGAATCTCCACGAAGTCACTCTTCACGTTCTTTCACTAGCTTCAGCCATGTCCAGAATTCTTTCCCGTGCTTTTGCCACCGCCACCAAGAGCGTCAAGCCACCAGTGCAATTATTCGGTTTAGACGGTACTTACGCTACTGCTTTATACACCGCAGCTGCTAAAACCACCTCAATTGAATCAGCCAATGCTTCATTAAACGCATTGAACGAAACCATTTCTAAAGATGCCAAAGCCTCCCAAATCTTACAAAGTCCTGCTTTATCATCAAACGATCGTTCAATTGTCGTTGAAACTTTAGTTAAATCTCAAGGTCCAAAATTCGATGCATCAGTCGCTAACTTAGTTAAAGTCCTTGGTGAAAACAACAGATTAGATTTATTACAGAACATTGTCTCACAATTCAAAGTCTTAAACGATGCTTACAATGGTATTGTTGAAGCCGTTGTTACCTCTTCAAACAAATTGGATTCTAAAATCTTGAAAAGAATTGAAGCTTCCGTTTCCAAATCTAAATTCGTTGGTGCCGGTAAAACTTTAAGATTAACCAACCAAGTTAACCCAGATATCTTAGGTGGTTTAATTGTTGAAGTTGGTGACAGAACTGTTGATTTATCAATTGCTTCTAAAGTTGCTAAATTAAACAATGCTTTGAAAGAAGCTGTTTAAATTCAATGATCGTTTTAAGTTATTTGAAACCCCCATTAAAAAATTTATTATTTTAGAGTGATTTGATTGATCGTTGTATTAAGAGTATCATTGAATGAGAAATGTACACTGTCTTTCTTTTTTACAAGAACCATGTTATGATTATATTCCTTCAGAAAAGAAATACACGAATAATGTATTAGAACATGAGAAATTGTAGTTTAACTAAGTGCTCTCAGTAATTGAGTGAGTTGACTGGTGTTGCGACTGAATGTGCGTTCCAATTAATTCAGTAGTCGTACCTGATCTCAGTTTACCCCAGATGTAGCACAGATCGAGTATCCTCAGAGACTACAAAAATATCAGATCAAGTAGTCCTGAAGAACCATAAACAAGATTGGATTCATTATTGACATTACAAAGGCACTAAAAGGAGGTATCCGAAACGTATCATTTTCTCATGTTCCAATGAATGCCCTCCTTGAAATAAAAGCCTTCCAAGTAGGAAGAGATGTGAAGCTATGTGAACCAATGAAAAATCCCAATATTATATATATATATATAGATAATAGAAATCCTCAACTCGTTACTCAAGATCCAATCACCCAAAATGGATATATATCTGAGCTTGTGGATAGGAGTACATACAAGACGTCACTTCACTCTTTGAATCAAACATATACCAATCATTATGATTCATAAAGGAGTTAGTCACATATACCTGAATCCTGACACAGTGATACTGCACAGTATGTTTAATGTGAAATATAAATAGATCTCTAGCGACTAGTCTCGAGAGCCACAATCCATAGAAGGAAGAGCTTAGAACCTCTTGAGTTTTGGGCTAAGAAGCTAAAATTGATCATTTAGAGAAATGGTACGGCCACTCTGATAAAAGTTTAGAGGGCGCGTTTGTTTTGATTTCGAATCTCGGTAGAGGGTTGGATTGAAACAAAAACAATTAGCTAAATTGAAAAGAGAAAGAAGAAAACGTAATCAATCATACTGTTTAGTTTGGCGCAGTATGGGGGCTATGAAGACCAAAAATAGAGATGATAGGCTGAACAGTGAAGACCACTGATAACACGAATAATTTATTGTAAAACTTTGCATAACTCAGCGTTGGAGACTGGTGGTGTCTTGAAATTCCCGAAATATGAAAATCCCCATTTCGAGCGAATCAATGACACGACGAAGTATATTAAGAAGCTCATTCGCTGGCAGCTATCCCTGTCCCCGTTTCGAACACATTGAAAGTTTCATTAAGCACACAGATCACCAAAACTCTCTGCAACTGACTCAGGGTCTAAACAATTATCATATCCGGCCAGATTCACGTGACTCTCCTTTTTCCTGCCCGGATCTGAAAAAGAAACAAACCAAAACAAAAGAAAACTGACACTTTTTAGTGAGCCCATAGAAAAATTAAAGTCATCACCTTTTCTGTTATTTTGGGAATTTAGTCTGCTTAGATACTCTCCAGTCGGCTGTTTGTCTCAAAGTCACATTTCCCACATCACCAGTCGCCAGACTATATAAATCCATTGACGGACCTGCTTTTTTGTTTCCCACATCAACCAAAGCAACGGCACAAGAGTGAATCAGTACCGAGAATGAACCTCACTACTATTGAAAACACTCCCCTGTACAACCTCATAGAGAAACCGAGTTTGATCGAAGGTATACCGGATAATGTGCTTTCTTTGATTGCCCCTGTTGTTGCCTATTGGTCATACTCACTCTTTTTCTATGTTATTGATACCCTTGAGTTAGCTGAGAAATATAGAATCCACCCACCCGAAGAAGTTGTATCAAGAAACAAAGCAACGAAGTTGGATGTGTTGAAAGATGTTTTGTTACAGCATTTGATCCAATGTGTTGTTGGTTATGGATTCATTCAGTTTGATGAAGTGCAGTATACTGGTATGGAAGAATACGTCATCTTACAATGGACTTATAAATTCGTTTCTGATCCAAAATCCGTATTGTTTCCATATGTTCGTATCATAATGTCATTTGTTTACAATTATGGTATTTCATTAGTTAAAGTGTTTATTGCTTTTGTTATTATTGATAGTTGGCAATATTGGTTGCATAGAATAATGCACATGAACAAATATTTATACAAGAGATTTCATTCCAGACATCATCGTCTATATGTTCCATATGCATTTGGTGCTTTATACAATGATCCAGTTGAAGGTTTCTTATTGGATACTCTGGGAACTGGTATTGCTTCATTAGTCACCAATTTGACGCCAAGGGAGAGTATTGTGTTGTTTACATTCTCCACTTTGAAAACTGTTGATGACCATTGTGGTTATTCATTACCGTATGATCTATTCCAGAAATTATTCCCAAATAATTCAATCTATCATGACATTCATCATCAACAATTTGGCATAAAGACTAATTTCTCTCAACCATTTTTCATTTTCTGGGATGTTTTGTTCAATACTAGATATCATGATTTAGATAACTACAAAGAAAAACAAAAACAGATCACTATTGGAAAATACAGAGAGTTCTTGAGAGATAGAAAGACAAACAACTTGAAGAAGAAACAGGAATACTTGAACATTGTTGAAAATGGGAACAAAGAAGCTAAGAAGGTCAAATGAACATAATTAAACACCCACCTAACAATACTAATGAAGGCCAATCGTAGGTCCAACACCAAATTTTAAGAAGGAAAACTCAAGAAGAGAATAATAATTTGATAATAATAGATATACGACAACTAATTAATGATTTTTTTTATTGGTTCTGAAATTAACATGTAGTTCATATATCAAACTTAAACTATACAATTAAAACCCTCTAGACTATTTACAAATACATCATGCAATACTATCCTTCATTCTTGAGCGAGAACTTCTTGTTGAGCTTGTTCTATTGGATTAACCTGCTTCACTTTCTTTGAAAGTAAAAATTCCTCTCTGGCCTTAATCCTCAACTCTTCTAACAATGATTTAGGAGTCTGTAATGAGATTCTATCCAGCACATCATGCTCGACTAATTCTTGACTCCAGTTACTCAAATCACCCTTTCTCCATTCATCTTCCCACAATATCTTGGTCTTTTCATTGACATAATCTATGGAAGTAGACAAATCAGCAACTGCTTCCTGTGTGTAAATAGGTCTGTATTGAGCACTATACCAAATATTTCCATCAGAATTACGAGGTCTATATTTCATTGCAACATCTTTCAAATTCAAATCTCTCATTGATCTCAAACGAACCAATTGTTCATACACCTTCACTGCACTTTCATATGTCTGTGTGCTGGCAACTGCCATGATTCTCCATATGTCACGACGTAAAGTAGGTCTGCGATTTTGCCAATTTGGTCTTTGGAATTGTTTCTTGATCTGATAGTCTGAAAATTGTGGAAGTTGTGAATATAAGACTTGACCGGATTCCAAGTTTCTGAAAAGGAAGACTTGTGGACCAAAGTCATTTCTTGCTAGCCATTTGGCTGGGCGGAATCTGGTAGCCATTTTGAGGGTTTGAGAAGGTGTGAGTTTAGAGACTTTTAACTATTGTCTTTTTGTTGAAGTTGGTTTTTCGCTTTTTTCAGTTTCTTCGAGTTCTGCATAAGCCGCGAAATTTTGGAGACGGTGTCTGGATGTATTATGCTGCATTGTTAAGACAATAAAAGCTCTGTATGACGGTGGGTTCTGCCGTAGAATATCCAGAAACAAAATAACTGGGATTCAAATCAGATAAGCTTGCTTGAATTGCGGTTTCGTTCAAGATTTGACGTAATTACTATCTTTTTACCTTGACTCCCCCGTATCAAGAAATTATCCACATTGGTCTATTTTTCTCGATTTTTTATTGTTTACTTTTCAAAAACACCACCTCAAAATCTTTCACATTTGACACATTTCATCCATCAGACTACTTGACGTACCATTCCATTCAAGACAGGCACTTCCAGATCACAATGACATCGAACCACACGAAATGTCTCCGAACACTGCGGCCTCTTAACTCCAAGATCTCAAATCTCAGGAATCAAAGCCTGAGTTTCACTGAGTATAAATGGTGTTTTAGCAGTCTCTTAAAGGTGGATAAAAATCCATTCAGTGGTACTACTAAAAAAATGAAGAACTCGGATGATGACCCAGATTCTTCATTTGATCATAGTTTGGTGATTGAAGATCACGTCATTCCATACTCCAAAGCTAAAAAGAGTTACAAGAGACGCAGAGTACTTGATTCTGCATATCTAGACAAACACGATGAAGATTACTACTCATCATCGTCCGAAGAGGAGCTGGAGGCGTATTTCCCGTCAATACCAGAGATTAAACCGTGCGATACATGGGATCAATTCAGAAAGAAAATACCCATTGAACAATGGAAGCTATTGAATGATATATTCCAGACATTCAAGCAGTTACTGCTGGCCAACTTCACAAGTGAGAGGAATCACTATAATCAATTGAAACTGACAGAAATATGTGCTATTGAAATTGGTGTTAATATCGGTATGAACTCAAACATCCATCATTTTTCAGTCGAGGAATCCAAGATCCAACAGACGGAGAAGTTCATTAGGGATTGGTATGACCATTTCGCAGTTCGTCAGTATTCAAACTGGGTGACGGTGGGTCATGCTGTTGGTACACTGTTTGTTAATTTGGATTATTTGAAACCCGTGATGCTGTATATGATTGAATGGGCAGCTCAGTTTGGATTACAGAAGATGATGATGGAGTTGTATGTGGAGACTACCGATGTCTATGAGTTTTATAGAGAATATGCGTACTTGAAAGGGTTCAGTGAGAGTACTTTGAAAATAGATTTTGATCAGATTGTGATGAAGTATATTCAAGGAATTTTGGATGTGGAGTATACTTTTGAGAATATTGGCGTTATTAATGATTTAATTGATAGGTTTCATACATCTGACTATTGTTCATCTTTAGCCATCATTTCAAGGTTGGTCTATCTCAATTGTGAAGTACTGTCAAAGATATCCACATTTGTGGAGACTCCGCGGTATCTCAACCAAAACCAGAAGTTTATTATTCAACTTCTATCAAAATATATTGAGATGCTTAACCGGAATCAAAACAGAACTAACACCAAATTTGTTAATGATGCATATCACTCCCTAAATCTTGGAAACTTCAGATCCCTCATTCCTGTGCTGAAACTAATCAAGTTATACGCCACCAAGATGCCAGACATATCAGTCATCAAGCAATACAGAAAACTGACATATGATGGAAAAGTCATAATGGGACAAATCTTCCAAAAATGCTACAATAACAGCACACACCTCCTCAAGATCATAAATTCATCCTTATTTCAAACTATAGACCCCAGCGTGCTCCCTCCAACCCGAACCAAGAAGCCTTTCAAAAGATCTAAAATCTCAACAGGTGATTTGATCTAGCATATCTTAACGACTTACTAATAAATAATAAGGATATCCAATATTAGCACAAATATCCATTATCAACAACAATGTTCTGACCAGTAACACCCTCATTTTCAAGTAAGTACAACACTGCTTTAATAATATCCTTCACATCAACCGAATCTCTCTTCAATGCATTATCATAATAGTATCCCTTACCCATATCAGTTTCCTGCACCAAACCAGGAGAGATCGCATTGACTCTGATCTGTTTGGATCCCAATTCCTGGGCTAATGATCTCGTGAATCCCAAAAGGCCAGCCTTAGCAGCACTATACACTGAAGTTCCCTTAACACCACGCAATGCTAACACTGACGAGATATTGATAATAGAAGATGGTTTATTTGTCATAAGTGATCTGAGAAGAAGCTGTGATAGTATGATTGATGATGTTAGGTTTGTATCTATAAGTTTGGAAATGTTAATGGATGATGTGGAGTAGAGTAATGAATTTTGAGATAGACCAGCTGAGTTGATCAATATGCTGATGTTCTTCAAGTCCAGGGAATTAGATGATTCAAAGACTTCGTAGATGGAACTTGTTTGGTTTAAGTCACATTGAATGAAAGAATGGCGTTGTGAATTGTCGATTGTTGATAGTTCATGTTTGATGTTGTGTTTCAAGAGATCCTTCGATCTGGCCAATAGCACAATATTAGCGCCTTTTGAAGATAGTTCTTTCGCGAGCTCGAGTCCAAGACCCTTTGAGCCACCAGTTATTAGTGCGGTTTTCCCATGAAGCGAGCCAATTGCCCTTTTAAAGATCATTTTGGTGGATTGTTGATTGTTTTGTAGAAGGAGAAGTTTTTCATTGTCTGTGATTTTATTGTTTTGAATCTCGGAGAAATAAATACCCCAAATTTGGCAATTTAACCCTGTGTGAATCTTTGACACAATTTCAGAAATGCTACGATTATCTGTTGGGAAATTGATAACGTTAATTGAAGTAAACACTTTAACACTAAAGGTCTTGACTCTTGTCGAACTGGTTTGGTCTTTAGCTAAGTCACCAGATTCATTTCGTGTGTCTCAATTCATCCAAATCTGGCTAATAATGCACTGCCAACACTAAATGTTATTTGATCTGGAATAACTTGAACATCTCTTCTCAATTCATGTAAGACCTGCAATTCATATAGTTGGAAGTTAAGCGTACTAAAATATTCAACTGATGAGTGCTGTGCAATGAATTTGCTGAAATTTCCAGGTTTTTGAGTTTCATGCTGTTTCTTTGTATGAATCAATTGTCTGGTGATTCTTGGAGGAGATATGAAGACCCTTTGATGATAATCATCTTCAGGGAATGACAATCTTTGTTTTCTAATCGATGATTGATATCGGGATAGGGAGAAACGTAACATGTTAAGTGAATGAGTTCTATTTGAAGTTGGTTTGGTGATTCGTTAAAGAGAAAGTGTGTGTGTGTTCGAAATTGTGTCAAAAATTGTGGGTCAATTCATTTGTGGGCTTTGTGTCAAAAGAAGGAACATAAAAGGAAACCGAACTACAATACGGAATAGATACCACAAGTCCACAATTTTCAAACCACAAGAAAATGATTATAAGAATTCAAGATTAGTGACACCAGATTGATCCCAGAGAAACTACAAAAAACTGATTAACGAAACAAAGCACGCAAATGTATTAAACAGGATCAACTAAAGTATCAATGAATTTCTCTGAAACAAGCTTAGATTTTTTCTTCTTTGACACCATGTTTCCAGATGGCAACGAATGGAGTAGTACCATCTTCACGGTAGTTCAATAAGATTAACATGGCATCTGGGTCCATGGATTCACCAGTGTAGAAATCCCAGTCTTTGAAAGTAGAAACAACTTTCTTGACGTAAGTAGCAGCACCTTTTTCGAAAGTTTCAACAGCATCTGGGTTAGATTCTTGTAATTTAGCTTTGATGGTTTTCATGTACTGTTTGATGTAAGTAACGAAAGATTTCTTGTCGAATTGGGTTTGTTGTAATCTGAAAGAGTAAACAATGTTGTTGACGGTTTCAGCACCATCTTCAACATCATCACCACCATCTTCAGCAGATGGGTTAGCACCGATATCGACATCACCGTTACCGACAGTGACCATTTGACATTCAGCTTCGTAGATGACACCATCGACTTCAGTGATGTCGTAGGCATCTGATAATAATTCGTCACCGGAGATGATATCCTGTTGGAAAGGTTAGTAAGTATTCTGTGCATGTTTTCGTGATACTGGACAACGTTCATGTGCTAAATTAGAATGACGATGTATTGCTGATTGGCTTCAGAAGCCCAATTCGAGCACAACAAAGCACCAAATTTCAACATATATCGTCCAAATGACATATCTCTTCTTATTGGTATCGTCACATACTGAGTAAATCTTCATTTTGAACTAGTTTATGATAATTGGCTGGCCTTAGAAAAGAAGCAGGAATTGTTGAAAATTTTTTTTATTTTTTAACCACATGCAAAAATCGAGAAGGGCCACTGAATCAGGAAAATTTCGTGGTTTCTTGTTCGCGAATTATACTGGATTGGGCCGTCGAGTACCCATGAGATTCTGGCAGATATGTTATGTCGTGATGCAAGATGTGTATTTGATATAGTCTTCTATTTGTCTATTCTGGTGACTATCAACGAAGTGTTTTCCAAAGATATCTCACGATACACGTACTGGCACAATTCAGCTTTGAATCCGTTCTGTTCAAGGGCGAATTTTCTGGACTCGTCGATGATTCTTCTGGCTTTCAAACCAAATCCTTCTCTTGCACCTAACGTTAATCCACTTGGATGATCAGATCCATGATCGTCTTTCAAATCTGGACGACGACCATTGACTGCCCAACTTGCGAACTTCATTAAGTGTTTGAATCCAGTTTGGTCAAATCCTCTTTCTTTTAAGTATTGCTTGGATGGTGCCGATAACATGGCATAATCACAACAATGTCTGCAGCACATGGCAACAATCATACCTTGAAACTTGTCTTTGAATTGTTTATTTCTCAATATGCATTGGATGGTCAAATCAGTGGCTGCTCCACATAAATGCTTGGAAATGGCAACAAATTTCTTATTGTTCTTGAATTCGTTCTCAACGACGTAATCAGCATTCAAATCTTTAATATCCATTTTGACTCTGAAAATTTTGGTCTGTAGTTTCAATTCTTCACCGTCTTTCACCATCTTACCATCCAATTTCATACGACATGGAGATCTGTCAATCAAGAAGAAATCTGATGCTTTGGAATCTTGATGCATGATTGACTTTAGCGTATACCTTGACAGCTCAGCCCTACCACAACCAAATTCAGCATAATTGTAATCACTGGATAATAAACCTCTCTCGTCCAAGTTTGCAATTAGTGATGACTGTTGAATAGCATGTTTCTGATTAGTTAATTGATTCATACGATCTTCAACACCTTCATGCTTCAACTGCTGACATTGCAGGTCTTCATATTGTTCATACACCTTCTCTACTATAGGTATCCATTCAGCATAATTTATCTCTAGTTCACCTTCATCTTTCTTCTCACTCATATCACAATTCTTGTTGAGCTCAAACCATGGTGCCTTGGTGGACTCTTCATTCTTTCTATTGCACTTCTTGATATGATCTTCCAAATTATTCTCCCACACCGTATGTCTAGGATCGACAGGACAAGGCACTCTCTTGATATCACTTTCTCCATTAACTTTCAGATGCTCGGCACAATACATCATATCTTTCTTCCTCGTCAATGGACATTGTCTATTCTTCTTAGGTATTACGTACTGACATTGTAGTCTCTCCGTCTTGATATTCTTCCCTTCCTTCTCCTTTCTCCGTCTCTTGGCAGATATTCTGAGCTCCTGGGGAACCTCCTGGCTGACTTCACTCATGTTGGTCAGTTTATCACACAGAAAACAGGTTTGAGAGTATCCAAAATGACACAATTTATAAAATATGGAAAAAATTTAGTCTTTATCATTTCCGAGGGCGATGGACCTCGGATTTAGTGTCATCATAATATGAAAAGTTTCGAGAATGAAATGACATTAACCTACAGTGGCAAACATAGAACCAGCACTTTTGAAACTGTTGGGACTGCCTTATTGATAGAATGTCGTTTGGGAACCCTTTTGGCGGTGCTTATGAGAACGACTTTGGTGCGTTGGGGCTGGGATTCAATGGATTTGAGGTGTCGCTTAATTTCGTGAGTGGGATTCCAGATCCTAATTATGTTGCGAACTCCACGCTGAAGTTGATCTTCAAATCCCTGCTGAAGAGAGATGAGACCACAAAAGAGAAAGCATTGAATGAATTGGCTGCATTTGTGACTGTTGAAAATCTCGATGAGCTCAAGGACGATTTGGTGTTGATCACCTGGATTCAATTGTACCCAAAGCTATCAATCAGTGAAGGGAAATCTGTCCGTGCTTTGGCACACCAAGTGCATTGCTCGCTTATTTCCATCCTGCAGAAATCATTTATGAAATATTTGAAGGACTCGATACCTGTTCTGTTGTCAGGAATCTATGACATTGACTCTTCGGTGACGAATGCCACTTTGAAGAATCTCGGTAGAGTGTTCAATAATGACCAAACAAAGATCAACAATTTGTGGATCCTTTTCAGTAATGAGATTCTGAACTTTGTTGACCAGGTGCTGAATAAAGAAACACTTGATACGTTGTCTGATGACAGATTCGTTCCTAGAGATGAAGCAGAATTGAAGTATTTAAGACTAGTGAATGCTACGATCTCGATGATCTCTCATTTGATACAGTTGAGTATCAAACTTGATAAATTGGACTCGAGAGTTGAAGATGTTCAAAAAGTATTTGCATATGAAAACCTATGGCACTATTTATTAATTAATTCAAACAACAATAATCAAAGAATTGTCAAGTCATTATTATCATTAACAAACGCTGTGTTGAACTTGAAACCAGAATTATTCAATGATAAAGCATGGAAATACCTATCAAAGAGATTCCTCAAAGCATTAACATTTGTCAAGAAGGTAAATTCTAATTCAGCAAACGCAATGATCTATTCTTCGTTGATTTTACCTATCTTATCCACCTTGATAAATTTGAATAACGCAAACCCTGAATTTTACAATTTTGATAAGTCACCAAAAGAGAAAGTCATTGAGTTCCTTAAAATTGGTTCGTTGAATTCAGGCCCAACGTACTATGCAAAGTTGACAGAATACTTGAAATCATCACATATCTTGAGTTTGAAAGCAGACTCATCAGTTATTCAATCCATTTTGTTGAAGGATTTTCAGAATGAAGTCACTAAGAATAGCAAGTTAAGAGAAGGTGCCAACTATATTATCAATTCATTAACTGCATACTTGGAAGTTTTCCAATCTGATGAAGAAGCACTTATACCAATATTTGATGAAGCATTGAAGATCAA
Organism: Komagataea pratensis; assembly: GCA_003707865.2. NCBI lineage: Eukaryota > Fungi > Ascomycota > Saccharomycetes > Phaffomycetales > Wickerhamomycetaceae > Komagataea > Komagataea pratensis. The sequence goes on from PPMA02000012.1 coordinate 225,927, forward strand.
AGCTCCGGTTTCTGCTAAGTTTGTTGAACCATTGGTCAAGTATATTCCAGGGTCATTGGTTAGTACCAAACTTGATTCTTTTGATCAGGAAATTGATTTCAATGTTTCGTTATTATTGAAAGTTACTGGCGCTAAATCAGTCTCATTAAGTGAAGCATTGTCTAGATCATTAGACTCACTGCGAGAGAAGTCAGAAGATGATGAAGAGGGAAAATCTTTTTCTGATCATCCAGCGTTTGAACTATTCAAGTTTTCTGTGGTTGAAGGCCATGAAAAATACAAAGAGATTGTTGAAGAGTTTCTAGATGAGTTACCTTCGTTCATCACACCCGCTACTATTGAAACACCAATTGAGATATTGATCAGTTACTCCAAGTCTAAGTTATACAATCAAGATCTCTTCATTGAAACATTTGATGGTTTTATTGTCAAATTGGCTTTGCTTGGTGCTAAAGACAAGTTACTTTCTGGACTAGATAGATTCAATAACAAGGATAGATTGTTGAAAAATAGTGAAGAATTACGGTCTACAATTGATGAATTCTCTTCAAGCTATGACTTTACCGATGACGGTTTATTCAAATCCCATTTAATTACTAATGAGTCTGCTTTGGAATTGTTCGAATTGGCGGAAGACCAAGATAAGGTTTCAACGTTCTTGAAATTCTACTTTAAATACAATTCAGGAAACGAAGAGTTATTCAAACATTTGATTCAGAACTCCAACCTCGTTGAAAATCACCTCTGGTCATTATTATCAACCAATCCACAACTGAACCAAGAATTAGAATCATTATTATCAGATACAGAAATCCAAACAAGATACGTCAACAGCTTGAAATCATACCTTTCCACAAATGGGTCATCTCCTCAAATCACATCAGAAATCTCGCAAAAACTGATCAAGTTCCCAGAACTATTCAACAGGTTGTTCAACTACAAAGAATTGTCCACAGACTTGTTTGAAACTTATGGTGATGCTATTGATTCAAGATTAGCATTAGGTAACCCGCTAGAAACCAACATCTATATCTTGAATGTGAAAGAGAATGTATTCCCTGTTGACACCATCAAACCATTTTTTAACTATGCTGTGTTTTTGAGTTCTCTGGAACACGAAGATACAAAGAGTGATGAATTCTTGATTTATTTGGGTGTTGTTTCTGAAATGGCCGTGGATTATGTATTTTTACATGATGGTTCCGAAGATGATGAGTTCGTCGAATTCAGAGAAAGGGTTAATGGATTATTAACTGAGAGATCTACCATGAATTTGAGCTTCAGTGAGATATTTGATGAGTTGATCTCCACACAATTTATGAGTCCATTGCTTGATAAGGTGATAGCTGATGAACCAAATGGTGTTCCAAGTTTCTATAAGTTGAGGATGTTGTTGTTTATATTACATCAAGCCAAGGGAGCTGAAGTTGGATTCAGTATTAATTCCATTGATTTGGATAAGTTCGATAAGTTTGTAAAGACACATTTACGCGTCAAAGATTTACATTCTGCCTTGTTTTTCATCACTGTTACTTCATCAATTTCTGAATTATTAGCAAATGAGAAATTTGATAGAATTAGAAATTTAATCGGTTCTGAATTGATTGGATCTAAACAGTCAGATATCTTACGTGCTGGGTTGAGAAAGGTTACTATATTAACTAACTTCTTAACTGTTGATAATACTACTGAAGATTATGCTCCATTGCAACCACAGAGATTTAATATGATTTTGAATGAGCTGAATAAGTGGGTTGATTCAGATATCGCCTTTGAAGAAGAGTTTGGTGTTTTAAGAATTCAATTGTTGAAGTTATTGAGTTTATTGAATAACTTTGGACCATTGAGGTCAGGACAGAACTTGATTGATTTCACTGTGAAACTGTTAGAAGATTCGATTCGGTTGATTAGAGTTGGTGAGGGTGATAACCTGACTGAGTTGAAATATCTTTCCTTGAAATTATATTTGAGTTTAAAGAAGCAAGATGTTCTAGACAGAGAAACGCTTGAGGAGTTGTCTAATGAGCTGTTGGAATATTATGTCGGGAGTGAAGAACAAACTGAAAATAACCAACCAGTTGCTATTATTGGTGAATTATTCAATAGATTCTTGAATGGTATCCCGTTGAAGAAGCTAGAAGGTCATTATGATGTGTTAGTTACCAAATATTTCAAGACTTCCAAATTTGAAAAAAAGAGAGTGTTATTGAAGATACTTGAATCCTTAATTTTATCAAAACAGCAAGACTTGGTCATTGAGTTTGAATTGAATAAGAATGAAGAAGATTTAGAGAGATTCCAAATCCAGGACATATTTGTTGATAATGTGTCCAATCCACCTAAGTTAGATCATGAATTAGATGATGATAAATACAACCAATTGTTGATTCAATATCTATGGAATTGGAAGTTAATATTTACTCATTTCAAGAACATCACATTAAACTTGAGAAATTTATTCATCAAACAATTACAGAATTACAAAGGAGAAATTGAACTTGTCTCAAAATTCTTAGGTTTTCTTTCGAATTTCTTAATCCTAGAGATCAACGACAAAGAATACTTGAAAGAACTTGAAAGAAACACAGAGATCATCACCATTCACACATACGATGAAATCAATGATTTATCAAGAGAGATCAAGAACCTTAGTGTAAACATCTATTACACCATCCTGAACTCCATCGGTTCATTAAGTGTCAACTGGTTCAACAACATCAAAGATCGTGGTTTCAAGTCCAAATTTGAATCATTCACAATCAATTACATCTCACCTAATTTGATTAAGGATAAACTAGCCACATTTCAAACCAAGATTGATTCATTTACGTCTAAGGATGATAATCTAACGATCAAGATTAACAGATTAACCAATGAAGTCAAGGCCACTTATCTTATTGATGAACAATACTTGGAAATCATTTTCAAGATCCCTGACAGTTATCCATTAAAGAATATTGAAATCTTGGGACCCCAAAGAATAGGTGTCAAGGAACAACAATGGAAAGCATGGATATTATCATCCCAAAGAATCATTTCATTAACGAATGGTGAAATTGAAGAAAGTTTAGAGTTCTTCTTGAAAAACGTGAAGTTCCATTTCAAAGGGTTTGAAGAATGTGCTATCTGTTATTCTATCTTGCATAGTGATAATTCATTACCTTCTAAGAAATGTTCCACTTGTGATAATAAGTTTCATGCTGGATGTTTATATAAATGGTTTAAGTCATCTGGTGGTAATACTTGTCCATTGTGTCGTTCCACATTTAACTTCAAATGATTCTAGTTTGATGATGTGGTTTATTTAATTAGATTATAGTGCATGTATAAATACAAGACTATGGAGTTTTTAAACTATGCGGGCGTTTTTAGGTTTTAGGTGCCAGGATTATATAAGCGATGAGGTCAAAAAAAAAAAATTTGATAGACCTGAAGTTATACTTTTCCACTAACAAAATAAGAGCAAACAAACTCTAAACACCTGTAGATCCTTTAAGATGTCTGTTTTCAAACTTGATTTGTATGAGTTCTACTACTTGAACAAGAAAGCCAGATTCAACAAGACAAAAGTCCTGTTGGTGGAGAAGAAGAAATATATCAAAGAAAACCTAAACTCAGTTAAACATAACAAGAAGTTCTTGATTCCATTGGGATTAGAACCAGAAGTTGCACTACGCGAGGTCGAAAATATCAAGAAGGAGATGTTTGGGAATAAAGTGCATAGTGGACTTGTGCAGTTCAAGAGAGTCTTGAAGAAGATCATGAAGGGGAATAAAATAAAGGATGAAAAAGAAGTGGAGTTTTTGAAGAATTTGGATGTTGAAAAATTTAGTAAGACGAGGGTTGTTAAGATTGTTGCAAAGATTTTCAATTTGAAGGACCTTGAGAAGAATAAATTCATTCAGGAACAATGGATAATTGATGCTGTGTTGGATAAAGATAATGAGTTTAATCCTTCGAAATTTTATACCTCTTTGAGCAAAGATGAACAGAATTTCATATCGAAGATTCTTAATAATAAGGAGTTAAAGAAAATCAATGATACTGTGGATTTAAGTTTCAAATTGATATTGGGTCATGTTGTTTCTAAGAAGGATGACGCTGAGTTGAAGAAGATTGAAAAGGAAAGTAAGATTGATGAAGAGAGACTTGTGGAGGATTCAGATATTGATGAAGATCAAAGTGAAGATGAAGAAATGGAAGATGGGACTGAAGCCACTGATGATATTTTCGATATGGATTTGAGTCAGTATGATGCATTAGTTGGTGCTACTGATGATGACGATGAAGATGTTCAAGATGGTTTGGATTCAGAGATTGATTACAATCAAGTGACGGATGAAGAACCATCCGATGATGAAGATGAAGAAGAAGAGGAAGAAGAAGTTGATGATTTCTTTGTTGAGGAACCAAGTCATAAGAAGGATAAGAAAGAGAAGAAAGAGAAATTGAAACTACCGGAACTGGCCACCGGTTATTATTCAGGTGGTGAAGAGTCTGATGTGGAACCAGATGCATTAGTTGAAGAAATCACAAAACCAGAAAGAAAGAACCGTAGAGGTCAAAGAGCCAGACAAAAAATCTGGGAACAGAAGTATGGTAGAGGTGCAAACCATGTGAAGAAAGAGAAAGATGAGAGAATAAAACAAAGAGAACAGAAACAAAAAGAATGGGAAGAAAGAGAAAAAAAGAGACAAGAGAAGGCAGCAAAGAATGGAGATTACGCGTCTGGTGGTAACTCCGCACCATTGGGACCAGCTGGGGAACCAAAGAAGCAGGCAATGCATCCATCCTGGGAGGCCAAGATGAAGCAGAAAGAACAGTTGAAGAATGTGAAGTTCGAAGGTAAGAAGATGAAGTTCGACTAGATCTGATGGTACCGGAAGGAAGATATAAAATAGAGTTATCAGATCGGGGTTATAATTCAAAACGTCATTCATGTCAAAGCTTAGTAGTTTATCCGAGGTTTTAGGCAATACGTCATCGGCAATTGAGAAGTTGGAGTAAAAAAGGTCACACCAATTCGGTAGTTCTGCTGATATGAAAGATGGAGAAAGTTACTGCCTGTTTTTTGTGAGACTAGGGTGTGAAGTGGAGACTGGAATCGGCTGACGGTCTCGTAACTCGTTGTCTGCACCAATCACAGACGTGGCCTAGGTCCTAGTCCCCCCCCCCTGCTAGACTGGTGTGCCTCTTGCACCTTATCGCTAAATAAATTTTGCCGTCTGTTATTTTTTTTTTTGTTTTTCCAGTGGGGAAGCACCAGACGCTGTATAAATACTGCTTGCCTGCGCTGCCAAATGGCCACAGCCGCTGACAAACTTTCACCTCGCCACCGCCAAATGCTCCTGAAGAGAACACTCGCCCACCTGTCCAAGAGCACGACCCAGTCTGCCGCCACCAGCTCCTCCCAGGCCAGGAACGCCAGCAAGAACATCTTCCACAGTGTGCCTCGCGCAGCGCCAGATCCAATTTTGGGCATCACAACAGGCTACAACTTGGAGACGAACCAGAACAAGATCAACCTCAGTGTGGGCGCCTACAGGGACTCGCTGGGCCAGCCTTGGATTCTTCCTTCCATCAAACAGGCGTCTGCTGTGCTCCACGAGGACAACAAAGAATACACAAGCATCACCGGTTCTGCATCGTTCCAGAATCTGGTCAGAAACTTCATTTATGGTTCATTTGACGAAGGTTCTGAATTCATTTCATCAGATTGTGTCTCTATCACTCAGTCATTATCAGGAACAGGTGCGTTGAAAATAACGGCTGAATTCATGAAGAGATGGTTAAACATCGAAGACATTTATATTCCTAATCCAACATGGGCAAATCATATCAACATCTTCAACAGTGCAGGTGTTACTCCCCACTACTACTCGTATTTCAATGCGGCTAACAACTCTATTAATCACAAGGCTTTGATTTACGATTTATTGCATGCAAAAAAAGGTTCTGCCGTACTATTACATGCTTGTTGCCATAATCCAACCGGCTTGGATCCAACTGCTCAACAGTGGGAAGAAATCATTGATGCAGTGATTAAGAATGAATTGATTCCAGTTGTGGATCTAGCATATCAGGGTTTCGAATCTGGTTCATTGACACAGGATCTGCATGTTCTGGAATTAGTCTCATCTAAGATCAAGGCTGGTTTGATCCCAACTATGTTTTTGTGTCAATCATTTGCTAAGAATATGGGTCTTTATGGTGAAAGAATCGGATCATTATCCATTATTACCCCAAGTGCAGAAGCTAAAGAAAATGTTGATTCTCAATTACAAAGAATCATTAGATCTATTTATTCATCACCACCAATTCATGGTTCAAAATTAGTTGAAATTGTTTTATCTGATGAAAAGATTTACGACCAATGGGAGAACGATGTCTTGGTTATGTGCAACCGTATTAAGGATATGAGATTTGCCCTATTTGATAAATTGAAGGCTAACGGTCATGATTGGGAACATTTGATCAAACAAAATGGTATGTTTTGTTACACAGGTTTAACTCAAGATCAGGTCATTAGATTAAGGGATGAATTTGCAGTGTATTGTACATTAGATGGTAGATTCAGTATCAGTGGTGTTAATGAAGGTAATGTTGACTATTTGGCAGACTCCATAGACCATGTCTTGAAAAAATAGAAGCATGTGATGGGAATTTATTTATTTTGATTAAGGTTCTCTTGCTACAATCGGGTTTTCTAGAGTTGATCTCTTAAAAAAAGGTGGGGATATAAGAATATGGTTTTATAGATTGTACTGGTTTTTTGTTTACTTTAAGTTTTTTTATACTCTTCTGGAAGAAAAGGATTGCCACCTTCTGATTGTAGAAACCCCAGACTATGCAGCATTCCTGTCAACTTCTACGAATTTCTCCAAATGGATCAAATTTATCCGAGAATTTCGAAGTCATCTTTTTGGAAAAAACATCACATAATAAATTGTTCCATCTTTTGAAACTTACCCCTTCTTTCCTACTCCACAACACAAAAAGGAATTCCATTGAGCCAATTCGTCCCTCATAGGAATCCTCGTCTGCCCCATCATGCCATTGAATATCAGCACCGTCCCAACCACGCCCTTCAAGGACCAAAAACCAGGAACTTCCGGTCTTCGTAAGAAGGTCACTGTCTTCCAGCAACAACATTACACTGAGAACTTCATCCAGTCCATCCTCGACGCCATTCCAGAAGGCTCAAAGGACTCTATTTTGGTCATCGGTGGCGACGGTCGTTATTATAACGATGCCGTCATTCAATTGATTGCTAAGATCGGTGCCGCCAATGGTGTCAAGAAGCTCATCATTGGACAAAACGGTTTGTTATCCACCCCAGCCACATCCCATATCATTAGAAGTTACCAGAATGTCACTGGTGGTATCATTTTAACTGCATCTCATAATCCAGGTGGTCCAAAGAACGATTTAGGTATCAAGTATAACTTGGCTAATGGTGGACCAGCTCCTGAATCAGTGACTAATAAGATCTTTGATGTTAGTTTGAAATTGGAATCATATAAGATCGTCCAAGATTTCCCAGAGATTGATCTATCCAAAATTGGTACCACTGAGATCCAAGGTGTTGCTATTCAAATCATCGACCCAACTGAAGATTACGTTGCTTATATGAAAGAAATCTTTGATTTTGAATTGATTAAGAAATTCATTCATAATGAACCAAACTTTACTGTCTTATTTGACGCTTTGAATGGTATTACTGGTCCATATGGTCATAAGATCTTTGTTGAAGAGTTAGGATTACCTGAATCATCAGTTCAAAATTTCCATCCATTACCTGATTTTGGTGGTTTACATCCAGATCCAAATTTAACTTATGCAAGAACATTAGTGGATAAAGTCGATTCTGAAAACATTACTTTCGGTGCTGCTTCAGATGGTGATGGTGATAGAAATATGATCTATGGTGGTGAAAAGTCCTTTGTTTCACCAGGTGACTCTGTTGCTATTATTGCTGAATATGCTGAATTTATTCCATATTTCCAAAAACAGGGTGTTTATGGTCTTGCTAGATCTATGCCTACTTCAATTGCATTAGATCTTGTTGGTAAGGCGAAAGGTTTGAACGTTTATGAAGTTCCTACCGGTTGGAAATTCTTCTGTGCTTTATTTGATGCTAAGAAATTATCTATTTGTGGTGAAGAAAGTTTCGGTACTGGTTCAAATCATATCAGAGAAAAAGATGGTTTATGGGCTATTGTCGCTTGGTTAAATGTTCTTGCAGGTTTTAAAGAATCGAACCCAACTGAAACAGCAACTATTAAGAATGTTCAAGAAAAATTCTGGGAAAAATACGGTAGAGTTTTCTTCACGAGATTTGATTTTGAAAATGTTTCAGGTGAAGGTGCTAAGAAATTGGTTGATTATTTCAATCAATTCATCTCAGATAAATCAAACATTGGTGCTACTTTGTATGGTGATAATGTCTTTACTGAATTTGGTGATTTCGCATACACTGATTTAGATGGTTCTGTCTCAACTCATCAAGGTCTATATGCCAAATTATCAAACACATTGAGAGTTGTTGTTAGATTATCAGGTACTGGTTCTTCAGGCGCTACTGTTAGACTATACTTGGAGAAATACTCCGATGATAAATCGACCTATGGTGAACCTGTCACTGAATTCTTGCAAGAAGATATCGAGGGCATTTTGAACTTCTTGAAGTTCCAAGAATTTTTAGGAAGAGATAAACCAGATGTTATTACCTAAAATTGTCTGACAGATGTCCACTACTGGGAGTTTTTTTCCCTCCTCGTGTTTGTGTTTTTTCCCACATTTATTATGTTTTAATTGCGTGCTATTCATTCGTTTAATCTTGTTGCTATCCTTTTATAGCTATTTGCATACTTTTGTTTTTAAAGATAATGTATATATATATATAGCTGTCCCTATGTTTTGCCTCTTCTTAAGAACAAATTTGTAAATTGTAATTCCATTAACATGATCACATATTGCTTTGAGGACCTTATTGTTTTAATGTTAGGATAGTACCATTATTATCAGTATTTTTAACAACAGAAGGAAGAATTTTCAATATAGCATTTCATAAAGCAGGTGTGTAGTCTTGGTAAAGCGACGAATAATTGACCATGACAAAACAAAATCATTGTGGATCAAGATGAATGATGAATGATTCTTCAAATCTTCTAATTGTGCCTTCTGCTATTCTAAAACATGATTCAATGCACATCTGTTACAATCAACACCTTCAATGATGCACAAAACGACGATTCAAATTTTGGATAGAGGTTCTGTGGCATGGTTTAGTTTCTTAACTATGAGGGAGATTCTACTATTTTAACATATACAGTGGAATATATAATAATTTCATAGAGGGTAATAAATGCTCAGATGCTTCTGCATTGCATATCCCAAAGGCTTTGACCACGATCTGCTAACATTGTTACATACATAATTCTAGCATTACCACGCCACTTTTCCTCATTTGACAAGGTGATACAGCCTCCCACAATGTCTCTGTTTTGAAATTGATGAAGGGCGTCTGTCACAGCATCCTCCCAGTCATTGAAGTTCCGATTGTTGGTACAGTCGCTGGATCCGTCAATAGTGAAGGTTGAAACACCTACTGATAACACGTCAAGGTTCTTACCCCTACCACTTCTATCATGCACCGCATAGGTAACACCACCACATTCGCGCCGTGTTGGCACTCCATTGACCCAGCCGACTATTTGACTAGCAATATTGAATAAAGCGTCCAATGAACCTGTGATGGGCTCAGCTCTTGACCAAAACTCTTGATTCGTAGCCCATGCCATACCGTTAAAAGGTTTACCGTAACCACCATTAATGTACTCCTTGAAAATCCTCCACCCATTGTTGAAGAACACGGATTGCGTAAAAGCACGTTTCTCTAAATTTCCAGTGTTGTTGGTAGCATTGATCCATTGAATATCAGTATCTTCAAGATCAATCATAAGCTTCAGGGCCGATGTATAGCGATAAGATCTGTTTGAGTCTGTTGTCATCCCTTATGTAATCACGCGTTCTTTTGGTTGCCTGTTGGATCCGTTCTAAAGCTGCTAAATTGACATAAACTGTTCTATCATCGTTAATAATTCTGCCTTGGTTATCAAATGAGTGACCTGATGTAACAAAATCAACCGATGTAGTTAAGTTTGAAAAAATGGTGTTTTGTTCAACAATCTGGACTGAAAATGCTTCGGCTGGCATGAATAAAACGCCCATGATGGCTAACAAGAAAGAGAGCATCATATTGTACGAGTGAAGCGGCTTGCGAGTATTAGCTATTAATTTTTCTTCAAAATGGAACATGAAGCATCCTCTCTTTTATATATACAGTTTAGCGTTCAAAGTGCTGAATCCCCATTGGTTAGAACTTAGGGAGAGCTCTTTGCTTGGCATCTAGTGGTCACTCGATGCCATCAATATATATTATATTGTATGTTATTTGCAGTATTAACCATCACACATCAAACGATGATTAGGTAGAAGTTGGCTCCACTGAACAAAGAGAAGCAGATTTTCCTCACAATCGCTACACTCAAATAATATCTAAAATCGTAATATGGTATAATCATAATTTTCTATGTAAGTTTCATTCCATTGACTTAGACATTATAATCAATATCTTTCCATGAGGTTATAATGGTCTTTGGCTCAGTCAAGAACTTGAAAGCTGAAGGACCGTAGAAATGCAAGTCACCTAAGAAAGAGGCCTTGTTGGAAGTGAAACCATGGTTAGCATGACCAATTGGAATAATAGTGTTGACACCGACTTGACCAATATTAACACTTTTAGAAAAGTGGTTAGCAGCAGCACCTGATTTGGTGAAGATAGCGACAGAGTTACCGAATTCATTGGCATTTACGTATTCGATGGTTTCGTCTAAAGTATCGATTTCCTTGATGGTAACCATTGGACCAAATAATTCTTCGTCAACACATCTCATACCTTTTTCAACATTTTCAATCAAAGTTGGACCAATGAAGTAACCATTTTTGAATTCAGCACCTTCTGGTTTGTTGTGAGTTCTACCATCGACTAAGACATTGGCACCTTTGGCAACAGCATCAGCAATGACAGCTTCTAATCTTTCTTTAGCTTCTCTGGTAACAACCGGACCGAATGTACCATCTTGGAAACCTGGTTTAGCTTGTAATTCCTTGACCTTTTCAACAATTTCCTTCTTAAACTTTCTAGCTTCACCAACCAAGAACAAAATATCAGTACTTAAACAGACTTGACCTGTGGAAGAGAAAGCACCGGTAACAACACCTTTCAAGACAGAGTCTTTGTCAGCATCTGGTAAGATAACGGTGTGGTTCTTAGCACCTAAGTTAACTTGAGCTCTCTTATGGTGCTTAGTAGCAGTTTCATAAACGTATTTACCAGCGTTGTTACCACCAACGAAAGTAACGGCTCTAATTCTTGGATCAGATGCCAATTTAGTAACAGTTTGATTCTTACCGTGAACAACGTTAATGACACCGGCTGGAACACCGGCTTTAGCAGCAAGATCAGCTAAGATGGAAACCGTACCTGGACAAACTTCAGATGGTTTCAAGACAGTGGTGTTACCGGTGGCAATGATGTAAGGGATGGTCCATAATGGAATCATAACTGGGAAGTTGAATGGTAAGATGGACCCGACAACACCAATTGGTTCTCTGACAGTCAAAGTTTCAACATTGGTGGATAACTCCATACCAACGGTTTCAGTTTCTTTGGTGACTTGAGTAGCATGTTCAGCACACTGGATACCTCTGTGCACATCAGCAACAGCAGCGCTGTATGATTTACCTTGTTCTAGGACAATAGTATTAGCTAATAACTCAGCGTTAGCTTTCAATAATTCAATGTATTTAAAAACAAGATCGTTTCTTCTAATAATTGGAACTTTGGAGAAAGTCTTGAAAGCATCAGCAGCAGATTGAATAGCTAAGTCTAATTCTTCATCAGTGGATTGAGGAACTTTGGCAACAACAATATCTGTGGCTGGATCACGGACATCAAACCATTCCTTGGAGTCGGACTTTAGATGTTGGTTGTTAATGAAGGTGGTGATGGTGTATGGTTCAACACCTTCTTTAGCATGGCCAGTTGGAGCAGGTGGCAACTGGATGGTGGACAAAAGAGCCTTGTTCTTTAGGACAGAAGATCTATTTAATTGTCTAACTAATGAAGTTCTTTGTAATCTAAGCATGATGAATGTTGATTAAAGTCGATGTTGATTTATTTCAAGGTTCTTTCCCCTGATATTTATATATATTTGAAACGCCATGAAATTGCTTCTGCGATGCCATGCGTCATGGGTTTTAGGAACATTCTGCCAGAGGTCATTGATAATTCAATTGGTTTAAATGGTGTTTTGGCAGGCGGCCAGTTTCGGGACGGCCTTAAAACATTATTTATTAGAAATTAGGCCTTAATTTGAAACGCATGGTATAAGAAACAAAAAGCAGCTCAGATTCTTAACGTACTGATTGGCCCAAATTCCCCCGTTTTTAGGAGAAGCTCCCTTCGCAGCTCGCGCATTCAGCCAGGTACTGAACTCAACTACATATATACATTCATCACCTCAATTCGCTTTCCTTGTAAGTATCAAAACTCTAAACTATATACCAAAACCCGTGGTTTCCTACAGGATTCAACACCCAGATTGCATCATACCGAGACTCGCTTCCCTTTGTCCTTAAATATGCTCTGATCTTCCCACCTGGGCTGTTTTTTAAATATCGCTGGCCGTTTTATAAACAGTTATGCAAGTCTGGAGGGGTCTTAACACCGTGCATTTTGAAACCCAGTGTCGGTTTAATGCATGAATTCCCGATGTTCGCAGTGCTTTTGAGAGACAGAGGTCACATACACTCTCTTACGGAGCATCCTGTTCCATTTGTAAAGTGGCTTTCAATAGGGCTTTTTTGATGTTTGTGGATGTGGTTGTTAGATCCAATACCATTTTGTGACAATGGAGTCCTTAACTCCAGAACATTCTTTCGACAGATGATGAGAAAAAAGAAACAAAATAAGGCCTTCACGAACTAACGGTTTCCTACGAGAGTGATCATTGACTCCGTTTAGTCCTTGGCCGAGTCTCGCAAATATCACTTATCCTGGTAACTGGTTCGATGGATCTCACAATAAGTACCCAACTCTGAAAAAGACGGGGAAATGATACATACTCTATTTCTGAGGCTTCAACTACTTATGGGTGTTTCCGGATTTATATGTTCCTTCCTTGACTCCATAGCCCAGTTATTAGTATGACTTCCTGCCCCTGGCTATCTCAGCACCGCCAATATGTGTATTAAAAGCACACGCCATGACGGTTTTTGAGGTGGAATATGCCAATGACAGTTGATAGGTATAACTTATATACCATTCAACAACTGAGAACCATATTACATAATAATAACACAGAGCTTCATCCAACTGTCCTTTTCCTTCTGTTGAATGATCTCAATCTCTTCCAATTCGTTGGTCGCTGGATAGTGTGCTAATACCGATAATGAGCTCAGTAAACACTATAATGAGCCCAGTAAACACTGAGATTCCGAATTCTTTGAAGAATTAGGTGTAAAGATAGAGAGCTATTGGTTAAAGCTATAGGAGGTGGATGAGACCAGTGAATCACAGGCTACAAGACCTTAAGAATATATCCCTGGTCGTCTGACTTTCTAAAATCCGGTACAGACACTACACTAGAGTATGCGCAACTCTCTATTCATTTTTGAAGACTCCCACTAGTGTACAAGTTTAATATATTATATTTGGATCAGGTTTGGATCAGGTAGTCCACAATCTAGCAATACCATCGGCACCAGCACTGAACAACCAAGCTTCTTTTGGATGCCAGATAGTATCCAAGACACCTAAACTATTCACGACTTTATGACCAGTTAATTTCTTCAATGGAACCAATAATGGATTTGTCATTAAATCATCATACACTGTTTGATGGAAAACATGAATAGAACCATCATCTGAAGCAGATGCGAATAATGGTAAGCTTTTATGGAAATTAATAGATCTGACGGCTTTTTCATGATATCTTAATGTCTTATATGGAGTACTTGCCAAGTCCAAATCATGCCATAACACTCTCTTATCAAATGATGATGCGATTAAGTGATCACCTCTTGGATGTATATCGATCTTAGATAACCATCTTGCACCAGGTAATAGTTTTTTGATCAACGTTTGCTGTGATAAATCATAAATTCTGATATAACGTTGAGAAGCAACAAAGATTTGTGGTTTGAATGGATGGAATTTGACATCCATTATTATACCTTTTGATTTCTTGAATGGTGATTGTGATGAGTGTTTTGAAATTTGATGGATTAAAACAGAAGAATTTGCACCATCTGGGGAAACAGTGACAAAATAATCACCTTTTCTATGCCATGCTAAGTTCTTGATATTTTTACGACATTGGATCTTGATGAGTATACCTTGTGATGCTAATTCTTCTGATGGTTTCAACCATTTGGCGAATTCTTGTTTCTTGACAATAGGTTCTTCATTATCTGAATCATCTTCATCTTCATTGACGTTCAAATCAGTTTTCTTAACATTACCAAATTTATTATGACCAAAACCAGATTCAACTTTTAATCTACCTTGATTTTCAATATCGAAACCAAGAATTGGTGGTGATAATAAGTAAATGTTTTCACCTGCAGTGATTGCCAATAAACCTAATGATGCATCTGGATTCCATTCCACACTTTCAATATGATCTTCTTCTTCTTCCTTTGGTAAGACTCTGACTGAGTAAACTTCTCTACCAGTCAACACTTCCCATAATTTAACAGTACCGTCATCAGAACCAGTAGCCAACCATAATCCTGATGGATCGATAGACAAGGTTCTAATCTTACCTTTATGACCTTGATAAATGGTTGAAGTACGTATTGGGAATGGTCTCAAATCTTTTGGTGATGGTAATTCTGGAACTAAACTCTCTGGATCAATGTTTAATTTATTACGACGAACTCTTGGTGCCAAATATAAATCTAAACTTCTTTCGAATTTTTCTCTTATGCTGTCTTCATAACCTGGAACTTTTCTCAAAGCGCCGAATTTCTTAGGAACAAATCTCTTTTCTGAATCATCTAAGTGTTCATTGGCTTCGATTTCTTCTGGTGTCAACAAATATTCTTCTGGTGGATTATAACTTTCTTCATTAGTTGGAGGTGGTAATTTTGGTGCTCTTAAAGTCATGATATGATCATTACCATCTTCTTTACCATCAGCCCAAAGATCAAAATTGAGTTCTTCTTCTTCCTTTTCCATCTTATCCTTTGGAACAATACGACCTTCTCTAATAGCCCTAACAATTTTCATTATTCTCTTAGCTTCATGTTTAGATGGAACGAATCTTCTCTTTGGTTCAGGTGCGGCCATCAATGGCATAACTTCAGTTTGTGATGTAAACCATTCAATAGTTGGTTGATATGGATCAACACTATCATCAGTAGATTTATTGTTTTCAATCTTTGCAATCAAATCAATTTCCTCTTGGGTCAAATTCAAAGAAGCACCAGTATTTGAATCTAATAAACCAGTCCAACCTTCTGGTAAATCAATAGATTCTAATAATTGTTCTAATGCAGAACCTCTAGCAGGTCTCATGATTCTCTTACCGTTGATATCATAACCGATATGTGGCATTTCTTCATATGCAGATAATGGAATGTTACCAATAGTGTTAAAGTTATCGTGATCACTATCATCACTATCATAAACTGGATCAATTTCTGCTTTGATAACTCTGTCAGTACCATCTGAATATTTGACAAGTTTCTCTTCAGATTCAGATAATGAACGAATATGGACGTTTTTCAATCTGTCGTTTAATGAAGCAGTTTCAGCTGGTTCTTCTTCAAAATCTTCTGAGAAATCAGAATCTTCTTGTTCTGCTTCATCTTCTGCTAAGATTTTATTGAATTCTGCATCTGAATCGAATTCACTATCTTCTGATTCATCATCACCATCTTCATTGGCTTCACCTTGAACATTATCACCGTTCTCTTCTTTATCTTCTTTAGCTTCCTCTTCTTCTTCATCGTCTTCATCACTATCACCAGCTTGAATCAATCCATTAACATTTATCTCATCATCACTTTCCACTTCTTCTTCAATCTTTCTCTTTCTCAATGAACGCTCTCTCTTGGGAGTCTCAACTTCGTTAACAGTCTTCTTGGTAGAAGTGATTTTCTGGACCATTGTAGAGAAGTTAATGAAATCACACTGGAATCTAACAGAACGTCTATACTAATCTTTACTTAACTATGGACTTTAAAATTTTATAGAATTTTTTTTTCAGAAATCTTTACGTAAGCTCATCGGTTAGGGCCAACATCCAACTGGTCACCCGGCTTATTTGTCTTGGGCTCCTAACGCACCTATCTTACGTCTCCACGTTTGTGCTTTCCCAAATCTTAAAAATTGGTCCCTTGGCCCAGTTGGTTAAGGCGTGGTGCTAATAACGCCAAGATCAGCAGTTCGATCCTGCTAGGGACCACTCTTTTTTTTTTCTTCTTGGTGGAAGTTCACTCACTGGGTGCAATGTAATTGGGTCAGGACTCAGATACCATATGTTTTCCAAATTCTTGATACTTCATGACTGGGACGAAGTCGATA
Organism: Komagataea pratensis; assembly: GCA_003707865.2. Classification (NCBI taxonomy): domain Eukaryota; kingdom Fungi; phylum Ascomycota; class Saccharomycetes; order Phaffomycetales; family Wickerhamomycetaceae; genus Komagataea; species Komagataea pratensis. The sequence goes on from PPMA02000012.1 coordinate 242,584, forward strand.
ATTGATGCGTAATTCTCTAATCGAAGACTGGCTCCAATTAGTCCTAGATTTCACCAGATGTTCCATCCTTCAACTTATGCTAGCTCTTCAATTAGCTACGACGGGTTAAGCATCCCTTGGATATCACATCACAACTTAGAAGTTACAAGTCTATCTTACCTATGCGGCTATGGGAGTCTTGAGTATTGACTTTGAGTTTATTCACAATTTGGTCCTCTTTTCCTACAGATGCATGCATTACCGTACATGCATATATGGGTCGGTGACTTGATGTATGAACCATTGAACAGCTCAAGCCTCAAGAGTCAAGAGATAATCCTGTAGCAAAGAAGAGATCGGAATCGTCGGACTATGTAGCGAGCACGCGATAGACTCGCGCGCTGGAGCTAGTTGGGTTATCGAAGGATCGGATCATGTAATTGATTCAATAGTCTGTTGAGATCCGAAGTATCAGACCAAATACCACCGCTTTCTCTTTAGATTGAACAGTTTTCTTTATTCAGGAAAGAGCTGTACGTAGTCATCGTCAATCTTAATGAATCTCTCAATTTCATTCCACGGATAGAATATTGAAGATTCCATACGGTTCCCCTTTTTGACAACTTTGAAGGTCACCCATAGTTTCAAGTCATGTAACACTAATAAACCGGACAAATTTAATAAGTAGTAGTATGCTCATGATTAATCTTGAGCTATCAACATTCAAGTTTCAGGTGTCTGTTATATACACTTATTAGTGATCTTTCAAACTCGTTGAACTCTGTAGCGCAATCGTGTTACTTCAAAGGTACTCAGCCATCCATATTACTAACAGAATTCAACTCCGATTTCAAGCACTTTATGCGTCAGTGCAGTCTGTCTTTACGGGACAGTAGATCAATTATATATATATCATCGGGCAATTCCTGTACGTATAAGTTATAACGTGTTTGTCCAAATGAGGGTAAAAGGATGCCATATGGTTGGTTAGCCGTGGACTCGTGAGCATGTCACAAATTATCTCCTGTATAGACCTGGAGGTCTTTCATCAATATATAGGACCATCACTTTATTGAACACAGGTCAACTTGACTACAATCGACCATTTGATTGAATAAGTCCCAAGCTAAAAGAAGCCTGTTTTCCCGACATCCCACCACACTGATAAATATCACACAATTTACATCCCAACTTCCCAACTAAGGACCCAACCAGCCAACTAAGTCCCAAAACAGTGGCTCCAGTTACTACAACTAGCCAACCTAATCAGTTAATACCGGGTCCTAGGCAAATGTACCGTATTGAAATTTTCGATGATCATTTGACTCGGGATATGCACGACCATACATTAGCCTTAGCTCTGCATATATGATATTTATATTGACTTTAAGGAACCTATAAGATGGTAGAGGCCTGTGGGAGATGTGAAATTGGAAAAACTGTCGATGAGTGTCACCTATATAGTATATCCCGACATTGTTAGGTTTTTCAGTGTTGTTCAGAGCACCATGGTATCGTTTCCTCCGATTGACTGTAACAATTGCTACACCTATTACGAACCCACTGACGACAAACGCGTGAATGGTACCCTTATTTGATCAAAGCCATATATATACACACACTTAAACTATAGATAATTAGTGAATATATGAGTAATGAACCATACTGTGCAGAATCAGGCATGATCATCATGGCAACGATTCAAGTTTCAACGTATGAAGCAGGATTTTCGTTCTTTGAATCTTTGGTCCCTCTGATTAGTTCCTTTTTAGTGAACGCATGAGATTTTCTGCTGAATCGTACATTCAATAGTTATGGGATTTTATATAAGTGAGCCTATTCTCAACTGGTGGAAATATCAAAAATATACACGATAAAGTAGTTCAAAAACCAGATATCTCTATCGCAGATAGTGTTTATCAATAGTGTTATTTCAAGATACCCTAATAATGAAACTAACGACGTTGATTACACTTGGTGTGATATCCTTATTGAGTCCGGTTATTGCAGACGAAGATAAGTTCGCATATGATGGTGGAGAAACAGATGATTATTTAGTTTCACCAGTGACAAATATTGATGATCAGGAATATCCTACTATGACTATTGCTTTGGAAGGTATAATAACGCCTGTTATTTCGTTTGGATTGCAAAGAAGAGAAGTTGTAGAGACTGATGTTGTTGAATTTGTACAGAGTGAGAGTAATAGGGAGAGCACAGTTCTTGAAGTATCAACTACCGCCGTTAATGTCACTGCCAGTGAAGTCACTAGTACTACTTCTGCTTCAAATGATGGTATTATTTCATCTTCAGATGAGGAATTCCCAAGTCCTACCATTAGTGGATACTTGAAAGACAAGAACCCACATTGGGAGATTTCTATCCCTGGTACATTGGGGCCATGGACACAAGTTGGTATCACAGGGAAAGGCGCGACTGACAGTTTCCAATTCCTAAGTTCTGAACTATTAGTTGATGGTATTATTGTTCAAGGGGAAGATGTCAGTGTTTCTGATTACATGACCGGTATTATTTTCAAAGATAGTATTGGAAAGTCAAGTGAATTAGTAGTTACTGTTTATGGTGAGGCATTGAAAGATGGTCCATTTGTTAATGATGTGAAAGTTACTATTACCACTTTGGATACGCTGAAGTTTGCAAAGAGAGCTACATATGAATGGGACTTATCGTTTGTTGTTAAAGAGGAAGAAGCTGTTGAGATTGAAGAAGTTAGTAAGAATTTGTCTGAGAGTGACAGCATTACTGAATCAAGTGAGTCTAGTGTTGGGTCACTCGAATCTGCTGAATCTGTTAAATCTTCTGATGAATTAACAATTACTGATTCTGGCGAATCTCCTGCCCCAACTTCAACAGAATCCTCTGAATCTGAATCCTCATCTGAATCATCTGAACCAATTGACCCATCAACCACCATAAGCTGGACCACGTTATCCAAATCGCAAACGTATTCAACCATTGAGCCATCAATCCTCAGCACCTTCGAAGGAAGCGGATCCTTCATTTCTTCCAGTCCGTTAGTTTCTTTAATAATGACCCTAACTTTTTTCATTCTGTGAGTTTCAATCTCGCCGTTATTTATAATCAGTTCATGACTTCATGAACTTTGATGGACCATATTTATACCCCTTCGTTATTATTTATAGTGTGCATTCTTGATTTGAGTGACATTTATACTTCTATTCTTCTTGCAAAGGCCTGTTTGTGGAGACACAAAGATGTGCGATGCTTTATACCCCTTTCTTCCGTCAATGAACATGATAATACCTGAGTGTTTTGTCAAGAAGCCGTGGTCTTTCAGACTTCAGTGATTTCGGATAGTATCAGAATCTGTATATTTCTGCTTTTCTAAGTTTACCTGGAGGTTGATGTACCAATGGCATGATCGTTGATATCATTTTTCGTTCTTGACATCTGATCAAGTCAAGAAACTCGGAAAAACTATTTTAAACAAGTGGAACTATACTTCAACCCGGCGAGCCAATGAATGGCAGTCCAGTCTGCCAGCCGTCTACCTCCACCACCAACAGCATTAGTAAGAACCAGTAGTTAGCATTTTGAGTGAGTCGTGACCCTCTAGATGCGCACTCCTAAACCCTAAACTCCCCACGGACGGTTTCATTGTTCCACTTATCAAACCGCACTGAATCTCAATGGTGCCACCACCCCCCATGCCTTTAGATTTAATGCAAATTACAGCCGATCGAGTGCACAGAGAATGCCGATAACCTCTGGCAGTGTGAGTCGTGACTCGCGAGTCTCGTGCTAAACCAACGTCTTCTCGCAGGCCCTGCCCAAAAGTGACACATTCTGTCCCCCCGTCTTACTAAGATTAAAGACCCTCAAACGAACTCCGAAAAAGAACCTCCAGCAGGTGAACATCCACTGACCTGCAACAGCTCCCCAAGTCCCATGGGGTCGCCCACAGTCAGGTTTCAGCCTTGTCCAGTAGACCTGGTCTCGTCTATATATATCTTGCCCTGCTCGCTGCGAATTACGTCCCATTGATTCCCGTAGAAAACACAGAACATACGACATAATAGAGCCACCTCTACACGACCTACAACTCAAACATGCTTAGAACTGCCCTTACCAAACGTGCCACTTCAGCCGGCTTAACTTTACGTTGCTCCTCATCCCGCTTGTTATATAAACAGACACTTCCTGCCCTATCATCGCTCCATCATGTTTCTCATTCCTCCACCAAATTGTGTTTCTCCACAACTACTAAAATGTCAAACACACAAATGAAAGGTCTTCAATACTACGGTGCCGAAGACATCAGATATAAAACTGACCTCGCTGTTCCTACCGTCACCAAACCAGACGATGTCATTATCAAGATCGCATACTGTGGGATCTGTGGTTCGGATCTACACGAATTCGAAGCTCCTATTTTCTTCGCCAATGCTGGTTCTGCCATCGGTGACAAAATCAGTGGTAAAAAGTTACCATTAGTTCTAGGTCATGAGTTCTCTGGTGTTGTCCAGGAAGTAGGTGTGAATGTTAAAGATTTGAAAGCTGGAGATCATGTCGTTGTTGATGCAACTGGTCATTGTGATACAAGAAAGCATTATTATCCAGAAAACGTCACTGCTGAAAACTCCAAAACTTGTCAAAGTTGTGAATTAGGATTCACTAACACTTGTTCTGATTTGAACTTCCTTGGTTTAGGTGTTGATAATGGTGGGCTGGCCACATATACTAAATACACTCAAAAGAATGTCCATAAGATCGCTGATTTCATTCCATTGGATGTTGCTGCTTTGATCGAACCATTGTCTGTCGTTTGGCACGCAATTGAACTTGCTGGTTTCAAAGAAGGTCAAGATGGTTTAGTCCTTGGTGCTGGTCCAATTGGTTTAGCTTCATTGTTAGCCCTACAGGCCAAAGGTGCTGCTAAAGTTGTTGTTTCTGATCCAGCATTAGCAAGAAGAGAACAAGCGGTTTCTTTAGGTGCTGTTGGCTTCAATCCTGCTGATTATGCCACTACTGAAGAAGCAATTACGGAATTACGTAAATTAGGTCTAAAGGGTGAAGGTTTTGCTGCATCTTTTGATTGTTCAGGTATTCAACAAACTTATACCACTTCTATTCAGGCAATTAGAGCTCATGGTGTTGCTTGTAATGTCGCTATTTGGCCACATAAATCAGTTAAACATTATGTCATGGATAACACTTTGTATGAAAAGACATCTGTTGGTTCTTTAGGTTATGAAGGTAAAGATTTCGAAGGTGTTATTAAGGCCATTGAAGCAGGTAAGATTGATATTGAAAAATTACGAACTTTTATTACTGGTAAAGTCGGTCTAAAGAATGGTGTCCAGAATGGATTCATTGAATTGATTAATAATAAGGATAAACATATCAAGATTTTGATCTCTCCTGAATTAGATTGATTTTGATACAGAATTTCCTTCATATAATGTTAATGACCTTTGTGTACCTTATTTTGAAAATAATGATGATTTCCTTTGAATAATCAAGTAGCTCTACAAACCCCATTCAATCAAATATTTTTTTTTTGATATATAACAGAAACTATAATTCGTCTCTCTATCCTATTTACAAATTAAATATAAATCATAACATCACTTAACTTCACTTAACTTCACCCTTTAAGCAATAGCTTCGCCCTTATTCAAATCCTTCGGATCTAGATATTTCTCAAACGCATCATTGTTTTCTTTGAATGGTCTTGGTCCTAATAATTCCAACATATCATTCCTAGTCAGGACTTCTTTTTCCAATAACAACTGTGCAACCGTTTCCAACTCAGCATCTTTCTCTTTCAACAAGTTTCTGCAACGATCAGCACATTCGTTAATAATCTTAGAAATCTCTTCATCGATCAAAGTACCTGTTTCTTCACTGAATGGTTTAGTTAAATCATTATCACCCTTTGGTTCATATGCAACAGATCCAATCTTGGAAGACATACCTAACTTAGTAACCATATTTGTAGCAATACCAGTAACTTTCTTAAAATCATCAGAAGCACCAGATGTAACAGAGTCAAACTTCAACTCTTCTGAAATTCTACCACCTAATGCCATAGTCATTCTATCTTTCAATTGATCAACACTTAATAAATAAATATCAGGTGGTAAATATTGGGCATAACCTAAGGCACCTTGACCTCTAGGAATAATAGAAACTTTTAATAACGGATCAGCAAATTCTAAAAACCAACCACAAATAGCATGACCTGCTTCATGATAAGCAACAACTTTTTTTTCTTGTGGTGATAATAATTTAGATTTCTTTTCTAAACCAGCAATGACTCTTTCAATAGCTTGATCGAAATGTTTGAATGTGATTGATGGATCATCATGTCTCGCAGCAATCAATGCAGCTTCATTAACAACATTAGCAATATCAGCACCACTGAAACCTGGTGTCAAAGCAGCCAATTTCCCACTTAGATCAACGAATTCCTGTCCTTCTTTACTTATATCCAATAAAACCTTCTTTAAATAGATTTGATAAATCTCTTTACGACCTTCTAATTCAGGTTTATCAATTTGGACATGTCTATCAAATCTACCAGGTCTCAATAAAGCAGGATCTAAAACGTCAGGTCTATTAGTACCGGCCAGAACAACAACATGATCAGAACTGTCAAACCCATCCATCTCAACTAATAATTGATTCAACGTTGTTTCTCTTTCATCATTCGCACCACTGAAATTACCCTTGGTTCTTGCTTTACCGATAGCATCAATTTCATCAACAAAGACAATAGATGGCGCATTTTCTCTTGCAGTTTTAAACAAATCACGAACACGAGAGGCACCAACACCAACGAACATTTCAACAAATTCAGAACCAGAAACGGAATAAAAGGCAACACCAGCCTCACCAGCAGTAGCTTTAGCTAATAATGTCTTACCAGTACCAGGAGGACCTGATAATATGGCACCTCTTGGAATTTTACCACCTAATTTTTCATATTTTTGAGGATGTTGCAAGAATGAAACAAATTCCATGATTTCTTCCTTAGCTTCAGCCATACCTGCAACATCTTTAAATTTAACTTTAACATCAGTATCAATGTTGAATTTCTTAGCTTTGGATTTACCAACACCAAAAATACCTCCTGCACCACCGGCACCACCGGCACCTTGAGCTGATCTCTTTGTTAACCAGAATAAACCACCAATCATCAATAACGTAGGTAAGAATTGATAAATTCCCTTTATTAAATGACCCTCAGAGACATAATTGATAGGAATTCTAAAGTCTTCACCAACACCATTTTCATCCTGTGCTTTTTGTAATTTATGTTCAAAATTCTCCAAAGAACCAATATGGAAATAATAATAATCTAAATCACCACCATTTTGCTGTTTACCGTTATCATTCAAAACAACACGAACTAAGTTTTTATTAACGACGATTAATTTAGCAACGTGATTCTTATCTAGGAATTTCGTTCTGAATTCTTGGAATGAAATTTCATGAGATCTTTCTGTCACAGTGAATGAGTAAAACATGTATGTTACAGCTGCAAGGAATAATAGGATTTCATAAGGTTGGACTTTCAATTGATAAATTCTCATGTTTGGATCAGAGAAATCTTTGGTGAATCTTTTGTTTGATTCCTTTTTGTCTTCTGATTCTTCTTCGTCTTCTGGTTTTTCTTCTTTATTAGATTTTGATGATGATGATGAGTCTTTGGATTTCTTGAGAGTGTCACTTAGGCTTCCTTTCTTTAGTTGTTCGAATTCTTCCTTGATAAAATCAGTGGCTTTTCCAGCTTCGAGTTGTGCTTCAAGTGTACCTTCTTCCAATAATGAAAACTCCAATAATCCTTCGATTTGCGTTCTCTTTTTCTCAATCACTTTAGAATCTGATCCATCATGATATTGAACATGGTCAAAGACTTCCAAATATCTCTTCAAAAAAACAGATGGTTTTATATAATTCTCAATCAATTCTATCAAAGTTTCTTCAAGGTCCCTCACATCCAACTTCGAACTGAATATGATCTTGAAATAAGCATCTCTTTCTCTATCAAGTAAATCAGTATCAATCTTCTCAACTTCTGGTCTTCTGCATTGTTCAAGTAATTTAGCAAACTCTCCTGTTTGTAAATCACCTTCCTTATTAATGAAGAATAATGGTCTTTGAACATGAAATGATCTAGAAGCAATTATGATGGAACTCATTGCAGTCTTCGATATCAAACTAGATCTTAGTGAACTTCTGAGTAACATAGGTGCGATTCTGGCCCTTGTTAAAGGTAGCATCCTGGAGACAATCATCTTTGAGGGGTGCAAATTAATATCACGATGATTTAATTAATCCTGGATGAAAGTGGTTAATATGATTATGCCTTGATTGTTGATAATGTGGGTGGCGGAGGGGTGATCCGAATAGCAGTATAACCCGGGTAATAGTTGACCAAATTTGATGACTGGAATTTCTATCAGATAGCTCAAAATCTCCTGAATCCAACAACACACAGAACTGAAACAAACTCACTGTTTTAGACCTCCAAATATGCGTTTGAAACCTTTTGGTTTTACGACAGTTCAACAAGCGAGAAAATAACAATTAGAAAACTTCGAGCCAGTATGGTATTAAATTTTTCGCGAATTTCTTCCGGCAATGCTTCGAACATCGTGGTTAGTTCCATACTGTCGATTGACTGAAGATCATGTTCCTGTTGTTCATCATGACTTCTTAGTTGCTGAATCTAAATCAGGTGTTGATATTCCAATGCATAACTTAACTTTGGAACAACTCTTGAGTATGAACCATGTTCGATGATACCAAGGAAAGACAGTCTAAAGTTGATTCCGATCAATCCACATTGACTGAACACATTGAAATGAAAAGTCGAAACATTTATAATCTCAACGATAAGATGAAATTAACATCAGCTTAATCAATTCTTGATGATAACAAGAGATTCCTAGCTGGATTACAAGAGTTACATTTAGAAGGTTTCCAACCAGAAGTTTGTTCTATTGATGCTGGTTTAATTACAGAGTTAAATGATATTAATCGTGTTAATTTCATTGCTCTGTTCAATCCATTGGCTGAATTTGATGGTCCTAAAGGACATGAATTAGTGATTGAAACTCATGAAACCAATGATTGAAGTGTCTACTACAAAGAAATCAAAAATTCAAAGCAGTAAAAGGATGAATAGAATCATCTCATATTGGAATAAGTGTTGGAAGGTTTAGTACTCTGAATATCAACACTCAATGCATATCAACTCAACTTTTTTGGTCAAGTTGTTTGACCCATTGTTCGTATTTTTTATTTATGATAAGACATTCTTGATCAGGACCTCTGTCTTTGTAGTTGGGATTCACGAGTGCCCTTTGACGGTTGAATAAAGCATTTTGCACAGGTCACACTAAAGAGTCGGTTTAATCAGTCTCTGGTAAAACAAATTTGAAAGTAACTACAGATTTTGTAGGTCATTATATGTTTATAATACAGTACACAGACATTACTCAAAACTGCGTCGTCTCCAATCTTTGCTGTTCCAGAATAGCATTTCTCGTATCCTCATCAACACAATCCTCAAACAATTCAGCAGGAACTTGCGCAAGACCAGTTGGCTTAGCTAGGTTATTCAACGATATCCTAGTCTCGTAAATCAATCTTTGTTTCTTACCATTATCAGAATCATTTGGATCAGTCACCTTGGTGTATTTGACTCTTTGTGGTTGTGTGGCTTGTGGAATGAAAGTCAATCCAGTATAGACATCCTTGACACCACGCTGGAGATTGTTCTGTCTCTTGACATTCAAAGTGGAGTTGAAAGTAGATGCTGCTTCTGCATGTTTGAACATCCAGTTCTCTTCATTGATGTGATTAGTTGATCTTAGAACTTTCATTGATTTCAATTCTAATGATTCATATTGTGGTTGATAAGCTGGCACAGCAGTACCTGATTGATGATACACATTTGAAGCACCATGCCATGCAACGTATTGGTTTTGATTGTAGTTTTGTTTGTTTGCGGTGTCATCAGGTTGTGCTAATTCACCTTCCTTAACTAAACCTAACTTCTTAACTCTTTCTGGATAGTAGTCATCAGTGACATATCTACCACCAATAATCACTTTAGCACCAAACTCTCTGAATATACTTCTTGCTGTGACCAGACCAATAACACGACCTTTGTATGAATGCGGTATTATATCACGATCGATCAAATCAAACTTCTCGTCTTGGTTCAACACGTATTTATGTAATAATTTATGCTTTTGAAACAACAAATAAGAATCTCTGAAACCAACACAACGCGCAGGTTCCGTAGAAAGCATAAATAGCTTGTTTCCTTTACCCTTGACTGTAAATGTACGGACTCTGAATTTTCTATCTCCTTTCAAATGACCATCTTTATCTATTTTGGTTTCACCTTCTTCATCTTCTGTCAAGTTGTAATCATCATCAATGACTTCGTATGATTTACCTTCATCTGATATGATTGATGGAAACACAGGTAACGGTTTTCTACCACGCTTAGCCTTTTGTGGTCTTGGCTCTGTCTTTTGTTTCTTCGTAGCTGGTTGACCATTTTCTTCTTCCTCCTCTGGTTCTTGTGCCTGGTCGTCATCATCATCAAGATCTTCTCCTTCTTCTTCTGGTTCTAAATCGTCTTCATGATCCTCTTCTTCCTCTTCCTCTTCCTCTTCTTCTGGTTCCTCGATTTCAGCGTCTGGATCATCGGATATCTGTGTGCTTTCGTACGTGGTTTCGTCAGCCACAAGACTTTCGCCTTCTTCGGTAGCACCGCGCATACGTCTTCTGGACATGTCTAATTGCACTGATTTAACACTTTCAACACCAAAAACCATGTCCAAAGTAACAATTTTCAAAAACCAAAACAAATCCAGAAATTGCGAAACCGGAAATCAGCGGTGTGTGGGTTTCCGTTAGTTTCTGTTGTTTTAGTCAGCTATTACGTCACTAAGTATGAGCTGACGTAAGCTGTTGACCCACTTTTTGACGTTATCGTTCAACAGTTTCAGACCTGACATCAACACACTCACCCAGGCCAACCCATTGCGCAGCCAAAACGGGCCCACTTGCATCTGCTATTCATTTCGCACACACTATGTCCGAGCTCTCCCTCTTCCTGGACTCCATCTCCCTCGAGGACACGCATACGACCACCCATGAGGACATCTACCACCTGCTGCTTCGCAAACAACAGCACCAATCACCTTCCACCATTTCCAGGCACATCCCACCACAAACTCCTCCGAGCCCTCCTCCGGTCAACACCATCAACCCTCAGCAGCTGGGGTCCTCCTACACCTCTGCCTCTGCCTCTGCCTCGAGCTCCAGCTCCACCACCCTGCCTCAGGATTCTGCTTCTGTCTCTTCGTTAGACGAAGACGAAGATCAGCTAAATAACAATCACCACCACCATAATAATCATAATCTTAATCCACAATCCAACAATGACGATGAATTATTCACTGAGAAGAAGTCACCTAGAATGAACTGGGCCATGAATGATGAATTCCACCGAGCTATCCAAACGTGGTTAACTCAAAATGAAAAACAACAAGCGAAATACAATAAGAGAAATTCAGTCAGTGAACCCTCCAACATCATCAGAACTTCATTGACGAAAAGACGTAAGTCTGATTCATCCGTCGCATTCATGAGGCCATCCCTCAACAACACCAACTCTTCAAATCACAATACAAACCCAATAATACCTTCTGTTTCTCAACCAACGACGAAACAGTCCACACCTTCGTCATTGAATCCTACAGAAGAGGAAGATCTGGAAGAGAAACCATTTAAGTGTGATTCATGTGTCAAGGCATTCAGAAGGTCAGAACACCTTAAGAGACATATCAGGTCCGTTCATTCAAATATTAGACCATTTCCATGTAAATTTTGTGATAAGAAGTTTTCAAGATCTGATAATTTGGCACAACATTTAAGAACGCATAACAAGCATTGATTTTCAATCTACTATTGCATTATAAGAGATGTTTTACTAAGAAAAGTCTATGTCACGCGATTATTTTACCCACCACCTATGTTTTTATGCTACTATTGCTTTTTATTTATGTTATTTTAGTTCTATTTTACTTGCTATCACACCACCCATTTGAGTGTGTTAGTTACTGGAAAAGCTGCATATGATCCACGAGCTTATTTTACTACTTGCTTTCACTACTTCTTGCTATTTATATTTATTCTAAATATTCCTTAAAGATTTGTGCACGATGCTGATGGTTTGACATTGTAATCTATTACAATTCCATTGACACATGCACATTCTGCTGCTGGTCCTACATCACAGAGTAAGGTCCAACTTGAACAGATTTTTGTAACCATTGCTTGTTGAGACACTCTCTTTTTATATATACATTTATAAAATAGTCTGATTTCTGTTGCTGAGACTGTATTTGGTTCCTAATTGTCGTGAAATTCCGATTGTTTTGATAGTCATCTCCCACTGTCGCCGGCTATATAAAAGTGAGGTGAACATTATTTACCCGGATCTTCTCACGAAAATTCCAAAAAAAGAATTTCCAGTTGTTATCATCAGTTGAGTAGCACGAGACAAAGGAGAAAAGGGAAAAGGGAAAGAATCCCGGGCAGACAGTACAAAGAGCTCACATCAATGACGATAGATCAGATCCCGACTGTGAGGACAATAGAGATTGCGAAGGACCTGGAAACAGGTATAAAGTCGATCAACGAATACGAGATACTTAAAAAGCTAGGAAATGGACGCCATGGAAAGGTTTACCTGTCAAGATCGAAAGCAAATGGATCGAAATATGCCATAAAGGAAATATCCAAAATCACAAAGATCAATATTCTGAATAAGAATCCAGATCTACAGATAACGAAGATTTTAAACGAAATCAATATCATGAAGATCATCCTTCATCATCCCAAAATTCTCAAACTTCATAAGATTCTCAATGACTTCAAATCGAACAAGATTTATTTGGTCTTGGAATACTGTGAATATGGAGAACTCAAGTTTGACAAAGGTTATGGAAATCGTTATGAATTATCATTCATGAAATCAATGATCAGAGACGTGACATTAGGATTAGAATACATTCATTCCTTAGGAATAATTCATCGTGATATCAAACCATCTAACTTATTATTAAATCATGAAAAAGCTGTAAAGATCAGTGACTTTGGTATATCGCATATAATATCATTCATTAATACTAAACAGGATATCAATACTGGATTTGGAACACCTGCTTTCTTATCACCTGAATTATGTGATTGTCATGAACAGAATGAATTAACGGTGTTATTGAATGAAAAAGTGGATATTTGGGCATTCGGTGTCAGTGTTTATTGTTTGGTGTTCGGAGAGTTACCATTCTTGGGAAATAATGAATACGATTTGATCAATAAAATCACTTATGATGCTGTTGATTTTTCAGTTGATAGGTTGAATTTGAAAGATGAAGCTGTACAGGAGAATGAGAAAGCTCTGTTGATTGATTTATTGAAGAAGATGTTGGATAAGGATCCAAAGAAAAGGGTAAGCCTAGAAAGTATAAAGAAGCATGAATTTGTGATCAATAATTTGAATGAGACTGAAGTTTCAAAATTTCAGAAGTTCAATGATCAATACATCAAAGTGGAACCAATTGCAGAAGTCAATATAAAAAAGACTAACTCAATCCAAAGAAAATTCAAATCATTTTTCAAAAGAAGGACGTCATCAGCAGGATCAGCAACACGTCTTCCTGTTTTGGCAGGACCTAATTTATCATCAGAATCAAAATCAGAAATAATAATACCTGAACCTGAATCAGATGATGAATCAATTCCAATCCCAACACATCTATCTACACAACTCACGGAACTTTCAAGTTCACAAGTTTTCCAAACAAAGACACCAAGCAAACCAGCGATGACAGCACTCACAAGACCACAACTGGAGAAACAAAAGAGTTCATTCACCATCCTTCCTGAAGGTGCGCTTCTCCCAACTGCTAAAATACATACACCGAAGGCATCGGCAGTGACACTACCACCATCAAACAATTCATTGAACTTAACATCGTTCCTGAAGAAAAAAAACGCAACAGCTGATCAGTTTAATGGATTCTCTATTTATCAGAACTATGGAGATTCAGACGATGACGACTCTGATAATTCAAGCATAGCAAGTGTTGAGAACTACTACAAGTTTGGGGATGATATAATGGGTAGATTCGGTGATGGAGGGGAAGATCTGTTGGATAACAGAGGTATTGGAAGTCCTTCACTGAAGAAAAGTGATGATGGAGATTTGGGAAAGTTTAAGAGTGTTAATGAGTATTTGGATATTTGAAGAGGTGATTTAAGCATTGTATTTTTTGTGTTACTATCTGTTAGGGTTTTCTTGCTGTAATTGATACATTCAGGTCGTTGTTATAGATTACTGTTAGGGTTCATATATTTGGGCTTCATTTGGGTAAAGAGGTTATTATCATATTATGGTGGCTAGATATTATTATGTTAAAGTCAGTTAACTGTATACCTTCTACACTATCGTAGCGTTCAACATGTCCACTGCTGGACTTTAATCGTGTACCTGCTTATCAAGGGACAGCTAAGAAACTGGACACAATTCAAGGTTCCTGAAACACCAGCTGACTTCTGTATCAGGATTCTGCACAATGCACATCCTTTGAACTTTCTTATAGTATATAATTATCAACTTCCATCAGATGAAACAAATCAAGTCTCAGAACGTTTCACTTGTAAGGTGTCAACTTGGTAAAACATGTCCATCTTCCGAACTTATTTAGTACGTCGACCAGGAACAACACACTCGCCCAGCATGAGAAATAGACATGGACTTTTTTCTATAGGGACAACCTTCGGATATCTGACTGAAACTTGGAAGCTTCCACGGTTCCACCGTGCGGACAATGAAACACGAATCAGGGATCCAATTCTACTGCACGGTCCAAGAGTTCCAATATCAATTCTGCAACGTTGTTTGTTTGGCGAGATCGTTGCAAATATCAGTGCTACTTTTCCGAAGAGGAATTAGCCGTGGTCCTGTTCTGCGAAAACCAGCTTGAAGTTTCATGTGGACGATCTAAATTCGATCGTCGTGTTAGAAGACGTGGTACAGGTTTGACTGAAAGGAGAAAAAAGTCCACTGTTTTAGGAAGGAGTTTATCTGTTTAGGGGTGGATCATAACTGTCTGATCTGATGAGGAAGAAAGACGTTCGTTCATGTAACTGAAGGCTGTGCTCATCAACTAGTGAACAATTTCGGTATGCGCAGCGCGCTGGCCGCTAGAGCTGCTAATTATATATAGATAATAGTATACCAACGCCCGTGTCCTACCTTTACCATCAATTAGCCACTTACGTTGCGTACGTGTAGGGTGAGTGCCGCGTATAGCATGTCTTTGTTAATTGGTGGTTCAAGTGAGGTGTTGATGCCCATGAGTTCATGATGAGAGTCTCGGAACTGTACTACATTCTGCGAGTGTTTACAAAAATTGGTGGATGACATCTTCTTCGATGATGAGCAGTGAACACATCATCAACGTTTCATGAATCATTCTCCACATCACACTAAGGTATGATTAGATCATCCCTAATCGTTCTTGAAATGCGTGAAAGCTAGAGATATAGCATGGGCTCGATATCGCGGATGGTTCCGTGGAATTATGTACGATCTGTTTGGTAACTGATTTGCCTACGTGGTTCTTGATCTTGGGAACGTTGGAACCACGATTACAGGGAATCCTGCTAACGATCAGTTGACATTAAGGCTATTACTCCTAGTGGATAACTAGGTTCCAAAGAAGTTGTTTGTTATTCCATTGTGATATCTCATTGAACCATAGCACGTAGTGTTTATCAAGTGTATTACTGCTGAATCTTGATGCCTACAATAGTACCAGGCGCGTCAAGTTGTCCAGAACTTACATGTAATTATTATATATAGCCTGGCTAAATCATATACACACTTGAGCCTGACCACAAAATTTCTCGCGACAATCATAAAGAAAAAATACCAACTCTTGCAACGGAATATGAACCTCAATTCGAATCGCCTTTAGCATTGGAGTGACAACCTTGTGGTTTTCTTTCAGAATGTCACGAATAACAATCCTACATCGATCATTCATGATATGATGATCTACAGATGAGGCCAAACCAACCGTCCCTCCACTCAGCACTGGCATCAAACCGCGCATGATGGGTAAAAATTTATGTACAAGACTGATGCGCAATTTGCAACTTTTCCTGCATGAATTTTCCTGATGGAAATTTACAATTCCCGAAAGTGACTAATACAGGCAACTGTAAACAAACAACTCCGAATTAGGCAAATATTTGCTCCGAAACTGCACTTCATATGCATAATCCTGCGTTATTTGACATTGTATCAATGTTTTGATTTTCCCCTTTCGGGAGACAAAGATTATTCTTGCTGCAGATAAACTGTTCTGTATGTAAATCTTTTGGTGGAAGTTTGGAGCGTTCAAATATCTTTCAGTGTGCTTTAAAGATGGAGATGTCACACTGTGGTTGGAGAAAGGCGTATCGTGAGAGTCACAAGTTAGATAAGTTAACGAAAATATAGCAAAATTTGAGTAGTTGGCCTATCATTTGATGAAGTTTCATATCTGTCCGAATGAGGCGAGTTACGCAACACTTTCTGCGTCGTGCTAAGACCCTAAACTTGAAAGTTGAGACAGATGGCGGTGTTTTAGAAGCTGAACTTCAGAAATCTGTGCTTATATTCACATTGACAAGCTTTTGCTTACAATTTACGACCGACTACCGAGCGCGTTTTGAATATTTGAGTTTTGAGGTGAGATTTACACATTTTGTTAGCATCTCAAAAGGGAAAAAGAGAAATACAACGGATTATTTTTCTTGCTTGCTGAGGAAACTTGAAACAAACTCCTCCATTTGTATAAAACCATCCAATTCGTCCTATTCCCCCTTTAAAGCCTCGCCAGTAACCACCACCACCATCACCATCACCCCTACACTCGCTGAAACCTACACAAATCACCACCATGAACCTCGATTCACCATCCAACATGATCAAGAGCATAGAACAATTCTTTGGCTCAAACGATTCGCCAGACTCTCCTTGTGTGTTATCTAAGAACCTACTCAATAAAACTGGTAGAGCCAATAAGAGACCAGCTCCACTCGCTACAAGAGACCTCAACACGCTCATGGATCTCGCGGACACCAGATACGACAGCTCCACCTCCACACTTGCAGCAGACCTCTCGGAGAACTTCCACATCGGTCAAGAGATAAAGTAAGTACCTATTTTGTTACGCAGCCCTGGTGAATTATGGACGGACCCACTAAAAAAGTCAAGTCAACTATTTTTTTCTGTTGTAACTTCTTTCCTTCACCAGCGCTTAACCAGTAAACAGTGGTATTGGCCCCAGTCACTAACAGTCCTCCTCCAGTCAGCAGCGCAAGTCCCTGTCCAAACGCTCCACATTGTTCGCCAGAATGGAACCACCGCTGCAGCCGACCCGTCCAAGTTTGCACTCAGGCTCAGCGCGCAGCTCACGCACCGCCTCAAATGCCTCCATCTCTTCAGTCTGCTCGCTCAGCTCCTTCTCCAGCGTCGATTCTGCTTCATCAGCAACCACATTTGCTCTACAGGCGCCATTCCAGCAATCGACACAATCCGCTAACGCCAATGGTCCAAGAAAGACACTACGAAGAGCCAAAACCACATCTACTGATGCCCTGAATCCAAGAACACTAAAGTCCATCTATGCTTTGAATTACTCTGAAAAGTTCACGGGTATCACCAGTGTTAATAACTTCGATGACGACTTTGATACTGAGACTGAAAATCTGCTTGATAAGTTGTGTGTTCCCTCTCCAATCATGGAGAGAACACTTGTGTTAGATGATGATAATGAAGAAAAAGAAGAATTCAACAAGAGAGAGATCGGCTCACCAATACAGAAGAAACCAATCAGATCCAAGGTTCGTCGTATCCATTCCATGTTTTACTCAAAGAAAGAAATTACTGATACTACAAATATGTTTGGTAATCTGATGAATTCCAAATCTCCAAATTTAGACAAAATCCATGGAATCAATGGTGCCCCAGATGATGATTCTGATGAATGCTTATCTAATTCAATGTTAAATAAATCCAAGATCGAAGTGTTCAATATCAAAAATGATTCCATTCCAAGAATCAATGTTCAAACTCTATGTAAGATCCTTGATGGTCAATATAGAGATTATTTTGATGAAGTTACTATTGTTGATTGCCGTTTTGAATATGAATACCAAGGTGGTCATATTGATGGTGCAGTTAACGTTTCATCTCAAAGAGAGTTAGAAGAGAAATTCCTCAATAAATCAAACAAGTCCAATAACTTCCAAACAAAGAAGAATAAACTAATTGTTTTCCATTGTGAGTTCAGTTCATATAGAGGTCCACTGATGGCTTCTCACTTAAGAACCTGTGATAGAAATATCAATCAAGATAATTACCCACATTTGGACTATCCCGATATTTTGATTTTAGAAGGAGGGTACAAAACTTTTTTTGATTCTGAAACTCAAAGATGCTATCCAAGAAAATATGTTGAAATGAATGATGATAACCATAAGACATTATGTGAAAAGGAATTGACAAGGTTTAAAAGAGACTTGAAAAAAGCCAGTTCTTTCAACAACCTATCATTTGCTGCATCTGTTAATAGCTCATCAACTTATGTCACTTCAACATCTACAACCATCACATCACACAAACTGCATAAGAGAACTTTAACTTCAGGAGCCATTAACTTTTCAAGAAGACCAAGTTTGAAATCACAATTCATAGATTTTTCAACAAGAAGTTCAATCGACAAGAACATTAGTGAATCTGATGATGAAAACAAACCACCAGCCTCATTGAACTTTGGATTCAAATTCCCAAAACCAGTCGACCCAAACTCCAAAAGTTCCACAACTACTACTAGCATTGATAGATCTTCATCAACAACAACGACTTCCAAATTTGCATTACCATCACAACCGCATAATGATACTCCAATAGTCAAAAAGAAACTATCCAGATCACTGACATATAATATGTGATTCTTATCATACCACAACTTAGCATTCATTTAACCATTTTTTCACATTATTCGTTACGCTTTTGTCGCCAATTCCGTACGAGAGTCTTTTTGGTCTGTCTATATTCATTAGATCAAGGGCCTTGAATTGGTTGTATTATTTTTTAATCTTTTGAAAATCTATAATGGTTATTACCATCATGAATTGAAACTGTAGTTGACCGATTCAAGTAAACTTCTGGTATATTCAAAAACAACAAAAAGAAACTAATTAGAATCGGGGTTTGGAATATCTTATGACCCTGGAAGAACCTTACGATACCGATCACCTTCTAGTTGTTTTCATGCTTTAGGATTTGCAAAAAAAAAAAGTAGCAAAAAAGATGATTTCGCCCAGGATCGAACTGGGGACGTTCTGCGTGTTAAGCAGATGCCATGACCAACTAGACCACGAAACCACTTTTCTTCTTTAAATTTTGCGCTCCACCTTCAAGTACTCAAATAGGTGCCTAATGATGCAAGATATGCAGTATTGGCGAAGTTCTAGGATTTAGTATACGAGAGGTTAGCCAGTGGCGTTAACCATCAACTGAGTTTATAGTTACACCAATATAAGTCTTTGCTAGAAAAAAAAAAATTCTCATATTGAAAAAAACTTCCCTCCCATTCTCCCAGACCACAGGCCGCAGAAGCAAGTCGCCAGAAACAGTTATATAGAGTAAACTTAAAGTCGTATATTATGTTGAGAAAAAGGAGGGAGATGCAAGTTTAATATCAATTGCAAATTATAGAAATTGAAAGTGCCGTTCTAGTTACCGGCACTACCGCCGGTATATCCGCGAAAACATTAAATATTGTAATCGATGTTAATCCTAGTAGAATTACATATTGTCGGCATCAGTTGATATTATTCGTTTCCTTGCATCATGAGTAACAGCTCCGATCATGACTAGCAGATAGCCGTATAAATATAATAATCTGATGTTTCTATTATATACGTGACCTTCCTGATGAGACGTCCAGCTCTACTTTATGAAAAATATTCCAACCTGGGAAGATTCCACCAACATGTCCTCAGCTGGGAAACGCGTTCTATTAGTTATATTTCATTAATTAGGTACTGCTTGCCAGTAGCATTGTGATACAAGTACGATCCTGTCCCAAAACAGTAGTTTGTAGTCACGTGAAACATCAAAAAATTATCAGATTCCTCATCTGGTTCGGACAACATATCCATCTACCTAAAATTTTTTTTCTATGTTATTTACCTTTACACAAAAGATATCAGAAACACGTAAGTCATTTGCTATAATTGCTGCTGAAAAATGGTTAAGAAAGCTATTGATTCCCGTATTCCGGCTTTAATCCGTAATGGTGCCCAAGAGAAGAAACGTAGTTTCTTCGTCATCGTTGGTGACAAGGCAAAGAATCAACTACCCAACTTACATTATTTAATGATGTCTGCTGATTTAAAGATGAACAAATCCGTTTTATGGGCTTATAAAAACAAGTTGCTTGGGTTTACATCCAACAGAAAGAAGAGAGAACTTAAGATTAAGAAGGATGTAAAAAGAGGTATCCGTGAAGCCAATGATCAAGATCCATTTGAAGCTTTCATCACAAATCAACAAATCAGATATGTCTACTATAAAGAGACTGAAAAGATTTTAGGTAACACTTATGGTATGTGTATCCTACAGGATTTCGAGGCTTTGACTCCAAATTTATTAGCTAGAACTGTTGAAACCGTTGAAGGTGGTGGTATTGTTGTCTTATTATTAAAGTCAATGACCTCTTTGAAACAATTATACACAATGTCCATGGATATCCATTCACGTTATAGAACTGAAGCACACAGTGATGTTGTTGCTCGTTTCAATGAAAGATTCATCCTATCCTTGGGTTCAAATGAAAACTGTTTGGTTGTTGATGACGAATTAAACGTCTTGCCATTATCAGGTGGTAGAAATATCAAAGCTTTACCACCAAAGGACGAAGAAGATCTATCGCCAAAAGAACAAGAATTGAAAGAGTTGAAAGAAAGTCTGGCTGATGTTCAACCTGCTGGCTCCTTAGTTGCTTTATCCAAGACTGTTAACCAAGCACAGGCCATTTTGACCTTCATTGATACTATCTCAGAGAAAACATTAAGATCGACCGTTACATTAACAGCCGGCAGAGGTCGTGGTAAATCTGCCGCTTTAGGTATTTCCATGGCTGCTGCTGTGTCTCATGGATACTCTAATATCTTTGTCACTTCCCCTTCTCCAGAAAATTTAAAGACTTTATTCGAATTCATCTTCAAAGGGTTTGATGCTTTAGGTTACCAGGAACATTTGGATTATGATATTATCCAATCCACCAACCCAGCTTTCAACAAAGCCATTGTTAGAGTTGATATTAAGAGAGGTCATAGACAAACTATCCAATATATCTCACCATCAGATTCTCATGTGTTAGGTCAAGCCGAATTATTGGTGATTGATGAAGCCGCGGCTATTCCATTACCAGTTGTCAAAAAATTGATGGGTCCTTACCTTGTTTTTATGGCTTCCACCATCAATGGTTATGAAGGTACTGGTAGATCATTGTCATTGAAATTGATCCAACAATTACGTGAACAATCCAACTCTGCTAACGCAAGAAATGATGACACTACTGTTGTTTCCAGAGATTCTAAAACCACTGAACCAGAAGTTTTGGGACGTACTTTACGTGAAGTTGTCTTAGATGAACCAATTAGATATGCTCCTGGTGATCCAGTTGAAAAATGGTTGAACAAGTTGTTATGCCTAGATGTCCAAATATCCAAAAACTCCAAATTTGCAACCAGAGGTACTCCACATCCATCTCAATGTAATTTATTCATTGTTAACAGAGATACATTATTTTCCTACCATCCAGTCTCTGAAAACTTCTTAGAAAAGATGATGGCCTTATATGTTGCTTCTCACTATAAGAATTCTCCAAATGATTTACAATTGATGAGTGATGCTCCAGCACATGAATTGTTTGTTTTATTACCGCCAATTGATGAAAACAATGGTAGAATTCCAGATCCATTGTGTGTTGTTCAAATTGCATTGGAAGGTGAAATCTCAAAAGAAAGTGTCAGAAACAGTTTAAGTCGAGGCCAAAGAGCAGGAGGTGATTTGATTCCATGGTTAGTCTCACAACAATTCCAGGATGAAGAATTTGCAAGTTTGAGTGGTGCTCGTGTTGTTAGAATCGCAACCAACCCAGATTATGCTTCCATGGGTTACGGTTCAAGAGCTTTAGAATTAATTCGTGATTACTTTGAAGGTAAATTCACGGATATTTCAGAATCGTCAAAACCAAAAGATTTCAGTGTTAAAAGAGTCACTGATTCAGAAATTGAAAACTCCAATTTATTGAAAGATGATGTTAAATTAAGAGATGCTAAGACCTTACCACCATTATTATTGAAATTATCAGAAAAACCACCACATTACTTACACTACTTAGGTGTTTCATTTGGTTTAACTGCTCCCTTACATAAATTCTGGAAGAACAACAAGTTTTCACCAGTCTATTTACGTCAAACTGCCAATGACTTAACCGGTGAACACACTTCTGTTATGATCAGTGCATTAGAAGGAAGAGAAAGTAAATGGTTAGAAGAATTTACCAAAGATTTCCACAAGAGATTCTTATCATTATTGTCATATGAATTCTCTAAATTCACATCAGTTCAAGCATTAAATGTCATTGAAAGTGCCAAGGCTACTCAAGTTACACAAATTCCACAATTAGCAAAGACCGAATTAGATTCATTATTCTCACCATTTGATTTAAAGAGATTGGAATCGTATGCCAATAACTTATTAGATTACCATGTTATTGTTGATTTGTTGCCATCTATTTCTATGTTATATTTCAGTGGTAAAGTGGAGGAAGTCAAACTATCCAGTGTCCAAGGTGCTATCTTATTAGCCATTGGTTTGCAACGTAAGAGCATTGATGATATTTCCAAAGAATTGAACTTACCAGCAAACCAAACCATTGCTATGTTCTCCAAGATTATCAGAAAGATCTCTACTTATTTCAGAGGTTTAGTCAACAAATCTGTTGAAGAAACTCTACCTGAATACAAAGATGAAACTGTCGCTGAAATGGATGGTGAAGAAGTGAAACCAAGATTTGAAGCTATTGAAGAAACCATCGAAGATGAACTAGACGAAGAAGGTAAATCCCAAGTCAAAGAATTGAGAGAGAAACAAAGAGAGTTGATCAATTCATTGAACCTAAACAAATATAACATTGATGAAGATGAAGTTGAACTAGATGAATCTCAATTATTAAAAGCTGCTGAAAATGGTAAAGTTGTTTCATTGAAGAACAAAAAAAGTAAAAGAAAACCAGAAAATGCAGCTGATATTTATGAAGAAGAAATGAAGGCCATGAAGAAAGCCAAAAAGTCCAAAAAGTCAAAGAAATAGAGTATTTAGTATTATAATTGTTATGCATTCATTATTAATCTATAAAGTTTCCTAGTAATTACATCAGCTACCACTTCAACCCCATCATGATTGGGCCCAAAATTCCATCAAATCCTTAGCTCCGAATTTCATCTCCCAACCAGCAGGTCTCAATCTTATTCAGAAGTTCCAAAATGATACGTATGTTCATCACCATGAGTCAACAACTTACCTGCTATCCATAATGTTTGAACAGAATTATTCCAACATCCATGATGATCATATGATTATGGCGCAAATTTGCTTAGCATGTCATGTTGGTTGTTTAGAAACCTTTACATTGATCTTGTATAATCTTGTGATCATGGCCATGTGACAATTGATTACTTGAGATAGCTGGTCCATTATCATAAAGAGCTTCAGGAAATGGTGATGATTCGAATTCAAGAATTGGTTTCATTACATCTGGTCTATCTGGATGCCACTTATTGACTTCATTCCAAATTAAGTGCCAGTCTTTATCAAAATTATCATTCTCTATTTCCCATAGGAATTTCTCCAGTTTTTACAGAGTTCGGAAAAATCTATGTCGGAGGAAGTTGATCCGATTCCGGGACTTGGTGTAGCACAGTGGTACACGTAAAGAGGATTACCCATCTTAGGTCCAAGAAACTAAAATAGAACAGTTATATCAAGCAACAACCTAAGCATTGGCACAAAGATAACATTAGCCCCAATAAAGATTGATCAGAATTAGATAATACTATCAACCAACAATAATATATATATATAATTATATACTTAATCTAGGTATAATCCTATATGCCTGATGTATCCATGATTATTAGCTAGTGATTCTCCTAACGGCTGCCTCCTGAGCTTTACTAATCACATAACGGTCTTGAATCAGAGCATCTGGGTTCTTCACCAATTCAGCCAACAAAACACCTGCCAAAGTATCACCCGCACCAGTAACGTTCTTCACTTCAGTGACAACTTTATCTGGTTTGTAATTTTCGAACAAGATACCAAATCCATCACTTCCTTTAGATTTGAATGAGAAATGTGCGTTCTTGTTTATTGATATCTTGGAGATGTCTGAATGGGCAGAAAGTACGTAGACACCATTCGCACCGTCTTTGATCAATAGGTTGGTGATATATGGTAATAGGCTGATACCTTTCTGGAAAGTGCCATCTTTGATCAAATGCTGGTGGTCTAGTTTAGATAATGCGACTTCTAGTTTGTTTCTGAAATCACCATCGATTCCAAGTTTGTCTATCAGTGGGAACCATTTATCAAGTTCGAATTTGTTGGATGCTTCAAATGAATCGTAAATCGTGTTCAGTTCTGCCATTGTTGGAGTTGCTAAATAGATTGATTCTTTGATTGATGCTAGTTTCTTTGATTTTGGAGATGAGGTTGGTTCCACAATGAGTTTGAAATTAAGTAGTCCTGAGAGTTCCGATAATTGGGAAACAAGCTCAGGTGAGATATTTAGATCAGTGAGGACAAACGACGGGTTTGAGTTTTCAATTTCTTGTTGGATTTGTTCAAGGGACAGTCTTTCAATGATATCCATATCAGCGCCAGCAATAATTAACTCACCTTTAGAATCATGGAATGAAATATACTGACTTGTATTTCCTGAATCAGCTTTTTTGATTGATGCATTCAACGGCAACTCATGAATGAGTTTATTACCAAACAAATCATCACCAACAATGGACACAAACTTCAATGAATCATTACCTGATTTGACGGACTCACTAGCAACGTTATATCCGACACCACCAAAACTAGAGTTTATCTTGGATGGATTTGAATCCTTATGAATAACTTTATCCATCTTCACATACGAGTCAATAGCAACCGAACCAATGACAATCGATTTGACATCATGATAAATTTGTTTCTGCACTGTAGGCACAGCAGTTGTGACTGGTAATGATGGGATACCCTGACTCAAATTGTTCAGTTCAATACAAATCTGTGCTGCAGATCTAGCATTGTTTAACACAAATTCAATGTTTGTCTTCACACTTGCACCATTTGTTTCTTTAGCAATTTTACTTAGTAAGAATGGTGTGATATCTTTCCCTTTTATGCCTTTTGCTTTTGCTTCTTCATTAGATTTTCCAATGACAGTGTTTATGAAACTGGAATCCAAGGCTATTTCTTTTGGTGGTGGGATACAGAATAAGTAACCGTTCCCCAAATTCATCGAGTTCCCACTATGTATGATCTCGGCAGCTTCTTTGAAAGTCTCAAAATTATAAACTGACTTCACACCAGAGTCCCTTGTATAGAATCCGGGAACATTAGTACCCTGTGGTCCAAAAGTACCAACAAACACACCCTTTGTTTCCAAATATTCCATCGTTCTTTCAATGTCTAGGATCGATTTAGGACCAGCACAAACAACAGCGACTGGTGTTTTCCCCAATTCATCCAAATCAGCGGAAATATCCATAGTGTTCTCACCATCTCTGTGCACACCACCCAGTCCACCAGTTGCAAACACTCTGATACCTGCTTTGGATGAAAGGATCATCGTCCCACTGATAGTGGTACCACCGTTCAGTCTCTTCGCCATAATGTATGGAATATCCCTTCTGGAGACCTTCTTGACATTGGAATCTTGCGCTAGCCGTTCAATCTCCTTCTTAGTGAGACCTACTTTAGGGACACCGTCAATGAACGCAGTAGTGGCCGGAATGCAACCATGTTTTCTTATTTCGTCCACCACTTTGAATGCCATTTCGATGTTTTGGGGATACGGTAGACCATGGGTGATGATGGTGGATTCTAAAGAAACAACGGGCTTTTTGGCAAGCAGGGCATCTTGGACTTCCTTGGAGATCTGGATTGAGAAGAATCTGCGCGATATGAGTCGCGTATTGAGGGCGTTGAGGTGTATTCTGATCATTGATGGGGTTTATTGTTGATGGAGAAACATTTTTTTTTGGTGTCAAAATTTTACTAAGACCGAGACCAAAGTCAGAGGGAGTAACAAGGTCTCAGACTCTACGAACAACCATAAGATATAGTCAATATATCATTTCGATCTAAACAAAACTCTTTAAGTTTATAAGGTCTTTTCAATCAACTCGATCTTGTAATCATCTTTTAAGACTTTGATAATTGGATCATTGATTTCTGGAGAGTATGGAGCAATTAAACCTTTCTTAACAGCTAATTCATCTCTCAAGATCAATTGAGTGGCAACAGCAGCTGGAGTACCAACTAACTTAGCCATTGATGAGTATCCTGAACCAGTTGGTGCACCGTAATCGACTAAAGTAGAAGTTCTGGTTTCTTCAGAACCATCTTTGTTCTTGATACCAAATTTATGTTGTAATAAGACTAAATCTCTTTCACCTTCTTCTAATTGTAATAATTTTTCGAATAAGGCACATAAAGTATCTAATGGGTTACCCTTTGGATCAATTTCTTTGTCAGATAATAAACCAAACCAGTTGAAACCATCGATGATAGTTTTCTTAGCTTCTTCACTGGCAAATTTAGTTTTTGATTCAATAGCAGCAACCAAATCGGCTTCTGAAGATGATTTAGCATCTAAGTATTTAGCTAAAGCATCAGCCCAAGTGGCTTTAGATTGAAAAATTTCATTTTCTTCATCTTTTAATAAACCTAAATCGACTAAGACCTTAATGAATTCTGGGAAACCTTCGAATCTTAAAGTACCTCTGATAACAGTTTCAGCTTCTGGAATCTTATATAATTCTCTGAAAGCAGTTGAATCTCTGTTTGGGTAACAAACTAAGTTCTTTTCAGAAAATTCATTGATCTTGTAAGGAGCAGTGTAACCCATTAATTCAGGACCATCAACTTCAACTTTTTTACCATCTTTGTAGAAGGTAGCAGAGTTTCTTAAAGCTAATAAGACACCTCTAGCAGACCATGAGAATTTGTAACCTAATGGATTGTTAGCGTTTTCTGGAGCGACTAAACCACCACAGTATGAGATGAAAGATTTGATTTCACCACCGGCTTTGTGGACTTCATCAATGGTTTTGACAGCATACAAATGATCTAAACCTGGATCCAAACCAATTTCGTTGAAGACCAAGATTCCAGCTTCGTTGATTTGATCTTCTAATTCCTTCAAAGCAGGAGAGATGTAAGAAGTGGTTAAGACATTCTTCTTGTATTTGATAGCAGATTTGACAACAGTGGCATGGTAAATGTATGGAATCAAAGAGATGATCAAATCGTGGTCTTGGACAGCAGCATCTAATTCAGATTCATTGGAAACATCAACAGAAATAGCAGTGGCATTTTCACCGGCTAAGGCTTTAGCTTTTTCTAAAGTTCTGCAAGCAACAGTGACTTCAATGTCATCTGAGTTGGATAAGATATCGACGGTTGGCTTAGCGACGAAACCGGAACCTAATAATAAGACTTTCTTGACCATTGTAGGAGTTGAATTGATCTAAGCTTAACTGAATTAAGATCTCAAAAAACTGGATATAATTAAGAAAACTGGAAGTGAAAGATTATCAAAGAAAGTATGAATCATAATCTGGAAGCATGTTGCGCGTACCCGGTTTATCGCGAAACCTGAAAAATACTTCCGAGGGTAGAGCTCTTTGATTGTACCGATTTGGCGCAATCAAGCGAAGATCAAGGGTCGGAACTCAGGATTGGGATTACGTAATTATAAGTTGTGGCCTGTGGCCCTACCTAAAAGTCAGATCTGGCGTTTGTTTGAATCAGAAATGAAAAATTTTCGAATCTTCACTTTATTTGCATTCTTTTTTCCTCTCTTTATGAATTTAATGGGAGCTTATCTCTACGGTTATGCCATTTTAAACAGATAGCAGTAGTAAACTAACCCCAGAGAGTGAACCACGGCTTTTGCAGAATGTGTATTGATACGCTATTAGCGATCCTAATCAGCACACTTTTTGAAAAGCCGTTACATACTTTAGATAGAATTGTAATAAATTTGTTAGTAGACCTCTCTCTGAATCCTGTATAGTGCTATTATGTACATTCCAGCATTATACAGCAAACCTATCACACAGTCCAGACTCCAGATTAACTGTTTGCTATTAGCCAGAGCACCCTCTAACCAAAATATTCCAAATATTTTTTCGCCTATCTCAATTTCTGGATCGCTAAATATGAACCTATTTTCAAAAATCAACACTGCGAAACCGAGCAAAATATCCCAACAAACATCGAAGAACCCGTACAATGTCCGGCTGGCAAGACCTCCTGACGTCCAGTTACAGATCATACAAAAAGACAGTCCCACTTTGGTACCTTGTCAGCATTCTGTTTGGGATATTCGTGTTTGTTTCCAAAAATAACGAATATGCCATAGTGGAAAATGACATAGATATAGTCAGCTTCAAGGATGAGTACCAGCATGATTCAGCATTGAACGATCCAAACTCGTTGTCATCACTGGCCAAAACCACAGAACTTCAGCCATTCCCTTTCAATCAAGATACCTCTGTCTTACCTATTGCACCATATAAAGACATTCAAGATAAATTGGACTTCAAAGCCACGTTAGATGTCTATTTGGAAGCCGTTAAGGATTTCGTGGCGAAATCAACATCAGGGAAATCATTATCTGCTCCAGTTTTCACTTTTGATTGGAAGGATTTCGTTGATCTGAATATCTTGAAACCATTACTGATTGAAAAACCAAATTGTTTTAGAATTGGTGCGTTAGGTGCTACGTCTAGAATCCCATGGCCGAACTGTCTGGATGAACCAAAGAATTTAGGGTTCGTTTTCATTAATCCTTCATTAGAGCCAGAAACTGAGTTTAGATTGTCCATTAGGGGTAAAACATACCTATACACAGCAGCTTCATTGCCTAAGAAATTGGTATTTCTTGCAGGTGAATTGGCATTCGTTACTAAAGTCGGTAAGAAATCAAGTATCTTAGAGAATAAAATGATTGATGAATATGTCCAAAGAAAACAAGAAATGCATCCAAACCTGAAACAAGAACAGATCATTAAAGCACCAATCAATCCTGTCCATGAAGTCAATGAAATCGCTAAGATCTTGAAGAGAAGTTTGATCAATTTCGAAACTTCTAGATCCAAAGAAGTCGACATCGATGTCAAGAATTTCAAATCACCGGGTGATAAATCCAAATCAGAACTCGCTAATGCGGCAAGACATCATGATGACAGACATTTCAGAAATGTGTTAATCAAATCTAAAGATGGGAAGTGGGTCTCCGAAGAATATTACGACTGGAGATTTTTCAACAAGAAACTGAATAATTTGAACAAGAGAAAAGCATTACATGCAGTGGTGGAGAACTTCCTACAACTATGTACAAATATTGGTATCAAGACTTGGCTGTCTTCAGAATCATTGGTATCTGCTAGATCTAATGGACTTATTGGCCCTTGGGAAGACACAGTGAAATTTGAATTACCAGCCTCTGATTTAACAAGACTGGCAAACTCTTTTAATTACTCATTGATATTATCAGATCCAAGAAATGATACAGGTAGTTATTTAGTTGATATTTCACCATGGTATTTAGAAAGAGCCAGAAAGAATGATGGCGGTGCTGCCCCAGATGTCGCGGATGGTAGAATTATTGACATCAAGACTGGTGCTTATATTGAATTGAATGGTGTTATTCAAGCACCAAGAATCCCACAAGATATTTTGGACAGAACTGAGGACAATGATATTTCTAAGTACGTTGTTAGTGGTAAGGGTAACTTCTGGTACTTGCCTGATTTATTACCATTGCAGAAGACGATATATGAAGGTAAGATTGCGAATCTTCCGAAGAACATCCCAAGTGAATATCAAACTACTCCTACTGGTTATGTTTATAGAGACCATTTGAGATTGTTTGTTGAAGAGACCAAATGTTCGTATGTTCCTGAAGAAGAAAAGGATAAGTTTGATTTATCATACATTGGTTGTTGTCATGATAATCTGATCTGGAAAGAGTACAATTCTACTAAACTGGCAACATTGAATTTCATGGAGGTTAATGGTAAACCGATTAATGTGTTGGATGAAGTTGATATCAATTTTGATTAGTTCTGTTTGCTCACCCTTATTTCGTCAATTGTTTAGTTACATTCGTTTTCAAATGAAGATTGAATATTTTTAAAGAGTAGTATAGTACACATATGTATCTCACATAGTTTTTTTGCAGTTTCATATCACATTTTTAAAGGGCGATACCACGACCATGTTCAGCCCAACTATAAGCTCTTAATGCTTCCCTTCTCTTTCTATTATTTTCTTTGAAGACTTCAATATAGTCAGTCAATAAAATCAAATGGTCACAGTCTTTCAAACTCAAACCTAATTGAATTCTAAGAGTTCTTAAGAACTCAGCAGGGAAAGTAATCAAAATACCTTCCATAAACCTGATTAAGACTTTGGCTTGATATTTGTATTTGTTGATCTTGTTAATGCTTGCTAGATCAGTATTTGTTATATCATTCAATGAAGATACCAATGAGACACCAACAACGAATATAAAGAAACATACTAGGAATGGATTTCTTGATAAGCCTTCATCCATTTTCAAAATCTCTTCCAATGTTTCAAGGTATTGCGCACATCTCTGATATTGTGCCTCTGAAGCGGTTGTTTCGAAATTCCCAATAGTTTCCGCACCACTATCACCCTCAGTAATGTAGATCAACACCAATGTGATGTACTTCGCATATAGCATATCAACAGCAGCTGTTCTTCCTTGTAGGGTGCTCATGTTTATGGTCATTTGGAAATTGAGGATAGTCTGCAACGATTGGTTTTCTGATTCAATTAACAATTTCTTCAGATGTTGTTTCAGATTTGGATCAGGACAGTTTCTGTATTCAACATATTTACCCATTATCCAACAGGTATTCAATGACCAACCGAAGATACCATGTGTAACGTAGTCTAATCTGATACCTTTCTTTCTTGATGGATCCGAATATGGGTTGGGTATGATTTGATTTGTTTCATTCCATATAGTTTCATCATAAGGCAAGAAGAACTCACTGGCTTCCTGTTCTGTAATGAGGATAGGCAAGTTGAAACATAAGGCTGTTAACCTATCCATAATATACAGACCCCACCAACCTCTTATTTTCTCTTCAGTAAAATCAAGTGAATCATTAACGTTGATCTCATTTAGTCTCAGATGTTTAGCAAGTGAATAACCTAGTTTCCACCAGTATGCAGAATCAGTTGGATACGATAACCAAGGCATACAGAAACTTAGATGAACGACACATAAAAAGTCATCAAATGTGAACTGTTCTTTAATTGATGGTAATCGTTCTTGAATCATTCTGTATAGAGATTGACAAGCATAATCTCTGTTGGAACCAGCAAAGAATCTATGATCGGTTTGAACAGCTGAATTTAACAAAATACAAAGAAGTAAGTTGGGCTGAGTCTTCCTCTTACTCTCCAACATGGGGATTCTTCTTAAGATAGAAAACACTTTAGCAGCTGGTTGATATTGAGAATCAAAATAATATTGGTACAATTCATCAGCGACTTCGTATTTCATCCCCAGTTGCTTCAGCTCCTTCGCAGCCTCTGTCAAAACAGGAAATCTCGTGGTCCCAAGGTCAAAATCAACCGGAGCATTCACTAACAAGCTATTTGATGGAATCGTACTTGCTCCGGACATAATAGGACAATCATTAATCAAACCATGGGAAATAAGGTTAGATTCCGGTCTCTTACTTGCAATAAACACATTGTTCTTTGTCTTGACGAGAAGCTTCTCAGCAGTCTCATCCGTAGTCTTTCTCTTCTTGATTCGTTTTGGGTATTTTTCACTGGCTCTACCACGTCTCTTTTCCTGTCTGAGATACGTACATTCTGTCGTCAACCTGGTGCAGTGACCACATGGATGGTTCCCATCACATTTCGTTCTCTTGAAATTACACGAGTCACAGGCCTTTCTAATCCTGACCTTCTTCTCCTGTTTGAAGTCCATTTTAACGGTGTTTTGATGTTATTTATGTTTGTAGGGCTTGAAAGTATTTGGGGTTTAGTAGGGTTCCTGTGAACAGTGGGATCTCTGTGACAAAGTGACTGTGTAACAGAAGAAGTCAGATGATAGTATTGGGCTTTAAACAGCAGAAAAGAAGTGGAATATGTGGGAAACTGACACTTTTGTTCTACCTATTGTACTGGCAGATGGTTGTATTGCTCCTTTTATTTAGCCGGCAATATTCTCGGCCAATGGAGATTTGTGAGGGCGCAAGTGATTAACTATAAACAATAAGTGATCGAACATGCTACGACAAAAGACCGTTGAGATGGTTGTACGGATTACTGGTACTGTAGAATATTAAGGTTATGATCTGCCAGTGCCCATTGTAGAAGAAAAGAGCTTCTTCTGATTTAAAATAACCACCGTGTGACCAGAGAGGTGCGACGTTGGTTCGGCACATGAGTCTAGCCTTCTTTGATGATGAATCAAATTCATGTCGATGCTGCCTGATCTTGTGTTCCCTGGATCCACATGTCTCTCTGCAGCTTGAACCAATCGGGTAGATCCTGCTCATGGGGAAGTTTGATCTTGATGCTTTCCACTGATTGGAATTCTGGGTCTGGTTGGTAGAACTGGATCTCCCCTGTTTTGGACAGACTGTAGATGTCCAATAGGCTCTGACTTTCATTGGCCCTATTCTTCTGTTTTCTCTTCTCTGCCATCTTCAGCAGCGTTTTCGGCACTTGTGGTGATGCAGATAGTAGATTCTCCTCGTTCTCATCAACGTCATCTGTCATTTCCGTATCTTCAGAAAACGTTCGTTCATAATATGTAGCATCAACTGAGCCTCTTCTTGACTGTTCAATATCTGTCATATAACGTGGCTTCATTCTGATTGTGGCTAGTTCAAGAAACGTCTCAGCAAAGTAATTGGCATTCTTCCCACTATAAAGTCTGTACTCTGATATTAGACTTGAATAACTCCACTTGCAAATCTTTCTAACTAAACCAATAATTACATTGGTCTTATCGATTATTAGCAGATTATAGTTCTCTTTATTGAGCAGTACTTCAATCACTTCTTGAATGATATTCTGCGGAAAAACCATCCAGTCATTGGTGTCTGCTTCGGTCCCAATTTCAGTGTCGATATTGTCAAACTTGACAGGTGTGATGTTATTGTAGTTTATGAAATTTTGAAATTTCTTCATCATGGAGGTTTCATTGTTCAATATGATGACTTTCTTGAGCTGCAGTGTTTCCAGAAATGTGAAGTTGATTGGATCTAACTTCGAACATCTGTCTTTGAATAACGTATTAGTATTCATTTCATTTCAATTCATATATCAAACCAAAAATCACATACAAATACCTTCCTCAACTAGGCCAAAGTTGTCTGGTGGAAGTAACATTCTGATAATTGCGTGTATGCGTATAACACTTCCTGATTGATGACAGTTCAAAACACAGCTTCTTCATGATCCCATCGTAATATGATTTGCATTCTTGATTACGTAATTGACATTAACACCCAGACACCGCCTCGTTTTGCGTGGCGAACGAAAAAAACCGAACCAACGAAAACACAATTTCTCCAAACAGTGACAATATAAAACCAAAACAGACTCAAAGCGCCGTGTTGCACTAGCCAATTGCTCTGCGACAAGGATTTCCCACAGTCTGTGCCCTCGCTGCTCGCGCAAAGAACTAGCACAATTCATCCGACCGCTCTGCCTCGTGATATAAGCCCACCAGAGGGCCCGCTTCAGGAGAAACAAGACAACAACAACAAGATCAGCCCTGTCTCCTCAGATTACAACAAGATCATCATATCCCAACTGGCCTTACTATCCACCACTGTTAGCCCCACCAGTTTCCAATTAACTGTCAAAAAGATCAAGCAGATTTGTGACTCACAAGACTCTTCTGAAGTATACATTAGATATTTAAGAAGACTAATCCTCACAAATTCAAACCTAATCTCAACAAACGTTGTCAATAACACTACTATTGAAAAGTTAATTGAAGTAGAGTTAAAATCACTAAGAAATCGTCCATCTGGTGGTCAAATATTAAAGTCAGTTTTATTTACTTTTGATTCTAATTTATTGAAATACTTCTCATTAGATCAATTATTTCAACATTATCACTTAGATTCATTTGATCAGTTATATTTAACACTTTGTTTGAATTTAGAAACATCATCTGAATATTATACTCAGGCTAAGGAAGTCTTTGATAAATCATTCAATTCAGTTATTAAATCAATCAACCAGAAACAACTGAATCTCCCTGAAATCAACAGATTATTGAATTTGATTACATCTTCTGAAATCCCGAGTATCCTACAAACTGTTATCACAAGTGCTAGTATATTTGAGTTCATATCAAGAGAATCTCCCGAACACGTTACAGATCATAACTTAGAGTTACTAAGTAAATTATTATCAAAGATGAAGTTTCAAGAATTTATACAAGGTCTAGGACCTGAAAACATCGTTCCTGAGAAACTATTAGATCAACTGTTATCGGTTCAACCACAGGAGGAATTAGATGAAGCTTTAGCATTATTATTTTCAGAGATTTTGGCACCTGGTTCTCAAAACCTATCAGGCTCTAACCAAATCACTTCATTCACACCAACATCAATTCCTGAGGCTTCTGCAAGAGGCTCACAGTTTGGTTCAATCATCCGTAAGTTACCAAGACATCCAAATTGGGATCAAGTTTTCCAGAAAATTGACTCTAACTTGACAAACCCTACAATTAATCAATCATCATTATCACAGTTATTATCAGCATTAGATGATCAGACTATTGATTTATTCCTAGAGTTTGAATGGAGTTTGAATTTCAAGATTCAGTTATTTATTGCATTGAGACAACTAAATCCAAGAAATGGTTCATTCGATCTATTGAGAACGAATTACTTGAAGCCAATCATCCAAGATCCTGATTTCTCCAACGTTAAGAGTTCCATTCTTTTCTATGCCAATGTTACAAGATTGGAGTTGAATTGTATCTCACAATCATCACAGATTGAGAACGTAGAGTTCAAGAAATTCTTACATCAGGTGTTTGAAGATGACATCAGAACTGCCCCAGAACTAATTGCATTAGGTTGTGTTCAATATTCACCACAATCAAAAACTGTTGATGATTTACTTGAGAATCTGATTGTTCATTTACTGGATGAATCATCAAGTTACTATGCATTGGTTCTGAAGCATTTGAAAGATAAATCATTACTGTTCAATACCATCACCAAGTTGGTTTCTACTAAAGGTACATTACACACCAATACCGTGTCCTTCTTGGAAAAGAACAATCTAGTGGATGAATACCTGAATAACGTTGATTTTGATTCTGGTTTATTATTGGCCGTTCAAGCAGTTAAGGTTGGTTTCAATGGTTTGGAGAAGTTCCTGAATGCTCATAAAGATGTTGACAAGATTTTAGAATTCTTATCCTTCCAAAGTGACGTTAATAGTGAAGGTAAAGTTGAAAACAACAGAAACACTTCATTAAGAGCCATCTACATCCTTTTGGAATTTGTTCAAAAACAGAAATTGACAGAAAACCAATTTACTCAGTTTCAAGCTGTTCAAACTCAAACGTTACAAGCATTCCCTCGTTTGATTAATTTTGGGTTTGATCATGATGATGCCATTTTGAGTAATGGTGACTCAAATTCGTTCCCACAGGACGTGGAGCAACAAATGAAGATCTTCTATCAGAGAATGTACAATCATGAGATTGAAATCAAGGATGTCATTAGTATGTTACAGGCATTGAGAGATTCTGACCAATCAAGAGATCAAGATGTTTTTGCATGTATGATCCACTCATTATTGGATGAATACAGATTTTTCCCAGATTATCCGTTGAATGCATTAGCAATTACATCAGTTTTGTTTGGTTCAATGATTTTCTTCCAATTGATTAGAGGCTCTGCTTTGACTATTGCATTGAGATACATTCTGGATTCATGTAATCAACCACCTGAATCTAATATGTTCAAGTTTGCAGTTCAAGCCTTGTATGCATTTAGACAAAGGTTACCGGAATTTCCAAACTATTGTTCAGCATTAACCGAAATTGAATCATTACAATCTCAACCACAAATCTATCAAATCATTTTAGATGCTGTGAATAATAAGTCTGGTGTTACTGCCGGTGATATTGCACTGAATCAAGCTCAACAACAGCAGCAGTTACAAACTGAAGAGGCATCTACTCCGAGAACTAATGCTTTAAAAGCTATCAATCCTAATGTTCCTTTGATGAATGATGTTCCTCAAGAACAGCCAAAACCTGAAGTTTCTAAGAAGATTTCATTTTTGTTCAATAATTTATCCGATGACAATCTTGAAGCTAAGATCAAAGAAATCAAAGGTCTTTTAACTCCATCCAATTATCAATGGTTCTCTAGATTCCTGGTGACTCAAAGAGTGAAACAAGAACCAAATAATCATTACCTATATGGTCCTTTAGTTTTAGCTATTGATGATGAGTTGCTAATTGAACATATTGTCTCTATTACAGTTGATGAAGTTGATGGTTTATTGAATGGTTCTAATGAGACTCAATCTCAAAGAAGTCACTTGAAAGCCTTAGGTTCTTGGTTAGGTATTGTTACATTGGCAAGAAACAAACCACTGAAACATATCAGCATTGCTTTGAAAGAGTTGTTGATTGAAGCTTATGATAAAGGTAAATTGAACCTGGTTATTCCATTTGTTGCTAGAATCCTCGAAAAGACTGATACCTCTGAAATTTTCAAGTATCCAAATCCATGGACTTTGGGTTTATTGAAAGTTTTGGTTGAACTATACTATCACGCTGATTTGAAATTGAACTTTAAGTTTGAAATTGAAGTGTTGTTCAGTAGTTTGAAATTGAGCATTGACGACATCGAAGCAGATACGGTTATTAGAAAACACGATGCTCGCGAATTGGATTTATCTTTGGAAGCTGCTTTGTCCAACCTGAAATTAGAGTCATCAAAACCAACATCAGTTTTCCCAACTCAAGTCCAAGGTTTACCTCAAGATCAATTAGGTTTAGCCAATCAATTCCAACAGAAACAGTTCCAACAACAACAGCAACGTGTTGGCACTCCAGTCTTAGGTCAACAACAACCTCATCTCCAACAAGGTTTATCCCAACCGCAACAACAATCACGCCCACAACCACAACCTCAACTCGATCAATTGGCAGAAGTTGCCTTCAGAAATCTTCGTGGTACTACATTACTTGTCACCAATGATACTTTGAGAAACATTTTTGGTAATGCCTTAGCTGCTGCTGTTCGTGATATTCTGCCACCAGCGGTTGAACGTGCTGTAAGTATTGCTGTCACGACTGCTAGATCATTGGTTTTGAAAGATTTTGCTACTGAACCTGATGAAGTTAAGTTGCGTAATGCAGCCTATACTGTCGTTCGTCGTCTGGCTGATGGGCTTGCCTTAGCTACTTGTCGTGACCCATTGAAGGAGAGTATTCAAAGTCATGTCCATAGTTTTGCTCCTCAATTGGTCAATATTGAGAATTCACCTTTAGAAGAATTACCAATTGCCATTAATGATAACATTGATCTTGCATGTGCTGTTATTGAGAAGGCTGCTATGGAGAAAGCTGTTCAAGAAATTGATGAAGTTTTAAATAATGCTTATAACTTACGTCGTTTGCATAAGGAAAGAAGATCAGATCAACCATTCTTCTCTCCAAGTCTATCAAGATTTTCAGTTAATTTACCAGAACCGCTAGGTTTGAAACCAAATGGTGTTACTCCTCAACAATACCAAGTCTATGAATCCTTTGGTAAGCATATCACTGCTTCACCAAACCCAGCCAGTTCTGATTTACAAGAGAATCAATTAGGCAGTAATGTTGCTCCACAACCATCATTAGTTAATTCATTACCTGTTCAACAGTTACAACAACCAGTCATTAAACCATTAGGTCAACCTCAGCAACCTACTGCTGGTTTCAACCAACCACAGCCTCAACCACAATTGACGCCTGAACAAACCATTGCTGTTGCTCAAAATTTGATTGAGAATTTGATTAGGATTGTTGGTGAGCAAAGCAAAGATTCATTCTTGGTTCAATTAGCCCCAGACTCACCAGTTAGACTATTGGTCAGTGAAATTTTCAATTTGCTTGCTAAGAATGTTCAAAAGGAATTAATCTTGTTGAAGATTACCCAATTCATTGTGAATGCTTTATTTACTACTTCAGAATCATACTTGTCACTTGAAACCTTTGCGTTGTTGTTGGATAGAGTTTGTGCTATTTCTGCTACTACTAGAAAAGATGTTTTATGGTGGGTGGTCCATGGTTCAGACAAACGTAAATTCAATGAAAGGGTTTTGTTGTTGTTAATGACTAATGGATTGATTCAACCATATGAATTTGATCTACCATTGTCTAAATACATCACTGTTGAAGAACCAGAAACCATTGATTTTGCCATTTCCTTGATTGAAAGTTGTTTGAAATCATCTACATTTGCTACTTATCATTCTGATTTCATTTCGAGTATTGAAGTTTTGAAAGCTATTGAAGATAACGATCAAGTTTCTTCATTCTTGACTTCATTGAAAGATATCAAACCAGCATTTCTATTTAGTGGTGAAGGTCAACAAGAAGAAGTCTCCATTAATGATAACTTTGGTTATATGTTCTCTGAATGGATTCGTTTGTTACAACATAAACCAAATCATTCCAAATTACATTATGTTTTCATTTCTCAATTGTCAGAATCTGGTGTTTTGAATGAAACTGATAAACTGACTCAATTCTTCAGAAGTTCTGTTGAATTATCAATAACTTATTTTAAAGAAGCTGATAATGTTAACGATGGTTTCTTAGCTACAGATGCCTTATCCAAATTAATTGTTTTGTTGTTGGAAAATCAAGATGAATCTGTTGAAGAAAGATTGAACTACTTCAAATTGATCATGTCTATCATTTCATTAGTCTTTGCTGATGATCATACCAAATCTCAAGATAAGTTCAATGAAAGACCATATTTCAGAATCTTTTCAAGTTTGTTATCAGAATGGGCTGAATTAGGATACTCTGAAGATGATGAATTCAACATTCAATTCTATTTGGTTTTAGCTGATTTCTTCAACTCATACCAACCATTTGCATTCCCTGGATTTACCTTTGCTTGGATAACCTTGATTTCCCATCGTTTATTCTTGCCAAACATCTTGGAGTTGAATCATTCTAAAGCCAAGACGAAGTTTGTGTTACTGTTGTTGAATTTGTTAAGATTTGAATCAAAATACATCAAAGGTAAACAAATACCAGAAGTTGTTTCAGTTATTTACAAAGGTACGTTACGTATCTTCTTGTTGTTACTACATGATTATCCTGAGGTTTTACTTGAGAATCATCATCAATTATGTTGTGAAATCCCAGCTTCATTTGTTCAATTGAGAAACATTGTGTTATCTGCATTCCCAAAGAATGTCTCAATGCCAGATCCGTTCAGTCAAGGTTTGAAAGTTGATAGATTACCAGAAATCTCACAAGCTCCAATTGTTGCATATCATCCACAGAATGATCTAAGATCATTGAAGAAATCAATTGATAGTTATTTGAGAATTCCATCACAGCTTCTTTTGAAGACTATTTTGAATGGTCTGAAACAAGCACCATCTGATGAAGCAGGTATTGGTTATTCCAAATCAAACTTCAATACTAAATCAATCAATGCTTTGGTGTTGTATGTTGGTATTCAAGCAGTCACTGAGAAATCAAGTAATGGTCAAACATTCAGTCCAAAATCCGCACATTATTCATTACTTTCTGGGCTACTCCAAGAAGGGTCAATTGAATTCGAATACCATTTGATTGAAGCCATCTGCAACCAATTGAGATTCCCAAATTCACATACTTATTGGTTCAGTTATTTGGTCTTACATTTCTTTGGTGCATTATGGAATGGTAAGAAGTTACAAGTTCAACAGATTATCACAAGAGTGTTATTAGAAAGAATCATTTGTAACAGACCGCATCCATGGGGATTACTGATCACATTTACTGAATTATTGAAGAACTCAGAATTGGCATTCTTTGAATTACCATTTATTAAATCATCACCGGAAGTTGAAGGAATCTTTGAATCGCTATTACGTCATATCAGTTCGAGCTCAAGTTCCAACAAGTCATTACAAACACTAACTACTTCTGCAAGCCAGGCCGTCCCTGCCACTGCGTGGTGATTTGTTTCCATTTTATGTATAATATTGTAAATTAACGTCCATTTTAGTTATGAATTTTGTATTTTCTGTTACAATTTTCGAGAGTCCACAAAAAACAAATAAAAAATCGAGACGATGCCAGAAATATCACCATCTCAAACATCAACAACCAAAACACACATAATGTCGTCCATGTTCTCGTTTCTCAGACGGAGACGAAACTCAGCAGAAAGCGATATCAGCGGGATTGTCGACACACCTCGTGTCAAGTCCAGAAAACCTCCCAGTGAGTATTGATACAGGACTCCAGATAAGAGTGAGATCAAATCAACAGCAGCAGAAACACTAACATATTTCCCCAGACACAGCATTCAGACAGCAGAGATTGAAGTCCTGGCAGCCTATTCTTTCGCCAAAGTCCGTGCTTCCCTTACTTTTCCTCGTGGCACTCATATTCACCCCATTAGGTATCGCCTTGGTGTTCACTACCCATGGTGTCCAACAGTTAGTTGTAGAGTACACGGATTGTGACACGAAGGCCACCTCAGATTTCACTGATGTTCCTTCCGAATACGTGTCTTCTCATTTCAACAACGGGAAGAGTAACCCACAGTGGAAACTAGTGACAGACGGTGATAATCAGACATGTCAAGTGAAGTTTGAGGTTCCTAATAACATCACATCATCGGTGTACATGTACTACAGATTGACCAATTTCTTTCAGAATCACAGAGAATACGTGGGATCATATGATTTACAGCAATTGAAAGGTAAAGCTGTCTCCGCAGGAAGTATTGATGGTGATTGTTCTCCTTTGAAGACCATTGATAATAAACCAATATATCCATGTGGTTTGATTGCCAATTCGTATTTCAATGATACATTCAGTTCACCATACAATCCAGACAACAGTGATGAGATCTACAACATGACAACCAATGGTATCTCCTGGAGTGCAGACAGATCCCGTTATAAGAAGACGGAATACAAACCCGATGAGATTGTCCCACCTCCAAATTGGGCTAAAATGTTTCCAGATGGCTACACAGAAGAGAATCTACCTAACTTGGCCGAGTGGGAAACTTTACAAGTGTGGATGAGAACAGCAGGTCTACCAAATTTCATGAAGATGGCTCTAAAGAATGAGAAAGATACGTTACAGAAGGGTCAATATGTGATTAATATTGGTTTAAATTATCCAGTGTCGATATTTGGTGGTACCAAAGCAGTTGTTCTATCATCTTCATCAGTGATTGGTGGTCGTAACTTGAGTTTGGGTATTGCATACTTAGTTGTCGCTGCTTTAGCTGTCTTATTCGGTATTATCTTCGTGGTGAAGTACGTTATTAAACCACGTAAGCTTGGTGATCATTCATATTTGAATTTCAACAATGACCGTGTCGATGAATTCATGGAGCCACAACAGCCAACAAGACCAGTGAGGGAGATTCTATGAAGTTGTGTACTAAAATCAAGCGGTATAAGGCTATGTTTCCTATTAAAATGTAGAACCGGGCAACTTTGCTGCTCGGAAATAGAAAACAAAACAAACCACAAATCGAAATTGAAAATGAACAACCGTTTACAACTTATTGTTTCACTTCCATCAACGACAAACCTCATCAAAACTGCACTATGTCCAGAATCAAGAGAATATTGAAAGAGTTAGAAGACGTCCAAAACGACAAACAAGCCTCAATCACCTTAGAGCTGGTCTCTGATGACGATTTAAGTCATTTAACCGGTACGTTTTTAGGACCTCCAGATACTCCATACACTGGTGGTAAATTTGTTGTTGATATCAAAATTCCAAACGAATATCCTTTCAAGCCACCAATCATGAAGTTTGAAACCAAAGTTTACCATCCAAATATCTCTTCTGTGACAGGTGCTATCTGTTTAGACATTTTGAAAGACAATTGGACGCCAATCTTGACATTGAAATCATCATTGATTTCATTACAATCATTGTTTCAATCTCCAGAACCTAATGATCCTCAAGATGCTGAAGTGGCAAAGCATTACTTGTCAGACTTAGACGGATTCAAGAAGACTGCCAAGTACTGGACTTCCATATATGCCACTGATAATTCAGGTAACGATGTTAATGATGCTGAACTGTATGGTATTGATGAAAAAACTGTCAAGAATTTTGAAAACATGGGATTCCCAAGAGAAAAGGTCATTGAAGTTTTGAGAAGATTAGGGTTGAAGAGTGTTGACTCTGATGAGCCAAGAACTGAAAATAAAATTATTGAAGAATTGTTGAAATAATGAATTGATGAACATATTACAAATATGATACGATTTGGAGACCAAGTGTCGGCCTTGTAGAAATACTACATTCTGCACTCATTAAACTTTCTAATTAATTATAGCTATATACACTCATGATCTTTTCGTAGCTATGCCCATTTTTGGTTCCATTCCCTATCTATTCTTCTCATAAAAATTATGCAGTTTGTTTAGCAGCGACTGGTCTTTTCTTGTTGACAGGACCATTGTTTTGTCTTTGACCAGGTTTACCATTATAGTTTTTCTTTGGTCCACTGTTTGGATTTGGTTCTTTAAACTCCAAATTATCTGGCTTGGCTTCAATTTTGATAGTTGATTCCTTAATAGATAATGTCTTCTTTTTCAATGCCTTAGTTTGTGATTCAGAAGTTTCGAAACTAACTAATGCAAAATGCCCCCTTGGTTCAACTTTAGTGGTTCTACCAAATTCTCTCTCTAACCCATTCTTGATATCTACCGCAGATAAGTGATCAATACCTTGGACATAGACAGGATACAAGTATTCGATCTTCTTTCTTGGACCTTGTTTGACACCGTTCGCTGGAGCAATTGAAGGAGAGGCAGACGATCCATTAGTTTGACTAACTTTTGGAATTGGCACAGTTTGTTGTGGTGATTTAGATGCTTCTTTTGGTTTTGGAGTTGAAGCTGGCTTTGGTTTGGAGACAGTGAATGGTTTGTCTGGAGTAGATGCGATTTGATCAGCCCAAGATAATGGTTTTGATGGTTTTGAAGGTGCTGTGCTCTCCTTTTCTTTGGATTCAGTTGATGACTCTTCAGTTGATTCTGACTTGATGGTGGTGGTGGATTCGTCTTTTGGTTT
Source organism: Komagataea pratensis (assembly GCA_003707865.2). Taxonomy (NCBI): domain Eukaryota; kingdom Fungi; phylum Ascomycota; class Saccharomycetes; order Phaffomycetales; family Wickerhamomycetaceae; genus Komagataea; species Komagataea pratensis. The sequence continues at coordinate 286,377 of PPMA02000012.1, forward strand.
TGGTGCCTCTTCTTTGGTATCTTTGGATGATTTGACCTCCTTTGCGACTTTTGGTTTACCATCTTGTTTAGGACTCTTGACATCCTTCTTGATGCCTTGCTTAGATTCTTGCTTCTTAGCTGATTTGGTTGGTTTTGGTGTATGTTCTTTGGTTTCTTTTGGAGCTACTGATTCTGGAGTCTTGACCTTTTCGTCTTTCTTTGGCTCTTCGGTGACAGGTTTGGCAGGTTCTGGTTTGGTCTCTTCTTTGATTTCAGGTTTAGTTTCTTCTTTGACTTCTTCTTTAGCCTCCTCTTTGACTTCTTCTTTCACCTCTTCCTTCACTTCGTCCTTTTCCTCGATTTTAGCCTCTTCTTTGACATCCTCTTCAACTTTCTTTTCTTCTTCAGTGTCATCACCAGTTGTACTGATTTCGAAATAATCATCAGGAATCAATCTGAAAATATCATTAGCAATATCATAACTGTCTTTAACTTTACCAGGAGTCAAAATAAAAGATTGGTTGAATCTGAAAACTGGACTCTCTTCAGTTAATGCTAATTCACCCATGACATTAACCAAAATTGAATTTTCATTTAAGATTGATTGTGAATCAATAGAGGAAATTCTGATCTTGGAATCCTTCAAATTGGATCCAGCATAATGTTTCTCAATGCCAGAATGAGTAGAGAAAGTCTCAATCTCGATTGGTTTCTTAACATTATTGTTCAATTCATCAACATTAAAACTTGGGATTTTCGAATGAGTTAACTTTGCACTATCTGCATAAATCTGATATAATTTAGATGGATCCTCGTGAACTTGGGAATAGTAGAATTTCGCGAACGAGTAGGTGATTGCTTCTGTGGACGGCATAGTGGAAACTCAGTTAGGAAAAGAAGACTATTTGAGATAAAATGTGGCTAATTTCCCCAAAATCAACGTTTTATTGAATTTCCATTTCAAAATCAGTGAAATTTCCATGAGGAGAACCGCAAATACGAGGGTAAATGTTAAGACAAGATTATGTAACGCTCATCAGTGCTACTAACGTTAACTGATTGAATTAGTCTGTTAGATATGGAATTGGAAGGTTAATGGAGAATAGCAACCAGTGCGGGATCTATCAATGAATGGTAAGTATATAAATAGGCTAGTTTGCTTTCCACCCAATTCATATAATGAATACCCATGGAAACCCTTCCATAGCCAAGAAACAAAAAGTCGGAACTTGATAAACGATTGTACATGATGAATATTACAGTGATTAGAAACTAGTCTAGATTAAAAGACAAATAGAAAGGCGTGATGGCACCTGTGATATAATTTCATAATTCATGACCAAGAAGTGAACTGTTTAGAGCGTAAGTTCCTTGATTGGAGAACAATTGTTGTTCGTTGGTCAGGCCATGTATGTATCCTTTGAACTTCTTCAAGGTCTCGTCTGAACCGATTCTGTTCTTCAATTCAATGAAACACAAGTTGGATAACAATGCCTGACCACCAGTAGACACAAACAACTGAGATCTTGGAATGCTTAATTCATCAGCTAGGACCTCCAGTGATAATTTATTAGTGTCCTTCTCTCTATTGTTCAAAATATGTTTGGATAAAACCTTCAGATCAAATGTGTCTGGGAAAAATGTTTGTAATTTAGTAACAAAGTCCTCCTCTTTCAAAGGCATAGCATTGTTTGTCAACATAGCAATCAAGAACCCAAAATCATAACCGGCATGGAAACTACTCCAATGATAATCCGGTAATAGAATCAACCCAGAACTAGTCAACAATTCAGCAAATTCAAATTGATTAATACCTCTGATTTGATGATCATGGAAATCAATCCCGGTCTTAACCAACGATTCAAACGCATCATTTGAAATCATCTCTGAATTTAAATCAAATTTGAAATTGAATTGCCATGTACTATATACATTATCTGGCTTCTCACCTTTAGCATCACTCAATGAAATCCCAAATTGAATTAAATTCAATAAATCACAGTTAGTTCTTAGCGTCTGATAATGATAATCATTAGTTGATGTAAAAACACCAATTGGTCTTGCCAGGATCCCTGGGAATTCAGTACTGAATGAAACATAATTATATTGATTGATCAAACGACGAATGACCTGGAACTCTTGATGGAAATTATCATTCCAAACTTCTTTAATAGTGGTTGTTGGTGACTGGATATGTTGTTGAGGAGGAGCTGCAGTACTGGCAAGCAATGGTTGTAATTGCTGTTGTGGTAATTGTTGTTGTTGTTGTTGTTGTTGTTGTTGTTGTAATTGATGAGGAATATGTTGTTGTTGTTGTTGTTGTTGTTGGAAGAGATTATTAAGGTTTCTTTGTGCTATTTGTGGGGATGCAAACGATTGCTGGTTCTGAACCTGGTGTGCGAGGTTCTGGAGATCCGGCTGCTGTTGCAAATGAGGGAAACTCATCGTGGGGTTGGTTACTTCAGAACAGTTATCAGTTGAGTGGAGTGTTGTTGGAAAATTGTTTTTGTTTGAATCGCTGAATAAGTGCTTATGTAAGATGACTCATTTGACATTTGACTCATTAATTTGATAAAATTGCATCAACAGTTTGTTATTAAAGTTAACTCATGTAAGACGCAATTTATTATTATTCCAGGAAGATGACTGGATCTTCAGTTTCCTGAATTGAAAATTCTTTTCCGTATGATGATTGATGATTGACTCTGGGTTGGGCAACCATTTAAATATGAAACGGTAAAGGTTAAATCTAAACGACCGCGTCGCTAGAAACATTGTAGACTTCGCTAAGATCAGATTCATGTGTGCTTCATAACTCTCTGTCAATCTTCTGAAACATAGTTAACCACTGCCAATCGAACTAAACCGAGATTTTTAATAAGTAATCGAGAGTGACTCCTAAGTTGTATGCGAAGTTGTCATGCATAGTTTCCAATTTCAGAATCTCATATTGGAAGGGCTGTTTGTTCCTGGTTCCATTACTCTGTGCCACGTAATGTTTGATTTCAGCTGAGTTCATAGTTACTTCATATTGCTGTAACTATAAACTCAGTTGATGGTTAACCCTGCTAGCTTATTATGCTCTACCAATATAAGTCTGGAAAAAAGATAGTGAATAAATAGTCCATAGTACATGCATCCAACAATCAGTTCCCGGCTTAGACAACCCATGGAGCCTGCGCTGAATTCGATCCAGTAGAAATTTAGCACAACGATCGACGTACATGATTGAAATTTTGAGGCGAGCACTCAGCAGGTCAACAAGTTGATTGCTGAGTTAAGCCTATAAACAACTCTTGGCGATTAGCACTCGCACATCCTGTAGCAGCTTAATTCACCTGTTGTGAGTCGTGAGTCGTGATGGGAGTTATTCAGGTGTGAGAAGTTAGAATTATATAAGTTCACACATTGCTATTTATGTGAGGCCAATAATTAGATTGTCTCTTTGTTGAGTTCATGATCTTCAAAAGAGTAGCAAGGTTGGTGTTGCGGAACGAATCATGATCGTACAGGACGCTTCTGAGCCTCAAATACTTAACCTTTGCACAGCTTCAGGTTCCACAACGCAGGGATTCGCTCCAGGATTGACAAGACTGCAGAGACCTCAGAGTCTCAGACGGTTCGTCTAGACCCCGTTCCAGAGGATGCTACATAAACGTACTGGATCGAAGCTTCAATTATCAATATGGCAGAGTTTGAACTTGTATGGGTTCATGCAAGAGCAGACAATAAACAGCAAGGCAAGGCACATGATCCTGCAGAAAACAAAACATTCCATGTTGAGATGGAAACAGCTAGTGCACATTCAGAATAGAAGCATGCATGGTTTCTATAGCATAGGGAGCTATCAGCTCCACTGTCCACATGATCATGGACAAGTGAATCTGGTAGAGAGAGTGTTGGTTTGGTGGTAGATGGTACGCGTAACATGAGCCTAATTGGGAGTCGGACCCTGGTAACTTGGTAAGTACATGGATCAACTTGGAGGGAACTTGAAGCACAAGTTGACGCAGACGAGGGCGTAACTATACTAATAACTCGACGTGTGTATATTATTTTTGCCCCCTTTATTAAATAGAATGCATATCGTTGGCCCGGTTGGGCCTTTTGTATGTTAAGTACGTCAAGCAACTTGGCGGTTGAGTTTGGGCAGTCCTGATAAACTGAGCACGGGTTGGCTTTGCTTTGTGGAACTCCTGGCCCAACCAGCCAGCCATGATCTGGCTTCTTCCCACAAACACGTCTGCCTTCTTATCCGTCCTGTTCAACATCGCGTCAATCAGCTCCCTCTGCCAGATTCCACCCGCGAATCGCCACCAGTTTCACAATTGTCCAAAAACAGTAATCAATAAACGCATCTCCAGCATGCGCCTGCATATCAAAAAATATTCTTGCATGCCGGGTAACCCCTAACTAAAGTTGTTTGCCAAATTTTCAACTCATGGTTTAGGAAATGAAATATTTTTAACAATAAATACATCATCGCTCTCAAAAGACTTTCAGTTTAAAGAAGCCCCCTTCCCACAAGCACAGTCTCCAACCTGCGGCTCCTTATTCATATCACAACTATCACATCTCACCCGCAGTCGCTCGTTTTAATCCCATCTTCGTTTACCATTCTCCATTGTTCCTGTCGTTTTTTTACCCGTGTCATCCACATAATTGTCAACCCATAATCTATAAAGAATCGCACCAGAACAAAGAAAGAACAATGCTTGCTACTCCAAGCTCTTCATCCACCCACAGAAGATGCCATTCTCATAAAAGGTCGGCTGCAATTAGTGGTGATTTTGATTTGGAATTTTTTAAACAAGTTCCTTCCATTAATCAACAGTTGGAATTTCCTGAAAACACGACACCATCTACCCCAACTTCTTCAAAGATGTTCAATCCTAAAGAAGTCCCTACTTTGACCATCACTGAACCTGAATTCATACCACAAAAGAAGGAGATATCTATTAATTTTACACCATCACCAAAAAAGAACCATACAAGAACAAATTCATGGGCTTATCCATCGAAGACAAGAAAAGATCATTCCAGATCTTCGCCAAACCATCAAGTTGAATCCAATTCATCATCATCATCTAATGAAGCAACTCCAGATTTGAAACGTCAAGCTGTTTCTATCCCTTCATCATCGTCTAATTGTTACTCACAATCGACCTGTTCTTCTCCACAATATAAGATCCCACCATACAAAATACCTGAAGCTACTATAGATCTAGACCTTGCTTCTTGTATTTACAGAGATCCTTCCGTTCCAACCAAAATCAACAAAAGTTCTAAAGATGGTAACAATAAGATCTTTCATAGAAGAACTGAATCTGCCCCAGAGTTAGAAGATTTTTTGAAGTACAAGATTTTTACCAAAGACACATCAAATAAGAATTCAAGAAAGAATTCAGCTATTTTTGAAGAAGAAGAAGAAGAGGAGGAAGAAGAACCAGATTTTGATGCATTAAGCTCAACATCATCAATTTCACAATTAAATGAGAATCCATCAATGAATAGTCTAAACTCAAATGGTTCATCAACCGTTGTTCCTCAACATCTATCATTCTCTAGAAATCTACAATCCCCATCAAACGCATATCCATCCGTCGCATCCACACCATCCTCAATCAAAACAAACCCGACCACTCGTCGTGGTGCCTCAGCAGCAAGATATCAAAGTTATTACAATAATAACATTATATTATCCAACGCATTAAAATCATCAGATTCATTATATCAAATCATAGCAAGCACTAATTCCTCAACAACTCCAAACACAGCATCATTATTACATAAATCCTCAATGTCAAGTTTCAATAATTTGAGATCCACACCATCAACCATCGCATCATCAACTAATGGATCTTCATTATATTCACCTATGCCTCAGTCACCATCACGTTTCAAATTTGAACCACAAGTTTATGATATGCCTGACAAATCAAATACCACGATCACATCAACTCCAACTTCATCATCAACATCCCATATCCAGCAACGTTCAATCTCAATCAAATCGCGAAGTAAAGGAAACTCACTTACTACATCACCTAACAAACATAAGAAATCCAATTCATTATTAAAATCGTTCAGTGATAAGATTTGTCGTAATTCAACCTCATCATCAACCAACTTGCAACCTTCATCATCAGCCAAACCAGAACAAATCCAATCACCATCCAAATCAATCGAACAGGAATACGTTGAAGGTGATTCCACTATAACTCCATTCGATTTCGGTGAACCTGGTCCTGAACTAGATCTAACTACAATGACACCAAAATATCATAATGATTACAATGAAAATTTCAACAGTTATTCAACTTATAATAATACAAGTTATGATAGTTATTCTGGATACGCAGGAGAGAAAGGATTTAGTTTAAATGATGAGGTTGAAGTCAGTGGTAAGTCTCCAAAGAAGATCGATTCTAAATCCGAGAAGAAGAAGGAGAATGAAGGTAAGAAATCCAAGAAGACTTTCTTTGGTTGGAGATCAAAGAAATGAGTTAAATTGTATTTGGGTACAGCATGTGTTGTTTTATTGTTTGTGTGATTTTGTCGTATAGTGTGTTGTTTTTGCATATTTATTTTGTTTTTAATCGTGTGTTTTTAGTTGTTTTGAGTTTTGTGCATTTAGCCCTTAATATTATTAATATTTATACCCATATTATCCGTTTGTACGATGCTTTGTTAACTGTATTTCATCACTTCATAAAATCCTATGTAATGAGGCCTGCACGTGATAATCACGTTTCATCCATATCTGGCAACTTTCGCGGACAATGCTCCAGACAGCCAATAAAATCCACGTAAAATCAAATTGGAAAAAAGTCAACCAATCGAAAAAAAAAAAGGCATACTGAAATATCAAAACACTCCAAATCAGACATCATTTCTATTGATTAAAACCGATACAAAATGCCACAATCATTCACCTCCATCGTCAAAGCCGGTGACTTCATCTTGAAGACCCCAATCTTAAGATCCATCTTTGTCCCAACCGCTAAATTCTTCACTGCCTATGCTGGTCACAGACAATTAGGTCTGAAATTAGATGATATTATCCATGATGAAAACTCACTTGTTGAAACTGCCATCAATAGATTACCACCAAGTGAATTATACGCTAGAAACTACAGACAAATAGCTGCTGCTCAATTAGCGATCACCCATCAGTTATTACCAACTGAAAAAGAATTACCAGCAAGTGAAGATACTCCATACTTATTGCCATACTTATTGGAATTAGAAGCTGAAGCTGCTGAAAGAGAACAATTAGACAACATCACCATTGCCAAATAGATGCTTTGATTTAGCGTTTGTTAAGGTCGGGGAAAGAATTTGTGTTATGAATCACGAACAAAAGATAGAGAAAGATAGTCTATGTTTAAAGTCACACAGTTTTTTAAATATTATTCATTCATGTATATTCAAATTTATGGGAACCATAAGAGAGAACATTCCATGGTTTCCTAATGTTATAAATTTATCATTATTTCTATGTTATTTAGTTGTCAAAGTGACATGACGTTCGTACATTTTATTTTATCAGCGAACTTTTCATTAATTCTATAGATGTCTAATAGTGGTACTCATCAGTAGGCTCATCAGAAGTGTTTGGGAAACCAACTGCACTCAAGATCTGCAAAGGACCATCTTCTTTGATCAAGTCAGCTAATTCTTGGTTCTTAGCAAGCAATAATCCAGTGTAACCAGCTGAGTTTATACCCAGTTTACCTTTATAGTACCCATCTGATCTAGGAACAACCAATATCCATTTTCTGGTAAAGACGACATTATACGCGATTGGACTTTCGGTATCTCTCAAAATTGTCAATGCTCTTTGTAGTAATGAACTGAACGCCATGGCTAAGTAATCTTCATCATATAATTCCTCTTCTTTTCTAGGTAATGGCAAGACAAAATGAGCAAATGGTAAATTCTTATGCTGTAATGGCTCTCTTCTGGAATTTGCAATGAACGCTTCTTCAGCACCGACAATGATACTTGGGAATGGAGTGAAATTGTCTGGATATTTCAAGAATTGCAAATGTTTATGAGGTTGAGAAGCACCTGAATTCTCACCACAGTTATAGAACCCAAAGAATTTCTCACCTTTAGTTGATCCTTTCTCCAACGCAGTCAAGATCTTGAAACTAGCGACTAATTCACTTGGTAATAATGGGGATGTCTGTGGTTTGAATTCCTTGGTGGTTAATAGTAGATGATTTGGAGTGATTGGGAATTTGTTAAGCAAGATATTGAATTCATCACCATAATCAGCAAGAACTGTTAATTTTGGATCTGGGTTCAAAAATGGGTTGAAATCCTTTGGACGCTGGACTTGTTCTGGTGATTCTTCCTGTGTTGGTTTCTTAGCAAGACCAGAGATTACACTAATGACAAATTGAGTATCTTCAACTTCATGATATTCAGATGTTGATTCGGTGAAGACAATTTCACCTTCCTTGTGTGCTGATTCGTACTTTTCAGCAATGATTTTAGTGAAGCCTGTTGGTAAATCGAACTTGCTCATGTTGGGCACTTCAATTGATGACTAGAATAAATGAATCATTCAGAAATCATGTAGACTGAAAGAAACGTCAAAAGTTTGAAATTGTGTATAAAGCGTGGTTGTCATGTGATGGGCAAGTAGAGTCACATGACTCCGGTTATGCTGCGATGGCGCTAAAATATCCTCGGGTGAGTCAAATATCCGATTTCCAAATTCGGTCGTTTCGTGACCCCAACAAAAATTTTCCTTCCGTTAACACGAGCCTAAAGGGAGAATTTCTAAGCGGGGACCCTGTCTAGAGCTCCACCTAAGCTTCCGCCTGGAGATAAAAAAAATTATGATGCAACAGGATTAACAGTAAGAAGCACCGAAAAGAATAATCCGACATCAACAATTCAAACACTGATAACCCGTTGAATTCCCACCATTGGAAGAAACAGACTTGGGTATTCAGACACTGCTGGTTCTCCGTTTCCGAAAACAACAACCTGCCATCTTTTCATGAAGCTGATAGATCCCAATCGCACCAAATTCCCAATATATTCCGCCATTTACTAATCACCAATGTCAATTAATAATTCGTCGTCTGCACTCACGACGGAAACAGATCTAGAGAACAGAATAAGAAACCCGGGTTCCATTCAGATAAACGTCGAGGGTGCATTCATTGTCGACGGCATACTGTACGAGGACGAAGATTCAGTTCCAGAGACAAATGACATCGCACTACCATTTCAAAAAACAGACATCTCACATATTGCTATAGATATTGGTGGGTCATTAGCTAAGATTGTTTACTTCACCTCAAACAAGAGCGTCAATAACTCACAGGAGGATCTGGGACCTCAGATATCGAAGAGGTTTGTGAACAATAGCAATAGTTCGAGTGACGATGAGTCTTATGATCTGGTGAATTCCAGTAATGGGGGTCGTTTGAATTTCTACAAGATAGAGACTGAAAAGATTGATGAGTTCATACAATTCATTGCCAAATTGATTAAGTTTTATAATAAGAAAGTGCATATCATGGCCACTGGAGGTGGTTCGGTCAAATTCTATGATCGTTTGAAAACAGAATTGAACGTTGAAGTGACAACAGAAGATGAAATGGAATGTTTAATTGTTGGTTTGGATTTCTTCATCACTGAAATCCCAGATGAAGTATTTATGTACACTGAACAAAACCCAATGGCATTTATCAACATCAATGAGAAATCAGACATATACCCATACTTACTAGTCAACATAGGATCAGGTGTCTCGATGATCAAAGTCACCGGCCCTTCTAACTTTGTCAGAGTTGGGGGTTCTTCATTAGGTGGAGGTACATTATGGGGTTTATTGTCATTATTGACTAATGCTGAATCTTATGGTGAAATGTTGAATCAAGCTGCGCAGGGTGATAACACAAATGTGGATATGTTAGTTGGAGATATCTATGGCGCCGATTATAATAAGATTGGTTTGAAATCATCAACAATAGCGTCATCATTTGGTAAAGTGTTCAAGAAAACACATGAATCTTCCACGAAGAATAAGAAAGATCAATTCGCTTCGCAAGATATTTCAAGATCATTACTTTATGCCATTTCAAATAATATTGGTCAAATCGCATATCTTCAAGCCAAAATCCACGACTTACAACACATTTATTTTGGTGGTTCATATATTAGAGGGCATCCTCAAACGATGCATACGTTATCATACGCCATTAATTTCTGGTCACAAGGAAATAAGAGAGCTTATTTTTTAAGACATGAAGGATATTTGGGTGCTGTTGGTGCATTTTTGAAGAGACAGCCTGAAGGTTGGGGAAGATCGAATTCTATTAAATTGGAAGATTCTGCAAAGTCAAAAATCAGAGAACTGTTGTTATCTTCTGCTAATGATCATTAATGAGATGAATGATTGCTTTTATGATTTGGTTTTAATATTTAGTTTTTTTGCATGATTTGATTTGCAAATTTTGGTTTTGTGTGTTCTTTTGGATTCTTCTTTTAATTTCATTATGCTTCTTCTTCATTCATTTGGTTCTTGGTATTCGTCTCTATGGATACTGTCACTCATACCTTCTTTAGATTAACAGTTTATATTTGCTTATAGATTTTCAATTTTTGCATCTTAACTTAAAGAATTGTAAATCAGATTCGTAGCTGCCAATGCTGGGTTCTTTGATTGGTTTGATTTTTCAATGATATCTTCAACAACATTGATACTCAGCGTAGGAAAGTCTATATCTTCAACTTTCTCACTTTCATTCAATCTAATACGGCATTCTTGTCCTTCATGTTGCATGAATTTGAAAGATATCAGATTCTCTTCTGGTTTGTAATGGAAAGTATGAATATTAGCCAATTGTTTGAAAATGTCAATTAAAACGTTCAGTTTTTTCTCCTTATCCAAGAATTTTTCTTTTTCTTCTTTGGATGCTTCATCTTCTTCATTATTCTCTTGTTCCTTGATATCCTCAACCAATTTACTCAACTTCTCATTCTGAGCAGTCAGATTTGTATTTCTTTTTTCATTCTTTTCCAATTTTGTGATCTTTGGTTGTTTAGTCTCATCCAATTTTCTAAGTTTATGCTGTAATGACCTTCTCTTTGTCTTAATCTCATTTAACTTCTGTTGTAATTGCTCGTTGTTCAACTGCTCTATATCAAAATCAATCTCGAAGTTCTTCTCCTTCAATTCCAGAAACTCTTTCAAACTTGGATCATTCGAATTAAAGTCAGATAACTCTCCATAAACTTTATCAAGATATTCACTCTGCTCCAAAATCTCATCAACTAAATTCAACAAATTCTCTTTCTTAAACTCAATATCTTCAAGATACTCATGTGACACTTTAGCCTCAACACCAATATCATTCGTCAATCTATCAATCTCATCCTTCTTATCCTGTAAGGTCTTCTTCAATTCGTCTCCTTTCTCAACAGCCTTCATGATTTCTTCTCTACCAATGATTTTCGTATCTGGGTCCAAAACCAATCTGAAAAACTGCTCCTTTGCCTCCTGTTCCAAAAACAAGAACTTCAATCTCTCGAATCTGTCAGTATAACTTTTGATCAATGCATCGACTGCTTTTGTGTTTACCTCTTTGTATACGGATTCATCCTCTCTGAGTTTATTATTGTTGCAACTCTTGATGAATGCTTTGAGGAACTCATTGAATTCCGATCTGGCGCTAGTTATCGAAGTTGATTGGGCATTTTGGGACAGTGTGGTGATGAGTTCTTTGTACGATTCAATGGGAGTGTCTTCTGCCATTGTGTATTGTACTGGGAGTTGGTGATGGTTTGAAGGTGTCAGTGAAGAGTTCAACCGCGTTTGTTTGTTTGTTTGTTTTTGTTTTCGTTTACGTTTTGTTTACCTTTCGAGAACAAAACCTATGACAACCGAAAAATCTACAATTCTTCAACAAATAACGTTAAATAATGCGTGCAAATTAATACAATATAAACCAAAACACTTTCATTCTCTCATCAATCAAAACCAACTAAATCAACAACAACAAAAAATCACAAGAAGCAATTAACTAAATAATACATATAATAATAAAACACAAATGAACGAAACAACAAACATCACCTAATTCTCGGACTTGATGGTGGTGATAGGATGAGACTTATTTACAACGTTTGATGGAGGTGGAACAGAAGCTCTTGATGATTGTCCTTTATGAGCTGAATTGGTGGAACTTAAAGGAGGTGGAGGAGTTTGTTTGTTCAATTTATTGACACTTCCATTACCAACTTGTTGACCAGGTGCTTGGGATGATGAAGATGATGGATGCTGTGCTTGAATCCTTTGAAGTTGTTGATAATAGACTTGTTGTCTTTGATGAAGGATTGATTCTTTCAACGTTTCATATGCTTTAGATAATAACATGGAGCCAAATCTAATGACTTGAGTTTCATTTGAAATGGAATTTAGTTTTGCTGGATCATCACTGAATGGATCATTTAATGGATCATATGAATTAATATTAGAATCAAATTTCCAACGATCTTCAAATCTTTCTTTAGCATCAATCATTTCGACATCTTGATCATCTTCTCCAAATACTTCATCATCTTGATCATAGTTTCTGACCATTGGTTTACTGTCAATGTAAACTTGACCCAATCTACCAACTCTCTTTCTTAAAGTCAACACCGGATCACTGGTATTAACAGAATCTTGTAACAATGGATTGTATCTTTCAGGAACATATTTCTTGGATATACTTCCAGATTTTGGATCAAATATAAATGCTTCTTGATCTTTGGAGTTTGTTCCCTTATTCAAATATTTTTCAACATTTGGAATATAACCAGGACTTTGAATATCGAAAAATGATGAAGTAATTGATGAATATGGTATATGTTTCTTATCCAGGATTTGTTGATTTTGAATGTTGATTTCAAATAATGGAATATGTGGATCATCAGTTAAATTAGTAAATCCAATATCTAATTGTTTTCTCTTTTTCAATTTCTCTTCAACAAACTTTTGCATTGTGATATCCTTGTTCTTTAATAAATGTTGAACAGTTTCCAATTCCATATCTGGAATCTTTGAAGGTGGTAACTTAACATAAGGTTGGAATTGTTGATGACCATCTGTACCAGACAGATTATCACTTCCACTACCTTGTACTTGTTGTTGTTGCTGCTGCTGCTTATTGCGATCTTGAATGTTGGCATTGTTACTTGTCTTAGACAGACCTTTCTTATCTTTCTTATCCTCAATCTTGACTTCAGGTGGAATGATTTTCTTCTTCTTATGAGCAATAAGATCATCATCAGAATCAGTGATACCTAAGTCACGTTTCAATGATTTCACTTTACATCTCAATTCAAAAATCTCACGTTCAGTTTGAATAGCTTCCAATCTTTTCAATTCTCTTTGAGCAACAAGGAATGCTAGATCTTTAGTAGCCTTCAATTCCTGATATAACCTAATCAGTTTATCTGAACTTTGAGTATCTGCTCTTCTGGTCTTTCTTTGTTGTCTAAATTGACGTTGTCTAAAACAAATATAAGCATCTGTATCATCTTCACCATTGAATTTCAATATTGGAGTGATTGTTTTACCTAGTCTTGAAATCTTTCTTTCTTTGAAATGTTCATACGTCTTCTCACCATATAGATTTATTAGTTGGTCTAATGGTCTTTGAGCTTTGGATGATGATGCTTGGGCATCGAACTGTGTAACAAATGGATGAACATTCAATTCTTGTGCTAAAGTCTTGTTGATATTCTCAACTGATGATCTATCGACCTTCAAAAATGCTAATTTGATTTCACCTAAGGGAAGAATCTGTGTTGGATCTGTGATCAAGAATGGTTGCTTCTCAGTAATAATTTTCTCGAAATTGAACATTATTACTTCAAACTCATCTTGAGTCAATGTTTCTTGTTTCTCTGAACTCAATTTGTTGTTGAACTTCTGTAGGAACTCATCATCGTCTTCATCTAAATTGTACAAACAACCAACATAGTCTTCCACCTGGCATGATGACTTGATGTATGAATCTGGCTCAATGAACTTTCCCTTGTAGTACTCAACAGCCCCAGGCCACTGTTTGGACGCATCCGGGGTAGGAATGTACGCGTTGGCAGTGTTCGTCAACCCGGTACTTTTCAAGATCTGCTGCAAATGCACTTCCTCTTCTTCGTTCTTCTCCACACCGGTCTCTATCTCTTGTATGTCTCGTTGCTGGAGGTCCTCATTGTCCACGTCCGATATCTGGCTCTGCTTGAAGATCTGGAGCGTCTGCTTGGTGGAGATCTTCCTCTGGCGGAACCTGTTGCCCGCAGACGACGGTGCGACGGCCATTGCTCACTGTCTTTGTTCAGCTTCAGCCATCCACTGGCTGTTTGTTTACCTTTGGGTTTCCGCAGCAACTGGTTCTCAGCAAATCCGAGAAGCAAAAACCAGCCAGGAAAAGGGAGGCGAAAAAGGCGCTTGTGTGGTCAACGGCGCGGAAAACAAGGTAAATGAATGCCTCGGAGTGCGCTAACTGGGCGTGTTCTGCGGTTTGGAACTGTCTGGTTGCAAATCCGTCGAAAACCCGCTGAATTTCGTAGGAAACTGACTGAAGTGCGCTGTTCTTGAACTCGCTAGTCACCTTTGTTTTTCGTCGGTTTTGCGGTTTTTCACTGGAAAAAAATTTCAGTGGCGAAAATTTGAAGACGAGTTTAGGCCCGCGAAACTTTCCCGATGCGGCTTAACTATGAGAACTACTGTTTGCCAGACGAACATATACTCTTTTGGAGCTTCTATACTATATCCACCACCTGGTCTAGCGTCTCGGTGATATGACGCACTGATAAATCGATCTTTCTAAAATCATTCACGATTTCATTGTACCTGGCCTTCAATTCATCATCTAAAATCACCCTGTTCACATTTTCAAAACACAATGCGGCAGATTCATCATCAGCAAATAAATCATTCTTGAGATTGACAATTTCGAAAAAGGACCAATTCTTTCTCAGTTTTTCAATCTTTGTTAGGTTTAGATCTGTTTTGTTCAAATCAATGGTCTTGATTAAGTGGACTTCCAATAATTCAAGGATGTATTTCATAGAGTTCTGTAATGCTATGAAGTTATAATAGACTTTAGAGTTTTTTAACTCAGTCTTATTGATTGGTGTCTTTTGAATAGAAGCAGAACTTAGTTTCTTTCCTAGGGTTTGAATGACACTCTTGATTTCTCTATCTGTTTCCAAATGATTCAACACTTCATTGTATAAATCTTGATATAATTCTTCAATCTTATCACTAAACTTATTCAAAAGTTTAAAAATAATACTTGAAAATTCCTTTCTGAATTGTAATGAGGTATTCAAAATGAAACAAACATTATCCAAAAACATCTTAAACTCAGCAAAGAATCTGAATATCTTATCTGTCTTTGTTGTTTCTGAACTTGATGAATTTTCTAATATGAAATTTTCATAATGTGCAGTATCCAAATTAGTATAATCAAACACTTCCAATGAACTGAGTTCTTCAACTTCTCCAACATACAGCAAAACGAAAGCCTCTTCCAACAATGGTAAGAATTCATTCGTCATGAAATCGTTGAAGAATTTCAACGGACCATCTTCAAAAGTAGGAACCAACAATGACAAACCATGTATGAACAACAAGAATGGTTCTAATATATATCTCATATGCAAGATACTTGAAGGTATAATCTTTGATTGTTTCAAAAATCTGTTATCTTCAATGTATGGAGAATCAATCTGGCTCATTTCATTAGAATTGATAAACCCAGGAAATAAATCTTGTAACGTTGATTTCACCTCCATGGTATCTCTCTTATAATCAACATTATAGAATTGAAATAATGCATTTGATTTAGTGGTGGTCTTTAAGTTAATAACTGATGGACTATCATCAATTGAAATATAAGTAAGGATCAAATTCTTAATTTCTATTTGTACTAATTCCCACAATTTCATCAAATCTATGGAATCGTCCTGTTTGAAGTTCTTTTGTGATTGTTGATGTGCTGGATCATCTGGTTTTAGGATGAAATGTGAAACATCTGGATTATTAGCTTCAAATTTTTGATTCACTACAACAATGATTTTGATACTTTGTTTGAAGAAAAGTAATTTCTTAAAGAAATCCCAGAATAGATCTTGAATGATTCCGGAACTGTAGTTATCACTCGATAGTTTATTCAATATATGATGTTGAACTGATTTGACTGAAGAAGCAGCTGAATTCAAACTCTTAACGATTTTGGAATGCTTGGATTTGGTATCTTCAACAACTCTATTAACCATCTGATTCAATTCTGTAGATATTCTCTGAAGGATGATCTTCAAAGCCAATTGTAATTTCCCCTGTTTATGAATAATTGACATTATATTCAAAAGCTGATTAAATGGATTCGATTCATCAAGGACACTTAAATCAGACAAGACCTCATCCTCATCAACATCATCAGTGGATTTCATTAGATATGCAATAAACTCTTCAACTTTGGCATGACTAGATAATGCACTCTCTGCGATATCAATATCAATTGAATTGATCAAGAACTTTTCAATGTTGGAATATTGATTTGAAGTTTCAAAAAGACTGATTAAACGAGTATTGAATGATTCAAACAACTTCTTGGAATACATAATATTATGCATCTCTTCAACTAAAATTTCGAATAATTGCTCTTCTTGGGTTTGATAGAACTCTTTCATGTTATTCAAAGCAGGTAATTCCCATAATTGTAATTCTTGAGCATTCTTATTCACCTTCTGTAACAAACTCTGCGCCTTTGCATAATTCTTTGAATTTATCTCATTTTCAACTTCATTGGAGATTTTCTTTAATTCATCAATAGCATTCAAAATAATAATCATATCGTTGTAATTTCTCATATTTTCATTCAACAATGAAATAGACTGACAATCCTCCCTCCTTAGAAATTCAGAAGTATTCTCAAAATTCTTTTTAATCTTAGTTGCTAATTCCTGGGACGCAGAAACATCCTGTACAACAGCCCTATATGAACCAATGCTCTCATTAAAACTCTGAAAATGTTCATTAACTGCAGATTTCAAACCATTAGAGATCCGATCTTTCAACTCTAGGAATTCCCCATGTCTATGAGCCAACCCCACCGACGTGTTGTCCAACAAGGGTAATGCAATATCCAATGGATTTGATTCTTCATAGATAGTCTGTTTCCAATCAATCTGGACTTCTCTTAATAATGCTGTGATTTGTGTTAGTATCAACGAAGCGCACCCTTCAATAACGGGATGCACACATACATTCCACATTCGCAAGTGATCTCTTCATCCTGATCTTCTGTGCATCATCAATGGTATTTTCTGAGACGGATCTCTTGCTCAGAGCAGGCATTTTGTTAGCGACAAACAGGTCTAGTGGTCTTGAATTGAACTCGACTGGTGTCTCAAAACAATATCAAAACAAAAGATCAGAAACGATCGGTTTTGTATTTGAGCCATGGCTTTGACCGGAATTCCGGGTTGAGGTCACATGAAGTATCACGTTTGCATCTGATTCCGACCACAATAGAGAACTTTCGTGCATAAATATAAAGATACCTCTTTCAGTATACAGATTGTTGACGTTATTTTGCCTAACTATAAGGTTTGAAGAAGTCGCTTATGATAGTTCAGAATCATCAGATCATCATATTCCCTTCCAGTGCTTCAGTGGCCATCACAACACTCCCGAAACACTATGTGTACCACGCGCATTGATAAAAACGAGTTAAGTGCATATACTCATCAGATCAGCAAAACTAGAAAATTTAACATTTGTTAGATCAACCTAGTATCCCAGACTTTTAACATATCACCAACTCGTCATAATCATCACCAAAATGACCACAAAGCTTCCAATTGAACACGTCACTTGGCCCAAGATTTCCCCACAGACAATGAACACCGTCCTCACAGTTGCTGGATCAGATAGCTCTGGTGGTGCTGGGATTGAGGCAGACATTAAGTCAATTACTGCAAATGGAGCCTATGCTTTGACTGCTATTACTGCTCTGACTGCACAGAATACCAAGAAAGTGTTTAAAGTTCAACCTACTGATAGAGAGACTCTAAGAGAGATATTCCAGGCTGATTTCAAGGATATAAAGATTGATGTCATTAAGACTGGCTTATTGACACCAGATGCTGTTGAGCTATTAGCTGAGTTTGTTGATGAATATCATGTTGGTAAACCTATTGTTGTTGATCCGGTCTTAGTTGCAACTAGTGGTGCTCAGTTGGGTAAGAAAGAGGTGTTGTCTTTATTGATTGACAAGTTGATTAAGAAAGCTACATTATTAACCCCAAACTTGATAGAAGCTGAAGAGATTTTAAAATTGAAGAACATCACAACTAATATCCAAACTGTCGATGACTTCACCACCATTGCAAAACAAGTTTCTGAGATCACAAGTGCTAAACATGTCTTACTGAAAGGTGGTCATATTCCATGGTTGAATGAATCTACTAAACTCACAGATTTTAATGGAACCACTGAAGGTGCATTCATCACTGATATCTTGTACTCATCTACCAAGGATACTGTCAAGTTATTCAAATCAGAATTTATTAAAACAGAGAACACCCATGGTACTGGTTGCACATTAGCATCCACCATCAGTGCCAATCTATCCAAAGGTTATACTGTTGAAGACTCCATCTCTAAGGCCCTCAGATACGTTCATGCTGCCATTATTGCATCGTCCAATATTACAACTACCGATGAAGACAGAAACGGTCCATTGAACCACTTTTACAACATCCCATCATCCACTGTCCATACTTCAGGATTCACAGAAGGTCATTTTGTCGATTATTTAACCACACATCCAACAGTTGCTCCGATCTGGGATCAATATACCAATCATACATTTGTTAAGAAAGTTGCTGATGGTTCACTTCCTAGACATAAATGGACAAGGTATGTCTCCCAAGATTACCCATACTTAGTTTCATATTCCAAGATCAATTCCATCGCGTTAAGTGTTGCTCCTGATTTGAAGAGTATGAACAGACAAGTTGAGATTCTTAATGAGATCAGACATGAATTGGATCAACATTCAAGAAGATTGGTGGCTCGTGGTATCACAGACTTCGAATCCTTGAGATTTAGTGCTGCCGGTCAGGCATACAGTGATTATTTGTTCAAGATTGCTGAAGGTGGTGACTGGTTAGAGATAATTGTCGCAATAACACCTTGTTTGATTGGTTATTATGATTCTTCTATTAATATCCAAAATATCTCCACTAATGATGCAACCTATAAGGACTGGGTTGAGACTTATAGAAGTGACTGGTATAAGAAGGCAGTTGATTTAGGTAAGGAGAATTTAGAAAGATATGCAGTTGGTATTGACTATGAGAAGACTTTGAAATTAGTCAAGATCTTTGCTGATGTTTCATTACTAGAAGTCGAATTTTGGAATGATGCATTACATTATGAAGCAGAGAAATGAATAGACTTGTATAATAGATCATAAACTTAATTGTCCATCTCTGTAAATGTTGTTTGTTATGATGTAGTCCTCAACCTCACTTAATATAGAATTCCCCCATGATTGATTGCCATTCTCAACGTCACGTCGTATCTCAGAAGAAGAGATACCCAATGTGGCATCATCACCATTGACCATATAGATCGACTCACTCCAAGATTTAGGAACTTCAGGTTCTCTCTCACCAGTCTTGATATCATTATAATACTTTAATTGATCATTAATATCAAAATCCTTGTCATTGAGTCTCGTTAAGCAAAACAATTCATTATTTGTCATGAAGTCACTCAATGACTCCTTCAAACCCAAAGGCTTGTAGTATTTCTCATCTAGGATTCTGATCAATGTATCAAATCCAATCAAGAATGTGTAAATCTTATCAGCGGCAAAATGGTTTCTGATACTATTCGACTTATCAACGAACTTGGCATGTTTTGTCAACCCAACATGAACTTCAACATTTAGTTTGGAACTTATATCATTGGCTAACAAGCACATCATATTCAACCGATCTTCAAACGCTGCAGGTTTAGGAACGACTTTGTCTGCATTCTTGACTGATAGTAATAGTAACACAGCTGATGACTCAAATCCTTGGTGCTCCAGTGACTTTCTGATTATGGAATAGTGACCCTGATGAGGTGGATTGAATGATGAATCCAGGATAAGCACCCTTTTGAAATCTGATTGTGGGGTATTTGCTGTGGAATAGACAACTTTGAAGTGGGTGCTGGATTCAACGAATTGCTTCAAAGTGGATTGGAAGCGTGATCTTATCATGGCGAAACTGGCCGCTCTTTCGATTAGTTTTGGGAAGGTATCAAGCTAGGAGGTTTGATGATACGATAATGTCATAAATATGTCAAAACATCCGAACACCAGAATTATGATGCGTATCACTTCTACACTCAACTAACCTATAATCATACGTCTTATTTAGTATAAAAGGAGGAAACTTGAACCCAGAAGTGTATAAAAGAACAGATACGGAAAAAAGATATCAAAAAACACAATAAAAACACAAAAATCACACACTCTTAACTATTCTACACGATCATCCAGATTGAACCACTAGTCATGAGGGCTAAAACAACGGCCGTAATGACACCAGCACCAGCCCTATCACCAGGTGTTATGTTCTTTGTGTCTTGTTCTAATGAAGTGGCACCAATTGAAGACAAACCAGCATCGGCATTACCTTCAGAAGTACCACCTGTGGCATTAGTCAATGGAACATCATTATCATAACCAGTCACTAATAAATTCTGAATCATTTCTAATGCTGACATTTGTTCACCAACACCGTACTTACCATCCCATCCACCGAAACTCCAGTCTAAACCACAAGTGTGATGATCAAAACCACCAACACAAGACTGAGCAGCAGCAACTGCAGATGCTTTGATCAATTCATGAATTTCATCTGCTAAAGGCTCAACTAATGCTTCAGTATGACCCATTGCTCTAGCCATGAAGGATTTGAAGATACGCTGATCATTATTACATGTACCTGAAGCTTGACAAGCTCTTTCATACAAGACACTATCGTTAAAGAACACTTGTGCACCTTGGTAAAGAGCATTGACTCTGTCTAACCATTTTTGTTCTTGAGTAGCAGCATAAGCATAGGCACTACCTGACATGATCAAGGCATAGTTATAAGTCCACTCAATTTGGACAATATTAGAACAGTTATTATCAATTTCAGCACCATCGTAAACCTTAGCAACACCATTATCAATAACTAGGAATTCTGAACTAATCAACCAATCATATGCAGTATCAGCAACTTCAAAGTATGTGTCATTACCAGTATATCTACCTAATCTTGTAGCCAAATTGTACAAACAGGCAGTAGAAATGGTATTCTTATAGTTATAACCTGAATTCCAGGTGAAAATTTGCCATCTTAACCCACCACCACAATGTTCTGTATCCCATCTTGCCCACATTGTATTATAAACGGCTTGAGTCAAAGCTAACCACCCAGGAATATCACCAGTTGGATTAGTGAAATTTCTTTCTGCTGCTTCCATGACAGCCAACCCCCAAAACCCTTGATCATCATTACCTTCTGTGGTGGATTGATTAGAAGGAATATAATTATTATGATCACCTCTTTGAGCAACAAGGGATTCATAAATCAAATCTTCATAAGTGGTATCGTTACAGAAATACCAGAAACCAA
The DNA here is from genome assembly GCA_003707865.2 of Komagataea pratensis. Taxonomy (NCBI): domain Eukaryota; kingdom Fungi; phylum Ascomycota; class Saccharomycetes; order Phaffomycetales; family Wickerhamomycetaceae; genus Komagataea; species Komagataea pratensis. The sequence continues at coordinate 308,066 of PPMA02000012.1, forward strand.
TCATACCACCCCACATACCACCAGCGTGCCACCAATAGTATGGATCACTTAACAAACCAATACCTTTATTGAAGTCCAAGTAATCTAACGCACCAGCAGCGATTTCCTTAGCTGCTGAACAAATGGAATCTTTTGAGTTGACATCCAATTCAATAGCCGCACCGAGTAGGGCAGGCACCAGCAGTGTCAATAGATGTGAGAACCTCATACTGGGTTACTGTTGTGTATATGTGTGTGTGCTGAAGTACCTTTCTTTGATACTCTTCGATGTATGTATCTATCTGCCTCAAGCTAATCTAGTATCAAGACAATGCTAAGACAAGTCTTTTTTCTGATCCTTATGTGTCTTGACTATAATAACGAAGAACTAATTTGCGTATGCGTATCCCTTGATATAACGAAGGATTCCTAGTTAATAAACTTTGATGTATCAAATGATTGAGACGGGTTCAAGTGTTCAAGTGTCCAAGATCAGCCTCTTTCTTGTTTTAGTTTGAAATTTTGAACAGAACACGAAAAAGTAAAAACGACCTACCCTGTGCCAAAAATAACCACAGAAATTTCTGAAACTATCTTGGAATTTTCCCGATTAGGTAAGTTTCCTGAAAGGGACTGTCTTCGAATGGGGAATGCTTTTGGAATATACATAGAGGAGCTTGGTTTATGTTGGGTTAGAAGAAGGTTATTGGGTGGCTAAGATGTCTTGAGTGCATTGGGAAGCCCCTCGTAAACAACTGTAAGTAAGCTAAAAGTTTACAGGCGACCAGCAAGAAAAAACCAAAAATGCTAAGAAAAAGGTGACACTAACTACCAGACACATAACATAACCAGCCCATCTTAAAAGAATCTATCTCTAATCAGAGAAAAATTACAATCTATTATTCATGGAAAATCTAGTCTCGGGTGTATAAGAGTGGAATGATGGGATCCGCAATAAAATCAGAAACCAAATGCAAATAAGAATGATAAGAACAGTGCGGTAATGAGGCTATAGTTGTTGTTGATGATCAGTGGTGGAGCTGAGTTCTCTTTATCAGCAACACTAGAGCCATTAGCATAGAAATATAGATAATTATCAAAAGGGTTTGGGAATAGACGTTTTTCACTCAAGTCCTTGAAGCTCCATTCAATTGCGTTCTCTGTCTTATAATTCCAGAAAATCCAACCAGCAGTGTTCAGAGTATATTCAGCCAATTGAACCTCAATGAAAGAACGGATGGATTCTTTATGATCATCCGTGAAATCTTTGTATTGTAAGACGTCTGAACAGTTTCTTGCCTTCAATTGATCTTCCTTCTTCTTGCTAATGAAGGTAGTTACTGACTTAGACGTATCCGGAGGGGAATTTCGGACTAATTGAGATTCATTGAAAGTGCCATCATATCGAGCGCCAGTACCGACACCATTCAACCACTTAGCACAATCAGTAATAGCACCAGACCATTCACCTACTAATGATGGATGATATTTTTGAGTGGAACCAAGACCAGTCGCATAATTCTTGATATCTAATGCTCTGATATTTGATGATTTCTTCAATTGGTCAACAGTAAAAATTTCATAGTGATGATTATCAAACACGATATCTTTGAAATTAGTGGTGTTAGTGTATCTAGAGGAAACATTCAGGTAATCACTGTTGAAATGTTCATTCCAATAACCGGTTGGTTCAAATGCCTCTTGTAGAACAAAGGAGTTTTGTGAGTTGTATTCACCTCTAAAAGAATCATAATTTTTGTAGTAAAACTGTAATAATTTCTTTACATCTAACTTTGGGCCCAATGGTTCATTAACTATCTCAATACCAATGATAGTGTCAGTGTAATTATCACCACCATACTTACCAAAGATGTAATCTAAAGTTTTGTAAGATAATTCAATGTTTTCATCAGTCTCTTGCCAGTTGACATCACCTCTCTTACCAGAATTATCAAACCCATTTTGTGAACCAGGCATACCATGTAAATCAAACCAAACTTTCAAATCATACTTCTTTGCCCATTCCAAAGCTTCATCAAAATATCTAATCTGACCTTGAACATAAGGATCATCATCTAAGGTATAGAAGGCCCAATAACCAATAGGAATTCTGACTAAATTGAAACCATAAGCTTTTATATCCTTGAAATCATCTTCCTTAATCCACGATGACCAATGCTTCTCTAGTTGTTTAGATGCCTCTTCTTTACCTAACTGAGCAGTGAAAGTGTATTCATCAACAGGGATCTTGGATTCATCGTCACCAAACTGTTCAAACAAAGATGGAGTAATGAAAGGCTCTAACAAGAACCAACCACCTAATGAAACACCCTTGATCTTCTGACTCTGATAGTCCCAATTGGAGTTTCTCTTGATAAGAGCACACGATACCGTTGTGAAAAAGAGTGTGAGGATGGAAATGAATAACATCGTCGTCGAACGTGGGTTTGCGTGTATTGTGGAACTCCGTTAGGACTTAGTATAGTGATGAAATATGGGGGAAAAGTGAGTGAAGGTGGATGGGTTTTTGTGGGTTTTTGGTAGATCATGTTAGAAAATGTTTTTGTTTTGTTTGTTTGTGGTATTTTTGGAACACGAACAGGAAATCTTAGAGCGCTGATGATTGTCAGGGCGGGGCGATGGAATAGCGAGGAATAGTACCAGGCTATCAAATTGATATCGAACGATAATTTTGGAAGGAATTTTGATTGCAAGAAACCATCATCGTTAACTCTGATCCTCCAAACCATTTCATACCCAATTCGACTTTGCTGATGTAAAACTCGTAATTACTTTTTCCATTATGTGTCATGATTTTTCGCGAATTCCCAGATCTCGATATGTACCTCTGATCTAGATCTCAGCAATCTTGTTTTCACATATAACGCTGCAACATCCACAGCAACCATCAGGTAATGATCCTCAATTGGTCCTATGACATCAATATTTATTCTCTGTCCAAGTTTCAGCTCTTGTTGATGTGATCTCTTTGATATGGACGTCCAACACCAAATCATCACTCATATTTATGGGATTTTTCATGTCATCAATGGAATAAAAATTACAATACACATCTTACTTAATAGGACCACTTACAGCGTCGGAGTAACCATAGGCTTTTCTGAAAGATCTCATACCAAGTAGCAGAGACATTAAAATAAAGTCAACACCAATCCCCATAGCAGAGGCATAGACAACCAGCAAGCACTTCAAGCCATGAAGAGATTCCTTGACTTTTTCGAAGACACTTCTGTTATCAGTGAGTATCAGATTCTTTGGAGGTTGATATGACTTATCCTCCCTCAATGACTTATTTCTTCTCTCCCGTCTGATACCAATGACCATGACATTTTCTGATAAAAACAGAGCGAACGAGCACTAGCACATACATAATGGCCGTTGGAAATTGGAATGAGTAATCGAGCGAGATGACTTCATATTCAAGAAGGAAATGGTCTTATTT
>PPMA02000013.1:0-117587 GCA_003707865.2 Komagataea pratensis
TATCTTGCGGCTTATTTCGATGTTATGTGATTGTTTCAAGACTTTAAAGGAACTAAATGCCTTATCTGAGGCTCGAATCTTCACGTATACTGACGGATAATCCTTAACTATGGTGGACACAAGATGATTATCTGTTATCTGTTAAATGAGGATACGGATACGGATATCCGCAGATAAAATTATCTGTTGCCATGTCTAGGTTGTACTGTTGTAAATTGACAATTGTCCATTTCCAATGAGATATGGTATTTCCTGTATCCTCAAAAGAGTTTAAACTTGATATAAGAATTTGAGATTCCTTTCTCAGGAGTTACATCAAACATACTAAGACACTATACGTATTTGCCATTTGGGAATTAATTATTAGTCTTTAGACTTCGGGATCCAAAATTTCAAAGGGTGAATTCAGTTGTTGGCTGTCCAAAGTTTCGAGCTTAACGATCATTTAGGCCTATTACTTCAGCGGCTAATTTTATCATCAAAAAGTATAAAAGCAGAACGATCTGGCCTGTAGGATGCTTTGTTTATGTTTATTGCAACATTGTTCCTTCACGAGCCACTTCAACTGGAAGCGTTGTTTTGAAAGCACCTATATCAACATAATGGCCACCAATCAAGAAGAAGCCCACAACAAGTCCGATTCACACACAATCCCTTCAACTGGATCCAGTTTAGATCTTCAAAACCAGAGCTTGATTACCACTGTAAGCGCTGACAGAGACAATGAAATCTTCAGCATGCAAAACAGTCCATTGACTAGTCCATTGAGTACCAGAACCCAATATGCAGAATTTGGGAAATTCGGTGATGAGATTCCAAAGAATGGTCAGGCTGCATTACAGCAGAAGTTTGATGATTCTGTTCTTTCTGGATCTAAAGAGTTGATTTCGTTGATGAAAAGTCTAGCTGGTGTTGTTGAATTGAAAGAACCAAAGTTGGAGGTGCTAGAGAAGAAGTATTCTGAGAAACCAGAGGAGTTTGATTGGAAGGTGATTATTGAGTCGTCAGAACAGATGTTTAATGATTATTCAAGACAGATGGAACAAGTGACTAAAGAATTCGATGATTTGAACAAAGTGAGTATATCTCGATCTAGTTGCATGATTTGAGGTACTAACAACATCCAGAAATTCTTAATTTGGCAAGAATCTGTCTATATCATGGATTCTGAGAAAGTTTCCAGAAGGTTAGGAAATCAAGAGAACTGGCTAAGGCAAAAAGAACTGTATCTAAACTACAAGAAACAAGAGCTATCTAACTCTGCTGCATTGATTGATCATGCGTTGAAGAATTTACGCAGTGAGAAGAGTGATTGAGTCTTTGCAGGATCAGGACTATTCTCATTCTATATAATTGCAAGCGAGTAAAAAAAGTTGAGATGTGATTCAAAGGTTTTGTTTCTGATTACATTTCATGGGTCATGAAATCAATGTGTCTTTTAATGTGGAGTATTTGTAGTCTTGAGGAACCAAAATTTTGACACATTTTTCGGATCGATCGACCATGAAAAAATTGGAAAAAAGTCAAACCAAAACTGGCCTACAAAACCATCAACACCATCACAAATGCTGATACCGAAAAACTTTCTACAAAGAGGACTCCTACGAGCATGCTACTCCTCTAAATCTCAGTCCAAGAAGCCCAACTTTCTTATCGTATCCTCAGTTGGGAATCCAGAACCTCAGTACGCCAACACCAGACACAACGTCGGCCATCTTGTCAATAATCACCTCCCGCACACTCAATTCAAACCGCATCCAGACATACCTCAGATACACTATGCAACTTTCAAAGGGCACAAGAACCTGGTATTCACCAAGGGTCTCACATACATGAACCTCTCAGGGAAGAGCATCATTCCATCATGGTTATACTACCAGAAGAAATACCAACAGGATTACAATGTCAGTTTCCTTGTGCTTCATGATGAACTAAGCAAGGAGATCGGGAAGCATCAGCTAAGGTTTGGTGGCAATGAAATCAGCTCTAGGGGTCATAATGGACTCAAGAGTATCGTGGATCATAACAATCATGGGTTTAAGTTCTTCAGGCTGGGTGTTGGGATTTCTCGTCCGGCTAGTAGAAAAGGTGATGATGTTGCGAAATACGTACTGGGTCATATGCCCGAGGAGGAAAGCAATGCGATTCTGTATGATGTGATGCCGAAGATTATCGAAATCATAGAGGGGTTTGTGAAGCAGTAGTGTGTGTACATAGAAATAGACAGGAGCTTTGATTTAGTTAGTATAACAAATTTGTAATAAAATATGAAGAATCAAGTCGTGGATGGATAAGGAAAAAGTGTACTTACCGCACATCAGCGTATATCAACAATGAAAATCGTGGGTAAAAGGTTAAACATGTTGGTAGGTTTGATATTACATCGCATTATATCATTGATCGTTGGATGCTTGGGACTCAAATCATATAATGATGATAGTACAATGCATAGGCTATGGTGCTATGATTCTTGTTTTGGAATTTGTTTGCTCTACTTCATTGGGCCCACTTGCTTACTTGGCCAGTGCTGAAATCCCAACTGCCACATTAAGAACGAAAACCGCTGCATTTAGTAGAAATACCTACATTGTTTGTACCATTGAACGGCGTCATTACTCCATATATGTTGAACAAGACTTCATGGAATTGGAGTGCTAAATCAGGTTTCTTTTGGATGGGATTCTGTGTTATCTTATTGGTGATTTATTTCTTTATTTATCCAGAAACTAACCAAAGAACATCCGCTGAAATTGCTTACTTGTTTGAACACAATGTGCCTTTCCGTAAGTTCGCACATGCTGAAATCGGACGTTCAAGAGGAATTGAACATTGCAGCACCAGAGTCAAAAGTGTTGATTTCATTCTTTGCAGAACTATATGCCCGGGGCCATTATATAATATAAGATATCAGGATAATGACCGTCAGTCTTGAGAAACCATTCGTGTACCGGTTGCCTTTCTATGAACTGCAGGATACTATGTTCAGATGCAGATAAGCACATAGTCCTATCGGATGTACCTCACCCGACGCGCTCGGTTTCGGCAAGCCATGGGCCCAACCTCTCCGAGGCCGCATGGCTAAAGTTTTTGTTGACATGAAAAGAATAATATTTTGTACCCTTCCACTTCCACTGTTCCCTCTGGAAATAAACCTTATCAGCCCCATCGCAGCGCCTGCCACTGCTTGCCCTCATTTAACGGACACCCACAGGGAACCAGTTAGCTACTCAGGCGCCCACAGCACGCACTCCTGCTTCCCGTGCTTATTCCCGTTGCTTTCCCGCAGTTGTTGCTACCCTTACACTGCGACACAGCGCCATGTCCACGAAGTTCGAGCAGAAGATATACAGCTGGTTCACCAAGCCGAAGGAGCTCACGCCTAGGACGATATTTTTCAACGAACAGGTGTCTGAAGAGTTTATAGATGCCAAAACGGGAAGGCTGCTACAGCATTTCGATAAGAATGAGATCAGAACTACTAAATACACTCCGTTATCTTTCATTCCAAAGAACCTGTTCTTTCAATTCCACAACATTGCAAACATCTACTTCTTGTTCTTGATTATCCTTGGTGCTTTCCAAATCTTTGGTGTTGAAAGTCCCGGTCTTGCTGCTGTTCCGTTGATTTGTATTGTTATTATCACTGCCTTTAAGGATGCTTTGGAAGATTCAAGAAGAACAATCAGTGATTTGGAATTGAATAACAATCCTGTTTCTATCTTGACTGGTATTAAAAATGTTAATATCAATGATAAAGAGATCTCTTTCAGATCCAAAATGAATAATTTTAACTCAACTATCTTTGTCAAGATGGTCAAGTTTTTTGCTGGTTTATTTGGTAAGAAAGACCAAGTGTTGACTCAAGTCAGTAATGGTCCAAAACGTTCATTTGATACTGTTAGATCTGATTTAAGGATGAGTTTAGATGACCAGGATGGTAATGATGTCCCCTCAGATATCTTAACCAGATTAAACACCCATGCTACTCATAAAACATACAAGAACAAATCAGTCAAATTCCAAAGAAAATCATGGAACAATTTGAAAGTTGGTGATATTGTTCGTATTCATAACAATGAAGAATGTCCTGCTGATATCCTACTTTTATCCACTTCTGATATTGACAACAAGTGTTTTGTTGAGACCAAGAATTTAGATGGTGAAACTAATCTGAAATCAAGAAGAGGTCTGAATGAAAGTTTCCATTTGAAAAGATCCAGAGATTTCGAACATTACAATTTCCGAGTCAAGAGTGAAGCTCCAAATTTGGATATGTACAGTTATAAAGGTTTGTTTGAACTCCAAGATGCTGAAGGTCATCAATCTCAGGAACCTATCAACATTGAAAACCTGGCATTACGAGGTTATACCATTAGAAACACCAAATGGGTTTTAGGTTTTGTTGTTTTTACAGGTCATGAATCCAAGATTATGTTGAATTCAGGTATTACACCAACCAAAAAGTCAAGAATCTCCAAAGAATTGAATCTTTCAGTTATCATTAATTTTGCCTTCTTATTCGTCCTGTGTTTGGTTTCTGCTATCATCAATGGTAACTTCTATTCCAAATCAGACACTTCATTCACCTTTTTTGAATTCGATGCATATGGTTCCACACCAGCAATCAATGGTCTTATTTGTTTCTTCGTTGTTATGAATATTTATCAAGCCTTGGTCCCAATTTCATTATACATCACTGTTGAAATCATCAAGACAGCACAGGCTTATTTCATCTATTCTGATGTTCAAATGTATCATGAGGCATTAGACTACCCATGCACACCAAAATCATGGAGTATTTCCGATGATTTAGGACAAATTGAATATATCTTTGCGGATAAGACAGGTACTCTGACTCAAAACGTCATGGAGTTCAAGAAATCGACAGTTGGTGGTAAGAAGTATGGTCTTGCTTATACCGAAGCTCAAGCAGGTATGGATACAAGAAAAGGGATTGATGTTGAACAAGAGACTTTGAAATGGAAGACGCAAATTGAAGAAGATAAACAAGACATGATCAGGGAATTGAATAAATTACCTGCTAATGGACAATTTAATGCTGATAAATTGACATTCATTTCATCTGATTTTGTCAAAGATTTAGTTAATAAAGACTCTAAACAAAGTCAATTGAATCACAATTTTATGTTATCATTAGCTTTATGTCATACTGTGGTGACTGAACCTTCCAAGGATGAACCAGAACTTAATGAATTTAAAGCAGAATCACCAGATGAAGCCGCATTGGTCGAGGCTGCCAATGATGTTGGTTATACATTCTTGAAAAGAACCAGAAATGGTGGATTAGTTAGGATTCATGGTAAGGAAATCGAATTTGAGATTTTGAAAGTGCTGGAATTCAATTCAACAAGAAAGAGAATGAGTATTATTGTTAATTTTGAAAATCAATTGAAGATAATTACTAAAGGTGCTGATTCTGTTATTTTTTCAAGATTAGATTCATCTAAAAATGATAAAGATTTCTTAAAGAAAACAGCTGAAAATCTTGAAGAATTTGCAAGTGAAGGTTTGAGAACTTTATGTATTGCATCTCGTGATTTGACTCAAGAAGAATTCAACTCATGGGAGAAACAATACGATCAAGCTGCTTCCTCGTTAGATGATAGAGATGCTAAACTTGAAGAAGTTTCAAACTTGATAGAGAAAGATTTCATTTTACACGGTGGTACTGCGATTGAAGATCGTTTACAAGTTGGTGTCCCTGAATCTATTGAAAGATTAGGTAGAGCTGGTCTGAAATTATGGGTCTTGACTGGTGATAAGGTTGAAACCGCTATTAATATTGGGTTCTCATGTAACTTATTAGGTAATGATATGAGTTTGTTAGTGCTCAGATCAGAGACTGATGATGATGAAGATGATAAGGTTGAAAAAGATCCATATCAATCAATTGATCAGAAATTGACTGAGTACTTACAAAACTTTCAAATGACTGGTTCTGAAGAAGAGTTGGAAGCTGCTAAGAAAGATCATTCCATCCCAACTTCCAAGTACGCCGTTATTGTTGATGGTCTTGCATTAGGAACCATTTTTGGGTATGAAGATTTAGAAAGAAAGTTCTTACTGTTATGTAAACAGTGTAGATCTGTTTTATGTTGCAGAGTGTCTCCAGCTCAAAAAGCATCTGTTGTTCTATTAGTTAAAGATTCATTAGAAGTCATGACTTTAGCTATTGGTGATGGTGCTAATGATGTTGCTATGATTCAAACTGCTAATGTTGGTGTTGGTATTGTTGGTGAAGAAGGTAGACAAGCCGCGATGTCTTCAGATTATGCCATTGGTCAATTCAGATTTTTGACTAGATTGTTGTTAGTTCATGGTAGATGGGATTACAAGAGACTGGCCGAGGTTATCCCAACTTTCTTCTACAAGAATGTTACATTCACTTTGACTTTGTTCTGGTATGGTATCTACAATAATTTTGATGGGTCTTATTTGATTCAATATACCATTATCATGCTTTACAATTTAGCATTTACTTCATTACCAGTTATCTTCTTAGGTGTTTTTGATCAAGATGTTTCTGATAAGATTTCATTACAAGTTCCACAACTTTACAATTCTGGTATCTTAAGACAAGAATGGTCTCAGTATAAGTTCTTATACTATATGGCAGATGGTGTTTATCAATCAGCGGTTTCATTCTTTTTCCCATACTTGATTTTCTACACTGGTAGAATTGCAACTTACAATGGTTTAGATATCAGTCAAAGATTCTGGATTGGTGTTATTGTTATTCATATTGCAGTTACTTCTTCTAACATCTACACATTGTTAAGACAAAAGAGATGGGATTGGTTGACATTATTGGTTGATTTCATTTCTGTGTTATTGTTATTCTTCTGGATTGGTATCTATACGGCATTTTTAGGTTCATCAGAATTCTACAAAGCTGCTCCACAAGTTTATGGCTCATTAGTCTTCTGGGTTTGTTATGTTTCCGGTGTGATTGCGTGTGTAATGCCTAGATTTGTTTACAGTACATTAAATACCCTATACAGACCAAGAGACATTGATATTATTAGAGAATGTGCTGCTAGAGGTGATTTTGATGAGAATAAAGAAGGTAATGTTGATAATTTCTGGAGTGACCAAGAGAAAGGTGAATTGTCTTCTTCACAATTTGATCAACAAGATGCCAATAACATGGCCCCACCTAGATCAAGTATCCAGACTACGCATGATCTTCCTGGGTTGAGTCAAGCACATTCATTAGTGCACAGTGTCACGCAAGCTTCTTCGATTAGCAGAATATGAAACTAATCGAACCACCAGCGATTGGGACTATCTCGTTTTTAATTGATGTCCACCTCCTTTCATATCCACTTCTACAGCTGATTTGATTTTTAATTTAGATTGACAGCATTCATTTTACGTTCTTTTGTGGACCACTTTTTTTTTGTTTCCAGACTTCTTAGATTCGAAGGTCCTGTGTTACTACTTTTGCTTTAGTTGTCCTATATATATATATATATATATTTGCTTTTCAATGCACGCTGTGTTTTTTAGAATGCTTGTCCAGTGTAGTTGCGGTTGGGAACAGATATAGCCTATTTTGAATTTTCCGAGCCCAGCAGGATTAGCGAGGCGGGCCAGGCCGAGGCTCCTTCTGGAACCTGACCTCCGCCTATTTCCACTCCAGTAAAACCCGCGGATGGCTCAAACAGGATTAAGTCGCACGATTCCCCGGAAAAACAATCATTGCGTGTTTGCTGCGAGTAGTAGTATGTACCAACTATATAAGCAGGCGATTTTCCCAGAATCATCCGCTTCTCCCATTTAAACAGCCTAAACACACTCAATTGCACTCAAGTCATACGCACAATGGTCAAGGATTTCCACGTCGACAACCCGGTTCTCGCAGGCCTTGAAGGTCTCGTATTGACCAACCCGGCCCTCACTCTGGTCAAAGAAGAGAAGGTCATCTACAGAAAGCAGGACGCAGACAAGATCTCCATCATCTCAGGTGGTGGTGCCGGCCACGAGCCTACCCACGCTGGTTTTGTGGGAAAGGGTGCCCTTACTGCAGCTGTCTCCGGTGAGATCTTTGCCTCTCCTTCCACCAAGCAGATTCTGAATGGTGTCAAGATCGTTGGTAGCGACTCCAAAGGTGTCTTATTGGTCGTCAAGAACTACACTGGTGATGTCTTGCATTTTGGCCTAGCTGGTGAAAGAGCCCGTGCCTTGGGTTACGATACTGAGGTGGTTGTGATCGGCGATGATGTCGCTGTTGGTCGTTCCAAAGGTGGTTTGGTTGGTAGAAGAGCCATTGCTGGTACTTTGTTCGTTCACAAGATCGTCGGTGCCTTTGTCGAATATTACCAACACACTTTAAAACAAGCTGCTCAACTTGCCAATGCCATTAATGACAACTTGGTTACTATTGGGTCATCATTGGACCATGCTAAAGTTCCAGACAGACCGTTCGAATCAGAATTGAAAGCTGATGAAATGGAATTAGGTATGGGTATCCACAATGAACCAGGTGTCAAAGTCTTATCACCAATTCCAAGTGCCAAAGGTTTATTGAAAGACCACATCTTGCCAAAGCTATTAGATCAAAGTGATAAAGACCGTGCCTTTGTTCAATTCGACAAAGATGATGAAGTTGTCTTGTTAGTTAACAATTTAGGTGGTGTTTCTAACTTGATCTTGGCTGGTATTACCAAATTGGCCACTGATTTGTTGAAATCGGAGTACAACATCACTCCAAAGAGAACTTATCAAGGTACCTTGATGACTGCTTTGAATGGTGAGGGTTTCTCAGTGACTTTATTGAATGCCACTAAAGCCAATGCCAAATTACAAGGTCTAGGTTTCAAATCAATTGTTGAATTATTAGATGCTGAAACGGATGCTCCAGCATGGCCAGTCAAGAAATATTCAGAAGATTCACCAGTCTTTGACGAGTCTATTATCAAAGATGATGATGAAAAGGTTTCAGCTAATGGTCAATTTGACTTCGCTCACTTTGAGAGATATTTCAGATCAGGTGTTGAATATTTAGTCAAAGCTGAACCAGAAATCACCAAACTAGATTTCCAAGTCGGTGATGGTGATTGTGGTACTACTTTAGTCCAAGGTGGTGAAGGAATCCTAAATAACATTTCTCACATCCCAAAATCCAGTCTTTCTGAAGCTTTACATAAAATTTCTGATCTTTCAGAGACCTACATGGGTGGTACTTCAGGTGGTTTATACTCCATCTTTTTATCTGGTTTATCTCAAGGTATCATCTCAAATGCCTCAGCTGACCAACCAGTTGATGCTAAGATCTTTGCCAAATCTTTGGAAGCTGCATTGGGAACTTTATATAAATACACTAATGCCAGAGTTGGTGACTCCACTGTCATTGATGCATTGGAACCATTCGTCAAGGGATATTCTGCCTCAAATGATTTCAGTAAATCAGTTGAAGCTGCTGAGAAAGGTGCTAAATCCACTGGTTCATTCGAAGCGAAGTTCGGTAGAGCTTCATATGTTGGTGAATCAAGTAGTATCCCGGATCCAGGTGCTATTGGTTTAGTCGAGTTCTTGAAGGGTGTCCAAGCTGCTTTATAGGGGTTTAACGATGTATACGACTGATGGTAAATAAAACGATACAGAATATCTTAGTGTACACTTCGTAGATACAATGTCTCCAGTTCTGATTGAATTATCCTAGAAGTGCGCCTACCAGGCATGAAATTTTACGCGTCTCGAAAAATCAAAATCGAAAGAAGAAGACACCAAAAATCAACTTTAACCAACATCATCAAACCAAATCTCAAAAGATGTCAAAGAGTTTAGACTTCGAGAGAATCTACTTAAACTCCAGTAAGGCTGGTGGTCGTTTTCGTATCGCCCAGTCCGGTCTTGGTTGGAAGGCGTCCAATACTGGTGGTTCTACCAAAACAGAACCATTCTTATTGCCATCTGAAGAAGTGTCGTCTGCTCAATGGAGTAGGGGTGCCAGGGGCTATGAACTGAGGGTCCAAACTAAGAATAAAGGTGTGATTAGACTGGATGGGTTTGATGTTGACGACTTCAACCAATTGAAGAATGAACTACAGAGATTGTTTAATGCCCAGTTGGACCATAAAGAACATTCATTAAGAGGTTGGAATTGGGGTAACACTGATTTCGCAAGAAATGAATTGGTGTTCCAAGTTAATGGTAAACCAGATTTTGAAATCCCATATCAACATATTAATAATACGAATTTAGCTGGTAAGAATGAGGTTGCTGTTGATTTAAATCTTTTAGAGAATAATGACACTGCAGGTGATGAATTAGTTGAAGTTAGATTCTACATTCCCGGTACTGTTTCGAATGAAACTACTACCGTTGTCAAGAACGATAAAGGTGAGGAAGTCGAAGAAGATGTTGAAGAAGAATTATCTGCTGCCAGTGCGTTCTATGATCAATTAAAAGAAAAGGCGGACATTGGGCAAGTTTCAGGAGATGCTATTGCTTCATTTACAGACATCTTATTCTTGACACCAAGAGGTCGTTTCGATATCGATTTCTATGCAGGTTCATTAAGATTGAGAGGTAAGACATATGATCACAAAATCCAATACCAACAAATCGAAAGAATCTTTTCATTACCTAAACCAGATGATATTCACCACTTGATGGTAATTCAAATCAATCCTCCATTACGTCAAGGTCAAACACCATATCCATACTTGGTTCTACAGGTCTCGAGAGATGAAGAACTGGAATTAGAAGTTAATGTTGATGAAGAAGAATTCAAATCTAAGTACGATGGTAAGTTGAAGAAAAGATATGATCAACAAACTCATTTGGTGTTAAGTCATGTGTTTAGAGGTCTTTCAGAGAGACGTATTATTGTGCCTGGAAGCTTCACATCAACCAGTGGCCAAGCTGCAGTCAACTGTTCATTGAAAGTTAATGAAGGTTACTTATACCTATTGGAAAAATCATTATTATTTGTTACAAAACCAACTGTCTATATCCCATACTCAGATATTTCGAAGGTCACCATATCAAGAGCTGGTAATTCATTAACTTCAAACCGTACATTTGATTTAGAAATTGATTTAAGAACAGGTGGTAACCACAAATTCGCCAATATCACCAGAGAAGAACAAACTCCAATTGAACGTTTCCTCAAAGAAAAGAACGTCCGTGTCACCAACGAAGCAAAGGAACAACAGGCCATGCTCACATCTGCCTTGGGTGCTGCCTTGGCCGATGATTCTGACGATTCTGATGTCAATATGGGCTCTGCTGATGAAGATGATAGTCCCGATGAAGATTTCGCTGGATCAGATGAAGATTCAGATGTTGCTGAAGAATTCGATAGTGATGCAGCTCTGAGTGACAGTGATGGGGATGAGAATGGCGAACCAGCCTCGAAAAAACCGAAGAAATGATTGTTTGGTTGGATTCTGTTTAATTAATGTATTTTTAGAACTTTCAGGGCGCTGTTTGTAGTAACTGGATACGCCCGTCTCTTATCTACCTGGTGGCTAATTTTCTGGGGTAAAAGCAATTAATTTTCACCTTAACCATTCTTACAAATCCACCAAATCGCCCACGAAACATGTCATTCAAAGCTTTCTTCAGCCCGGAAAGAATCTACGCCGTTGTCGGTGCCTCAGCCAACGAGTCCAAGTTTGGTTTTAAGGTCCTGAACTGGTATCTCAACCACAATTTACCAGTTATCCCAATAAACCCAACATCAAAAGTGATACTAAACACACCAACAGCTAAGTCAATCATCGATGCTATCAAGGATTTGGACACTAAGTATCCAGGAAACGATGGTCTCAGTGTCAGTTTCATCACGCCTCCACATATCTCACTTGATGTGTTGAATTCGATTGAACACAATGGTTTGAAAGATTTCATTAAGGGTGTCTGGTATCAGCCAGGTTCATATGACTCAGGTGTCATCGAGAAGTCAAAAGAGTTGGGGTTCGACCCAATAATTGAGAATGGCGAATGTATTTTGGTCTCAGGAGGATCAAGCTACACGAAATCCGCATTGAAGGCAAACTTATAGATGATTTTCTTTATTCATTAATTCATAGGCTTTTAACTGTATTTGGTAGGATCACAGTATCGGTTCTTTCAACATCTTCTTGATGAACTCTTTCCAGCTGTCATTTGACCCCGACATCTTGATGGAGATGGAGTAATTGAATGGGAGAACTTCTGTAGATGGGATGATAGGTAAATGATCTTTATTTTGATCTGCTATGTCACTGATATCCCAGATCAATCTCTCAAAATGAGATTTCAGATTATCAGAGCTGAATGCCTCTTCCACGGTGGCACTGTCTTTATCCTGAACACCGGGATTCTTCAGGGTTCTTATGTTTATCAACCATACTTCAAAATTAACTTCTTCTTCAATCTTACCAAACCAACTTGGTTTCTTCAATTTCTTCAACTCATAAAAATTAATCACGATCTGCGTGTATTTTACATTGGCGTTCTGATTCTGATTATTTCCAGCACTGTGGTTGCTATTCCTACTCCCTGGTAGATTATATGGGTTCAATTTAGGCGATCTCAAACTGCTAATTGAATGAGTTGCTGGTTCAATGGCGGAGTTATTCGTGTTGACTGCCATCAAGGGTGAGTTTGGCATGGAAGACGCAACAACTGATGGATTCAATGGATCTATCTGATCATCCTCACTGACTCGTACATTGGAATATGGGTTGTTATTATTGCCACTGTTGTTACTAAGGAATTTCAAAGTCGGTGGAGATCCAAATGGTGTTGATGATGAGGATAGTAATGGAGTGTCTGATGAATCAATTTTGGACATTAGCAGGTCAATTTTGGACTCGATGTACTCTTCCAGCTCTGGTAAGTCACAATATGGATATGGAACGTCTAAGAACTCATTAATTTTGGGTATTATTGGTCCAAAGGCTCTATAGAAGAAGATTGTTCCTATCAATCCTGTCAAATAGGCTGTTAGCATCACGTCCAAAAAAGGTAGCAAAACGGGTAAAATTGGAACACATACCATGCACTGAATCTCGCAGGTGCTGCATATCCACCGAGAGCTCCAAACTGAACTCCTTCATGCTTTCAATGAACGTCTTGCGGGATTTCTCTGCTGAAACAATACAAGTGAAGAATGTAAATAGAGAGACTTTCGTTTTGTTTTGTTACAACTATTACGTAATACCCGTACTTAAGAAATTGCATCAGCCTGGAGAACATGATTATTTCAGCTGGTAATTATTTGAAGATGTGTGAGTTCTCTGCTGAATTGACTGTCGTCGTTTTGTGGTGTTCTGTGATTGTGTTACTGAAATGTTGGGGTTTAGTGGCTTTCCAGGCGAGGTCCTTATCAAAATCATCAGTCGCTTGACAGTATCAGTTTTGTATGATATTGGACCTCTCGTTTATTCATGTGTTTATGATGATGGTGAGGTTCAAGGTTAGTTACTTCAAGTGTAATGCTACGCAGCATGCTCTTACAAGTGGTCCTTTCGCTTTCATCCAGATGACTGATTTACGTTAGTCTATCAAGAATTGACTAAGACTTGAAGAGGAAACCCAATTCCATTTGTGCATTGGGGTCATTTGATTACTTGGAGGTTGATAACAGAAGACTCGATCAGGATCTGAAAGGTTACAAATATGAAGAAATTACGCCAGATATTAAGCTTTGCCAAATTCGATGAACGGTAGGGTAGATTATCTATCTGTTTCCCACAATTTTCAACGATCAACAGTTCAAATTTTGGACTCATTTATTATTTAATGTATGAAGACAATGCAAGATAACCAATTCGCTATGCCCACAGAAATGGTATTAAGAACCATAATTTGAGATAGTTATCCTTCTACATAAATTATAATGAGATCAAAGGACTTCATCTGCAAAATGTAGAAACATTGAGCATATCCATCAAGGATCAAGAGTCTTATGCTGAAAAGTCTTATGCTGAAAATATTCGCTTACAAGATTCTGGTTTTCCAGAACTGTCCAGTTTTAATTTCACTGGTACCACTTCCAATGATAAAATCCATTCATTGACATTACTGCATTCTTCAGAGATGTGGAATTTCCTGACCTAGATCTAGATAACATTTTACGGATCGAAAATGAAGACAATACTGAAAGTGACCTCATGTAGATTGATACTCTGGGTACCCTACCTGATAAATATGCATGCAAAATAAATGATCTATAAACGACTCTCACGAGAGTTCCTGATAATTATATCAAACCCAGGATCAAAGTAACACTCTTCGACATTTTCTTCGTCGATTTCATTCTCATGGATCAAAACACCAAAGTCTAGTTTATCTACTAATGAAACCATTGGCGAATGCCATGTACCACGTCCATAAGTGACTGCCTGGTCACCCGCACAGATGAAAGCTTCGATAGTATTTGGATCAGGAAGTCCATCTTCTAGATTAGGTTGTGCACATATCACAACATAAGCAGCTCTATTACTTTTATCGACACCCATTGGCATGAATGTCTGTGAACTGAATGGGTGTCTCTCTAAAACTTTTGCCAGGTAGACTTTTGCATTACCATGTTCTTTTAAGAGATGATGTGGTGGAGAACATCTGAAGATGTTCCAATTGATAGTTGATGGTTGTTTGGAAGGCGCATGTTGGAAATTGTTGGTGATTTTGGAGACTCTGTGGACTTTCACGGCAGTTCCATAGTTAGCAACAGTTGTTGATTTATCTTTACTGATTTGGTGATTGGCAGAGATAATGGATCCAAATTTCGCAAACGATTGAGGAGTAAGTGGTCTTGTGGTCACCGGTTTGATTCCCTTTGTGTCGTATGTTTTGAGAACCATCTTGGAGTTATACTTGAAGCATTTTTAACTGAAGAAGGGCAGTCAAGATTCACTTTTATTTATCAAATTGATGAGCTTTGTCGGCATTTACCGAGACATTTCTTATCAGTTCCGAGGATCATGTGATTAAACTTGAATTCCGGAATCCAGCCACTGGGTTTATACTCATCGTAGCTTCTTTTCACTTTAAAGATATACCCTATTTGCAGTCCAATTTCTTCACAATGAGTTGGTTCCAGAAAAAAATTGCGTTAAAGCCAAGATCTAGAGGTGTTTATCTAATTACTGATGAAGTTCTTCAAGCGATTCCTGAAATAAGAGACTACAAAATTGGTACCATCAATCTATTCCTTCAACATACATCAGCTGGTTTATCATTGAATGAGAACTGGGATTCCGATGTCAGATATGATATGAACAATGCTTTGAATGAATTGATTCCTGATGATGTGGAAGGTAACAAATACAAGCATTCACAAGCTGGGGAAGGACCAGATGATATGGCTGGTCATATTAAATCCACTCGTATGTATCTGTGAATTCTGCCAGTTCTCCATTTACTAACTTTACATCAACAGTTGTTGGTGCTTCGGTCACTATCCCAATTACCAATGGTAAATTGGCTACTGGTACGTGGCAGGGGGTTTACCTCCTAGAGTTCAGAGATTATAAACATCAAAGAAATATTGTTGCTACCATCAATGGTCAAAAAGCCTAGATCCCTAATCAATGAATCACAGATATATATGTGATATTCCTGAATTTCATTCCAATTTCATAATAAGACATGTATTCATATGACGCAACCTATATTTCAAACCCGGTCAATTCAGCCTCCTCAGCAGTTTCAAAAAACGAAGAAAATGCCACAATTGTACCATTAATCAAGATACCACCGATAATACTCAATATCGCAGCTGTCAAAGTAATTAATCTTGCGTGATATAACACCAATGAGACACCAAAACCTGATGCAGTTAGGAATGCGGATAAGAATTTACCTAAATCAGCAACATATCTGGGAACCATTGTTAGTAAGTTGCTTAAACCTTGAAGGAAAACCATGTCACATACGCAGAAGATTCACTCATGAAGTCATCTTTAGACTTTTGGCCAAACACAGAAATCGGTAATTGTGCAATGGCGAAGAAAATAGCTGGTTATTGTAGTTAGTATATGGAGAGCGTTGAACGATACGCTAACTCACCCGATATCAAAGGAAGCCAGTTCTTGTATAAAGCCCCAGCCAGGATGGTGGATAGGAAACCGATGGAGAGGACCACGGACAAGACAATGATCTTGGAAAGGGGATTGCTGAAGAGACCCATTTTGGCAACGAATAAATAGAGAGAAGATTCAAGGTTGGTAATTTGTAACTTTTGGCATAATTGAATCTTTCGCGAAAAATAGGACTTATCGATATTTCCGGTATTTCCCATCGGAGCAAACCAGATTTAAGTTTCCGCGAAATTTATCAAATCGACTTCTGAAAGTGGCGATTCAATTCATAAACAAAAGACAGTTGTACTTACTATTAACGCATCAAATTGCCAATTACTGCCTTCTCAGTGTCTGTTTCCACATTCACTTTTCAGAGATCTACACAATTGACGCACTTTCACAATGTTCAGAAATAACTACGATGGTGATACCGTCACCTATTCTCCAACAGGAAGAATATTCCAAGTCGAATATGCCCTAGAGGCCATCAAACAAGGTTCTTCTGTTGTGGGGCTTACTACGAAAGACCACGCTGTCTTGGTGGCATTGAAGAGAAACGCTGAAGAATTGGGTTCATACCAGAAGAAAATCATCAAAGTGGATGATCATATGGGTGTTGGTCTTGCTGGTTTAGCTCCAGATGCAAGAGTGTTATCAAACTTCTTGAGAGAAAATGCATTGAATCAGAAACTAGTGTTCAACAGACCACTTTCTGTGGAGAGAGCAGCTGGATTGTTAGCCGATAAAGCACAGGCAAACACACAGAGTTACGGAGGAAGACCTTATGGTGTTGGTTTATTAGTTATTGGTTATGATGAAACTGGTGCTCATTTATTTGAATTCCAACCTTCAGGTAATGCGTTGGAATACGTTGGTGCTGCTATTGGTGCTAGATCTCAAGGTGGTAGAACATACTTAGAAAGAACTTTTGAAGATTACAAGACTTCAACCAAAGAAGAATTGATCGTTCATGGTTTGAATGCATTGAGAGATACCTTAGCCCAGGGTAAAGAGCTTAATAACAAGAACACTTCTATTGCTATTGTTGGTCAAGACACCGAATTCACATTATATGATGACGTTGATGTCCAACCTTGGTTAGACCGTTTAGATTCTGTTTCAAATGCTAGAACTTCTGGAAATGGTAATGATGACGACAACGATGATGATGAAGGCAACGATAAGAAAGATGAAAAGAAAGAAGATGACGACCAGGTAAAGGATGAACCAGCTGCAGATGATGAAGATAAAATGGAAACCGATTAGATCGCGATTGTTTAAAGGCCCTTAATCAGATACAGTGTAAATTAGTGCATTAATGACTGTAGAAACTCCTAAGTAGATACTTCATTTATCCGTAGTTCGAGAGATAGGGGTACTAGACCCTTCGGTATGCCTGAAACCATTTTTATGTTCCGTTCTCGCTCATTTATTTGCTCAACCGCAAAAGTTTAAACTCTCTTCACCTTTCATGGCTAATTTATTTGCTCACGGAAAATACTGATTTGAATCTTGATAACCTGGAATCCACCACCCTAGAAGTTAGAACGATGACTGGGACCATGAACGCATCATAATTTTGTGTATCTGATCACATTTGCCTCACACCAGTACCTTCAACTCAAGATAGTCCTTTTCCCCAAGTTTTTCCACTGAAATTTGGAGCACCATGCAGAAGAATTTGAAAGATGCTTCTCGATATTATTTAGAAATCTTAGATCGAGTGGTGCTCTTTTTGTATCTTTTGATTTCGAGCATATAAATACTGCACGGATTTCACTGACTTTGTTCACGGTGTACACTACTCTCGACAACCCATATCAGTTTTCATCATAAAACTCAATAATCTTAAAATGTATTCCAACAGTGACGGTGCTCAATATAACATTGAAGATGCGTTCAACTTTGTGTCCAAAATGAACATGGGTGAAATGAGTTCATCATCAAACTCAACTGCTGCTGCAAAACCATCATGCAAAATTTCAGTAGGTATCACATCTCATTTCCAACTGTCAAGACAATACTAACTTACGACCTCAGATGTTGTGGAATTGGTATACTATTGATACATGTTTCATTGCTAGATCATGGCATGTTAACACCAAAGGACAGTTTGCAGGTTCCTGTATTGGTGTGTTCTTTTTAGTTCTTTCTGCTCAATGGTTACACAGAGTAGCACGAGAGTATGATGCTGCTGTTGCAAGAAGAAAATTCTTAAGTATGAAATCCTCGCAAGGTCCAACAGGCTGCGATTCATCCATTGAAAAGAATGGGTTTTCAGACTCTGCAGAACAATTTGATGACCATGCTGCGTCTAAGTACTCCAACAGTAACTTTTTCCAACCAATCTTATACACCATGAGCCATCAATGGATTTGGGACTTCCAAAATGGTACAAGATTGGGCAAAGCCTATCCAAATTTGGTCGAACACATCATCAGGGCTTTGATATTCACAATCCAATGGGGACAATCTTACATTATCATGTTATTGTTCATGTATTACAATGGGTATATCATCATTTCATGTATCTTGGGTGCATTTTTCGGTAGAATTTTCTTCAACTATGAACCAATTACATGCATCACCAGGGAAGATAGTCTAAACAATGATAAGAAGTGCTGCTTATGAAGAGGAGCTTGAAAATGAATGAGTCTCCCCTGATATAGAATTTTAATTATAAATAGTGAAGAAGACTCGTTAGATAAAATTAATGTGTAGTATGATTAGTCGGAAGCTCTACAGTCAAGCCACTGACGCTTGAAGAGTACCCGAAGTGTGTAGTTGCTAGTGATGGGGAAACTGGTTGGACCGTTGAAGGCATTACAAGTGCCACCGACACAGTATCTTTGAAGTTCTGAACCACCCCGAGACTCCTATACCGCTTCTCATTGTACCTTTTCGACAACCTCTTCAACGTTTCCAAGGTTATGTGTCACTTTTGTTCCCGATTCGGTCACATTATTGTCTTGGTTACTTCCTATGTTTGTTTTGTTTACTTTTCCATTCGCGCCAGCGTTGTCATAACAACTTCAGTAGTTAATTCGCACTGGCAAAAAGTCAATCGTAGAAAATCAAAATAAACAAGAACCACAAAAACCTTAAGTTTTATACCACTTTTTCAAAAAACCACAAAACCACTTTCCAGTCAGTTTTCCCACCTCGTCGGTTCCAAATTTGGCTTCCTTCTCTTCCTGGCTTTGCGCACTCCAACTTTAGTCTTTCGTTTAATACCCAAAACAAGAACACTGAAATCTTTGGCCCACACTAGCTGTTTGTTCCACTACTCTTTCTGATTCTTCGTTTCTCTCAACACTCTATTTCATCCACAGATTGGTCAAAGAGTTGCATCGTTTACCCGTTATCATTTACTCATTTTGCTGCTAGAATTCCTGGAGAGTTTTTCATACCGTTGTTTGTCTATTTATCATACTTTGAGAGAGTGTTTGGTCCTATAGCCAATCAGTCTTATCCTTTCATTTCCAACCTCAAGTTAGCCACATCGATACTAAATCTTTGTTTTGGTACTACATATCATTCCATTAACTGGAGTTTTGTTATTCTTTTTGCAATTACACAATAGATCATCCTTATACTAGGACCATCATGGAAAACTCATATCGCTATAGAAGCACATCCAATGAAAACAATGATGTCTTAAAACATAAAGTCCCTACTAGAGCTGCTCAGATACCTGCAACTAATCCATCAAATAGAATTGTCTTGGGTGATGTGTCATCAAACGTAACTACAAGAAATTCAAGAATTGCATTACAGAAACCTCCTCAAAGAGTCCAAGTGTACTCTGAAACTACAAGAACAAAGGATGAGAATGCTGTTTCTAGAGTTAAACCATTACAAGAGAGACCGATTAATGAGAACATCCAACGCAGACCTTTAGCGGACCTCAAAGTTCGTCAGGACGTGGAAAATGTTGAAGAAGTAGAAGATGATACTGCATATCTACAAGAAGAGGAGAGTTCTATGATAGAAGAAGAAGATAACGATGAGATTCCACAAGGTATGATGCCCAAACTAACACCAGAGATCCATCGTGAACTATTCGCAATCTACAGAAAGTTCTATTCAGAAACTCTGGATGAGGAGGATGAAGATTCATTTGATGTTTCAATGGTTGCCGAATACTCCCCAGAAATCTTCAATTACATACATTCATTAGAAATGAAATTAAGACCGAATCCTCGTTATATGAAGTTCCAAACTGAATTGAAATGGAACATGAGAAGCATACTTATAGACTGGTTGATTCAAGTTCACTCAAGATTTAATTTATTACCAGAGACCCTATTTTTAACAGTTAACTACATTGACAGATTTTTGAGTAAAAGAAAAGTTTCATTAAGCAGATTCCAGTTGGTTGGCGCTGTTGCTTTATTTATTGCTGCCAAATACGAGGAAATCAATTGTCCAAGTGTTCAAGAGATCGCTTATATGGTGGATCATGCTTACACAGTTGAAGACATACTAAGAGCAGAAAGATTTATGATTGATGTTTTAGAATTTGAAATGGGATGGCCCGGACCAATGTCTTTCTTGAGACGTACCAGTAAAGCAGATGATTATGATTTTGAAACAAGAACATTAGCTAAGTACTTCCTAGAGATTACAGTTATGGACTACAGATTTGTTGCGTCGCCTCCGAGTTGGTTAGCTGCAGGTGCACATTATTTGAGTCGTCTGTTGTTGAATCGTGGTGAATGGACCGAAGCTCATGTTTACTACTCTGGATACACAGCAGAGCAATTGAAATTACTAGCTCAGACACTATTAGAAGCTTGTCGAACACCTGAAGAACATCATAAATCTATTTATGAGAAGTACCAGGAACGTCGTTTCCGTCGTTCTTCACTGTTTGTCCAAGAATGGTTCAAAATCGCAGACGAAAAGTTTGATTGATCAGATGTTTGAAAATATCCTTATTAGTTAAGATATTTGTAATGAAGATATTGACCTTGTTATGTACATTATGTTTAGTTTGATTAAAGATTAAGATTAGTAAGTATCGAGTAAAGTAGTGATTACATAAGATTTTGTTTTTATAGGCAAATTTTGAAAACCATAAGAAGTTGCCTCCTGTAAAACAATAACCAGACAAATCTAGCAGATCCCCACTATCACAATGTCCTTCCGTTTAACCAACCGTGTCTTAACCAACACTTTGAAACAAGCTTCCAAACAAGTCTTGCGCCAATCAGCTTCCAGATCAATCGCTCCTTCAATTGCTGCTGTCCAAAGATCAGCACGTTTGTTCTCATCATCAGTCAATGTCTCTAACAAGTACACTTCTGAAGTTGCTACGTCTCTTGAAAACGAATTAGTTCATGAAAAAGAAAACAAGGAAGAATTCCCAGAAGAATTAGACGAATTCTTGTCCTCATCAGGCTTTGAAATTGCTGAAACTGAAGGTTCTGCATTAGCTAGATTACTTAAACAAGGTGACAATGAAGTTGTTAACGTCTTCTTTGACATTAATCAAGTTTCTAACATTCGTCCAGCTGAATCCGAAGAAGGTTTAGATGAACAAGAATCCCAAGAAGCTTTTGAAGAAGCTCTTGACAACTCATACATCAACTTAAACGTTGTCATTGAAAAGAAATCAGATAATTCTGCCGTCGCATTTGACGTTTTAGTTGGTCCTGAAGATGGTGCTACTTTCATTGAAAGTGTTACTACTTACAAGAACTCTGCTGATGCATTGACTGAAACTTCAGAAGCTGAACACAAACGTGAATTAGCTTATAATGGTCCACCATTCAGTAATTTAGATGAAGCTTTACAAGTCAACTTGGAAAACTACCTAGTTTCCAGAGGTGTTAATGAAGAATTGTACCAATTTATCTTAAACTATGGATTATTCAAAGAAAATACTGAATATGTCAGATGGTTGAATAACTTGAACTCATTCTTCAAGAAATAGATTGATTTCATTATGAATTGATTTTACTGGTCTTTATGGCCATTACTTATATATAAATAGTTTTGTTCTATGTCTCATTTAAAATCTTAGTTTTTTATGGCATCTCATTTAATAGTTCCTGATGGTGTCTTGTTTTGTTTAATACTTGACAGATACAGTTCAGGTCTTACATGTTTTATGAATTGCAAAGTTTTATTTGAGCTGTATGCGTTTTTGTGAATAGTTGGATGCTCAATTACGACGTGAAATAGTATCCTTATATGAAATTGTAGTGGAGAGTATTAATTATTAACGGGTTTAGCCTGATAGGGTCGAAGAGTCCAACCACTTTATAATTTTTGAAACAACCCCCAAATTGTCTGCCATTTGTGATGTGTCATATTTTGACACAAATCTTGTGGAAACAATAGCACTATCAATCCGATTTTTGCAACTGGAAAGGGGTACTCCTCCTTCAAATTTTATGACATCCTTTGAAAATCATGCTCACCCTACGTTACTTCACGTGATTTATACAGGGCTTCAGCACACATTAGCCTGGCGTGTCCCTAACGCATGTTTTTTTTTCACCGGTCGGTTGGCAAACTCGAAAAAAAAAGAGTGTGTTGAAATCAACACCATAGTTAAAGGCGTTTTAAAGGTTATCTATAAATCAAATTAAAAATGTCTGACGCTGCTGTCTCATACGCTGCTTTAATCTTAGCTGACGCTGGTGTTGAAATCACCGCTGACAACTTATTAACTTTAACCAAAGCTGCTGGTGCCAAAGTTGACCAAGTATGTTAAAGGTTTTTTTTTTCAGTGAAGTTTCAATAGAGGAACGATTGAATGGATGGGATTGGAATTATGGAGCGAAGAGAGATAGAAGTTTTGGATTTTATAGAAAGAAGGGGGTTGCGGAGTTATCTGGAAGGAGAAATAATGTCCTTTGGAGATACTAGATATCAAACATGGAGAACTGAATACTAAATGTATCGAACACCATCAATCTGGAACATAAAGGGCCCCAAATCTAATCCACAAATCAATGGCAAGAAACCGCACATTCCATCCATTTTGAAATCCTGTTCTATGGAAATTACTGAAATGCATAGAATTAATATCGAATATTTACTAACTCCTATACTCCAGGTCTGGGCTGATGTCTTCGCTACCGCTTTAGAAGGTAAAGATTTGAAACAAATCTTAGCTGGTTTCACCACTGTCTCTGCCGGTTCTGCTTCTGCTGCTCCAGCTGCTGGTGCCGCTTCCACTGAAGCTGCCACTGAAGAAGAAGTTGAAGAAGAAAAAGAAGAATCTGATGACGATATGGGATTCGGTTTGTTCGATTAGAAAGTTTAATCAAAATAGTTTTAATAAATTGTTTCATATATTAGAGAAAACTAAGTTGTTAATGTATTGTAATTGTGTATAACATTGATCGTTTAGTTCTTGTCATGAAATCAGAAATAAATGGATTGTATTTATTTTGAGGTAGATATGAGTTCATTTGATTTGCTTCTACAATTCTATTAACATAACCCAAATAAAACATGATATTATACACGATATCAAAAAGTATAAAACTGATGATACTATCTATCTAAAGATACAAAAAAATTATTAAAACCCTAAAACATTAAACCAATTCATAATTAATAGAAGGCTTTCTTGATAAATAAATGAACAAACAATCATATGAAAATAATAATGACATAATTGGTAGAAATGAACTTTAAAAAAACATGCAAAGTAATAATCCTTTGAATTATGAAAGTGTGTGATGAAATGATTTTTATTATTTACCTCATTGATTATTCAATCATAATATTGTAAAAAAATGAACCTCCCTTGATATTTTTCTTTGTTGTTTAGAATAATTTCTCTATTTCTTCTTTTCAGCTTCAGCTTCAGCAGCTTCTTTAGCCCTCTTTTCTCTGATACCTTTGTATTTCTTTTCAGATCTAGCTAATCTTAAAGTTCTGTAAGCAGTTTGTTCTGGAACAACAACAGCTCTTGGTTCAGATTCAGCAGCTGGTTGAACAATTGGGAATGAAGCAGCAGTGGATAAGACTTGTTCAGCTTCTGGAGCTTCACCGTTTCTAGGGAAAACAATTAATTTAGATTGGTATTCTTGTAATCTTTGAACATTCAATTCGAAGATTTCAGTGGATCTGTTTTGACGACGATGATCAACGGCAATACCAACAGTTCTAGCATAAGCTGGAGTTAAACCAGCAGCTTTGATTTCTCTCAAAGTAAAACCTCTACCAGCTCTGACTTTTCTGTTGTATTTGATGGTTGGAGCTCTAACAACTGGTCTTAAAGCATCTAATGGTCTTGGAGCGATTTTGGCAGCTTTTGAGACTCTAGCTTGTCTTCTTGAAGCTTTCTTACCGGCTTGGTCAAAGTGAACTTTGACTCTTTCTTGCCAGTGCTTTCTGAAGTGGTTCTTCAATAGTGGTAAATTCTTTGAGATGGCCATTGTTTAATGATAGTGATGTGAATTAGTTCAGAACTTTTCAGTTATTAGAATTGGAAAGAACAATTCAATTTTGATTTGATTTTGATTTTCTTTTTTTTTTTGCGTGTACTTTTTTTTTGTTTGGATGTTTGAAAAAAGTGAAAAAGTTTGGTCTGGTATGAGCACGCCCTTTACAAGAATCGGTAGGGCCACTCTTAGACTGTGAGACTCCTCATAGTCAAAATAATGAGGCCACACTATCAGTAGTGGGAGATGTGATTTTGGGGAAGATTGAAGCTAGCAGGAGCAGTGGAAAGGGTATCTCTCACGCCCCCTGATATTCACCGTAACCTGTTTAATGTTATCCTTAAACCTTTGCTCTACAGCCTGCTTTGTGAAATGAACTTTTGGTTACCTTCCGAGGACTGCCACAAACAGCTGGTCAGTGTATGCCCCGTATTTCGATTCTAATTCCAGATCAGTGGAAAACATCAAAATTAACGTACCTCTTTGTACTAAGCAGCCAATGGTGACAGCCATGGAAGACACCCGCTTCATCTATACACATCTAGTACCTTGCTTCTTCGTTCACAATCATGATGACAAGTTCCCGTAGGCTCTTATTAGGAGGTGTTTGCACTTGAGTCATTTTGGATCTCAAAGAAGATCCAGTCACAGCTTACAAACTCCAGATAACTGGATATCAATTATAATGACTATCGTTAGAGACAAAGTTGTTATTACTGATGGCATACATTGGACTATTTTATCGTCGGTCCTCAGAGGTCGATCAATGCCTAATAGCGATGTTCACAAATTAACTGAAATATTACAGATTTCATTTACGAACTCAGAGAAACCTGCTGTGAATCTAGTGCTGCTCTTTCATTTAGGTCTTGTCCTTTAATTAAAATTGATCGTTTTGAACCTGGTACGGCTTAGCTGTTTCCACATGGGATATCGCTCTTATTTCCTGGGGAGATTAATTACTATGTCTCTTGAGTTTTTAACAACACTTTGCATAGTCATCCAAACCATCCAGGAACATGAGTCTCAAGACTTCACTCCCCCTAATATGGACAAATTTACGATATAGAGCTACTTCAACTGGTTTAACGTATCGGTTTAGACACTACGCCTGATCATGCATGTGTCATCTCTAATGTTTACAATCTACTTGCTTGATCTTGCCTCTTTGTTCTTCTACAAGGGCAAATATAGTAGAGGTACCGATGTACCAGTTGAAACTTGGTCTCTATTAATGCTTGGTTTATTGAATAGCGTCGTTCCAGTTTGTCGATGATATCACTACTTCGGCACAGTTTGTACTTCGTCATGGACCGTATCATTGAGTGAATTCCTGACTGCATGGCCATTAAGAGACAAACAGTAGTAACTAGAGCTCGTGGTTTAGCTTGTAGTATTGTGGAGTACTAGATTTGCATGATTTCAACTGATTGGTTAGAGTAAGATCAGATTACAAATAGTGCATGAACCACGATCCTTCTAGACTTATGGTATCGGCCCCGGAACTTCACCATTTGTACCTAACTTCCCTCGTTTACAGACTGTTGGCCATATTTAAGGCTGTTACAACTTACGTATCGGGACTGCCCCATTTCTGCTGAAGTGCACAATCTCAGGTCAAAAGCCTTTCCAGAGCATCACAATCTTGGAAAAGTATGGTTTCAGCCGGCGATTCTTCTTGACAACAAAGACATCAACATGGAGATCTTCTTTTTGGTTGTAGGTTATCCATTTCCTGGTATGGTTTCAGGTGGTGAAAAAGATGGATGATAATGACCAAGGTTGAATCTATGCAATGACTCTAATGAACCTGGCATAGTTATCTATTTGTTTTCAACGGAATGTACGTTTATAACTTTAAATTCTAGAACTCTGTTCTTGATGATTCCATTCTTCTCTGTTTTGAATCTTGATTCATAGATCAAAGTCCTTTTGTCTTACAAGTTCTCGCAAGATGGATCAAGTAAACGTAGGGGAATTGTAAGAAAGGTTGCAAAGGTTTCGAACTATAACTAGATTTTGATTCCAACTTAAGGCAAAAAGTTCATAGAACAGACAGAGTATGCGCTAATCAGGGCGTTTGAAAATCAATAGTGCCACTAATTTTCTGAGCTAAATACCACCTGACTGTTGGTCCCCGTTCCTGAGTTTCAGGTACGAAGTTTGAATTAAGCAGCTTATTAACCTCAAAAGGGAGACCTTTATTAGAAGTAACAGTGGCCTAGTTCTGCCAGCTCATCCTGCTTATATGGTCTCTCTGGTTAAAGAAGGTTCAGTATACATTTTTTACCCACTGCCAGAACTTCTGAGCGATTTGTACTCAGCTGCAGGTTCTGCATATTCAAAAAATGCCAGGTGTCAGTCTTCAGACAGGTCAGGAGTTAAGCCTGAAGTTGGAACTCCGGTAAAAACAAGCTGCGGTTTCCTGCGAGTTCCCAACTTGCGGAAGCCAATTAAAGTTTTTTATTTTTATTTTTTATAACACTATTGCAGATCATGATTCACATACTAGATTATATAAACTCGTTCTTGGGATCTCTGTCAGTTTTAACTTTTGCGTAACTCGTGCTGCGTGCATGCGGCTCCTATCAAGTATTCTCCAAAACACATTATAATTCTTGAGAACAACAAATCTATGTTATGAATCATGATTCCTGCATGATACTTATATATTAAATTCGATGAAGAGATTAGACTATTCTAGCCAAGACAAGGAGATCTTATGTGAGAGCGTACTGACTCCTAAGAACATAGATGTTTCAACTTTCATTACTCAGGATGAAATATAGGTATGATAAATCCAACTATGTTTGACAGATGTTTGGACAGTGAACAAGTGCACAAATCCGAGTGTTAGAACTTAGATCCGATGGAGTTCCAGGAGTCTGACAGGTCACGCTAACTTGTGTGCCCTGCGCATAACCAAATTATCCAGTCAACACAATCCCAGCACGAATTGAAAGTGCGAATTGAAAGTACAAATTGAAGGTGCTGAATAGGTCGAGATTCCAGAATCCAGATCGCAGTCGAACCGTCCCTCATTCACAGATTCATTGTTCAAGTCACGTGGGTCCTGTAGAACTGTCCATTTCTCCTTTTTTTAGTCCACGCGCTTCGGGGAATATGCATGGAATTCCACGCGCTCAATTGCACAGTTTTCTGTTATCGAACACTTTATCTTCTAAGGTTCGTGGTCAAACAGAGCCACTGGTGGCTGAAGTCTGGACTATCATGTTTCAAGTAGAATCACACAAGAACCGCATCATTAAACATGTTACATATAGACCCTAACAAGAATCCAATGTTCTGATGCTTTCTTTGCCTCAAATTCATATAAGCGACTCATGATGAAATTTAAACGGCAGTTCAACGCTAGTGAATGTAGCTGCATTGTTTAACATCACAGTTTCACCATTGCAGATTAACCATGTGCAATAGGCGCACGTTTATAAGACTGAACTACCGAGGCTCTTTAAGTTTTAAGTATGGATCGTAGATCTTTTGAGCAGTGCACGATTGTCTAATTAGGCTTATCCCGAGGTTTACAGCTTAATATACAATAGTGTTATAAACCAACATTCCTCATCGGCTGATTTTGTGTTAAGCATCTATGGAGTCAGGAACACTGTAATTTTTGTATATAGGAAAAATTGAATAAAAATTGAATATTAGCTGCATGTGTGTGCAAAACAATGTATATAAATTTAATTATAGTATAGAGCAGATTAACGACAAACGACCTGTCTCAGTATTGGTGGGTGTACGTAAAAGCTGAAACTCGGTGGATCAGTCAACTAATTGGTAATTGAAATTAGGCTATACTGATACAGAAAGTCTTTATTTTAACATATCTCAGCTGAGCATTTCCATAGAATCGATTGAAAGACAGTTTATGATCTAAATACCATTCGACTGCATTATCGAAACCTCTGTGACCCCTCTGTGATCCACTGAGCACTTCTTAACAACGAGCATATATAGAGCTATATAATATTGTGCCATCTGAAGCAATCATGAGGGCCCATGGTATCGAATGAAGCTAACTATTCATACGTCTAGGTCAAATATTTAAGATCAACAACAATTTAATCTCACATATAAGAACCCCAAATGAGTTCACCTATTGTCTGCATCCTAACGTTATACAAATGAACTGTATATAGAGCAGTTATGGTACAGTTACTACCACATTTTGGCACCTTTTTCTACATATACGCTATTCTTTTGATTGTGAATCATGTCATTGCAAAACTTTATCATTTTATCATCACTAGTGTTGAGTTGATTATGGCAGGCAGTCGGAGATTGATTAAGTGGGAATGTAGATGAGTTGGGGGGGGGGGGATTTACCGTAATGCGCTGAATTTTGGCAACCAGTTGATGTGGTGGATTCGAGATTCGTCAACTTTGATATTCGTATCTGTTAATACTGTAAGAGAGGATTCTCCAGGACCCTTTTGAGACGCCTGCGATCTGAAAGTTCATTTGAGATATCAAGATTACACTAAACTTTACAGAGAGAAGTATCAGTACACAGGTTCCGCAAAGGTCTATTTAGCAATGCTTTGGCTGTAACATCGGTCCAATCAAAACATTCACCACATGACATTCATAATGTGAGCTGCCAGAAAGCGGACAGGGCACCATGTCTCCCTGTTTATTTGTAGCTCGCTGGGTTGATGTTAGAAAATAGAGTCTATAGCATTCACCACCAATTCGATATGTGATTGAATTGTGCAATGTCAGACCTGTCACCGCTTACAGTTGCAACTGATGAGATGTAAACCATCCGTAACTTACGATGGAGCCTTCAAACACACAATCTCCCACTCACCGGCCAATTAGAACCCGCTCCCGTCTCCTAGGTATCAGAGATCGGTCCCTATTTGGCACACGCAGACGCGCCTAGGAAATCGACAAATCTGTAGAAAGTTCAAACCTCGATATAGTTGAAAGTCACAGCAAATTGTCACGATGTGTGTCCATTTTGTCAGAAACAGTTTAAACTTGATATCAAACGGTAAATCAGAGAAGCAGAGAAGGATAATGGATTCCATCGAAGTTGTGCACTTGTTTATAAAAGCAGAAAATGTTGTACGTGCCTGTAGCTGTGAGCCAATATATGCGGGCTATACCATGCATAACTTCTAAGACCTTATACACAGTTCTGCTCATATCTATATGCATGATGGCTTCCGTAAGTATTTTTCTTCTGCGGAATTTCACTGTGCTATGCATATGCATGTCTTAGAAAGCGACTACTAAACATAACTTTGCAGATAAGGGCTTTGACAAGTTAATTACACAAGTTGAGAAAAAAGCCGAAGTTGTGTGTCAGAACAAATTCTCCAGATTGTGTCCAACGATATAGTTTAACTAGAAATGCAAAAGAAATTTCCAAATTGTTATAATTTATTTTGTTCGCACTACAATCCAACGCATTCTGTGGTTGAATGCTCAACTACCCCTCTGTCAAAAGGTCACGACTTCGAGAGTTTGCATCATCCATCTTCAATCCTCATAAAGGGAGAAACCTTCACTCACCAGGGTTTGCACTCACAGTCTACAGTGTTCAAATAATCATATAGATCAGACCGCCGCTGAAGAGGTCTCCACCACCAATTCCGCACTACCATACTTCCATAAAGTTTGCGTACGGACAAAGTTTAGAACTTAAATTCCTGGACTAGGGTTTTACCAGCGTCAGAATAATCCAAATTTCAAAACATTTGCCCTCCATCAAACAGGGCCGCGTGCAACTCAAACTTCCCATTTTGCACCTCACACATCTGACATTTAAGGCTTAGGCCCTGTTGCTTAATCATATTTTTTTTTTTTTCATAGCTAAGACTTACATTGGCGTAACAATAAACTCAGACATTCTCCCATTTTATAAGTGCTTAATTTTGCAGAATCTGTCGCATCTTTGGAACTTTAGCTAAGTTCATAGATGAAAATATTAGTTTTGTTCAATCTGATACTCTAGTCGTCGTTTGCTATCCCAGTTTAGTTTATTCAACTTATCCTTCTAACAACTCCCCCACAAACACGCTAGAAGAAGCCCTCGCTTGTTGTCACACCCACAGAGCAATTTGAAGCCCATTTAAAGGTAGCGCCCATTGACATTCCCCAGATCAATCCAAAACAAGAACAACAAGAACAAGAATAAAGAAAACATTTTTGTTATCACCGGCCCATCACTTCTTTTCCCTACTACACAAACTCACTCTTCGATCACCCAGACGTCATTAAATGATGGCCGCATCCATGGAAAAGAATTCAAGATCAAATTATGACAGATGGAAACCAGGCACTAAATTGGCCTGTATGATGGCACTTAGAAGAGTCGGAACTGATCCAAATTATTTTGATGTTGGTTCAAATAAGTTCAATAGTCTGACGTGGCATACTGTTGCTGAGAATCTCAATAAGGAATATCCCAATTATTCCAAAAGATTTACCAATATCAATGTCAAGGATCGTTATGATCGAGTTTTGAAACATCATAGAGTCTTTCTGAGAATGGCCAATCAATCAAGTGGATTCGTATGGAATCCGGCTACTTTTTCATTTGGTCAGAATGAAGAGTTGATGAACCAATATCAGAAAAAGGAGAGAGATGATGACGTGATTTGTTCAGAGTTGAATGTTACCAGATTCCTATGTAAAACAGGTCATATTGATTTAGAATATTATCATAGATATATCCATAAGGTTTCAAATGAAGAAGAATTAAGAAATGATTCAGTTATTAATTCACCAAGTTTTATCGAAGAAGCAATTAGCAAAGGTATATTGACAAATCTTTCTGCAAGATCAAGGATCTTTAAAGAAAACGGCTCAAGTGCATCAGGAACTTCAGGTACTTCAATGAGCTCGGCTTCAGGAATTACCAGTCATAGCGAATCTTCGGATTCACTATCTTTAGCCAAAAGTCATCAGAATCCATTAAATACAGACGAAGAGAATCAATCATCAACTCCACAGCAACAACAACCGAGGACTCAACCATTACAGCATCTTCCCACACAACCACATTTTCAAAGACCATTACAACCACAACCACAACCACAACCACAACCACAACCACAACCACAACAACAACAACCTCTTATACAACAATCATTACAAGAACAACCGCAACCACATCAGCTACCTCCACATATGGCAGCAAATCAACACCATCCACATTCTCATCAAGGTCCAGGAATGATGAACATTCCAATTATGCACCAACATCATCCACAAAATAATGAACTAGATTTTTCTGGGTTTATGGATAATCAAGCAAATCTTCTTGGATCTCAGCATTTATCACAATTACCTTTGATTCCACCGATTTCTCCACCTGAAAACATTCCTCATAAAATGGGAAGCGGCTCTTCTTCATCGTCTTCAACAAACGCAGTGAGAAAAAGATTAAGACCTGTTGTGCCTATAGGCGTCATGCAACCTGGGTTATTCGTAGAGAGTTATGAAGGATTGAATCAACATGAAGGTGGAATTATTTCGAATGGTCAAGATGGAAATCGAATCCATCAAGGCATCAACGATATTCAACAACAACAGAAAGGTTTATCCACGGGTGAAGCAGCATTACAGATTCATAAAGAGTTTGAGATCATGAAGAGCGTTGTCGGTGAAGAGATTGTTCAGTTAAGAGCTCAAAAGATTATCAGTTTTGAAGATTTCGAAGCATTACAAGAAATCCAAGAGACAAATATTAGTTTCATTAGAGCGGCTTATAAGAGAACCATCGACAATGGGAAGATTGTTGAGTTAATCAACATCTATCTTAACAAAGTTTGAACACTGATGAGAAGGATCTAAAGATATTGGTTATGAAGGAGTGTTTTACAGAATTTTTGTTTTTGGTGATGTTAGTTTGTACATTATTGTCAGTTGCCATTCAGTACTTTGAAAATGTTTATTTCAAAGTAACTACGGTGCATCTGCTTCAGTCATGATCCTGATATATTCAGCTGATCCTAATATGTGTATTTTATGCTCCTTTTGTTTTTTTTTTTTATTTATTTCCAAGTTTTTGAGCTTCTATCCTTTGTTTACTCATTTTTGGTCCTGTTTTATATTTTGATTTCAGTTAGCTAGATTCATTTTGTTCTATATCAGGGTGGCACTGATATCCAAATTGTTCAAGTATATATATATATATATATTATAAATGTATTAAAAGTATTATGCTCTCGCCGTTTTATGAGGACTCGTAGTTGATGATAATGATGTTGGCCCTTTCTTCTATATATATATGTCAGTAAAAGAAAATCCTTTAAAAAAAATTCCAGTTCGAAAATCGCAAAATTTCATCCAGACCATGTCTAATGATGATCGTTAAGTGAGTTTCAATCTTAGTTGGCAATGGTACTTGTACTCTATGTAAAGTTTGAAAGAAAATAAACGGGTTTCATCGTGCTTTTATCTGCACGGTGTTTCATGATCTTGAATATCAAGAGAAAGACGTAGTTCAAACTAGAAGAAATCACTGAAACAGGATATCACTACCTATCCAGAATCCAGATTTGATTCCAAACGGAATGTATACAAATAAGATCTTTTATTAAATATTTGTGGATTTTCTGAAAATTGTGGGTTTCTCTGATATTGTCTGATTATAATCTCGATTTGAACCAACCACAAAATCGAAAACACACAAATTTTGCAGATCCATCATCCTGGACAGCAAAATTGTGAATATTTCAAAAAAAGTGTGTTAACCTAAATCCATTACCCATCCATTAAACCCACATCCAATCATGAGATCTTTAGTTCCGTTAACGCTGTTCAGTGTGCTCGTTAATGCCATTGAGACTCAAGAAGTTAGGACAAAGACAATCACAAAATTCAAGACGGTTACAGAAGTTCCTTCAATCACCCAGAAGGAAGTCATTATCACTAAGACACTCTATGAAACGGCTAAACAACCAATTGAGACTTCAACTACAACTCCAAACCCTGTTCCTACTTCTCCAGTTCCAGCTCCAAAGGCACAAGATGTTGAACATTTTAAAGGTTTGAAAAACAGCACGATTGCAGATCCTAAGACTGATGAACATATTGAAGCTGAAGAGAATGAGTCTAAATGGGATAATTCTGAAAGGGAAGAAGAAGAGCGTGATGACGACGATGAATATGAAGGTGCTGATTATTATTTTGATTTTGGATCTGAAGTTGAACCAGAAACTGAACAGTTTGGGTATGGTCCTGGTTATTTTGAGCATAGATTATCCAAATCTGTTGACCTGAGCAACCCTGACACTGAAGAGATCCCTGAGAAGTTGCATGATTATCTCAATGAGACTCATGAAGAAGCACTCAATTCCGAATTCGAGAATTCCTATTTAGATGAATCAATTGAACCAGAGTATGTTGGAGAACCAGACAAGGAACAAAAGCCACAATCTCGTGATGATAACAGAAGAGTTTATCCTTCCTTCCCAGACGAACCTGATTATGTTTTTGACTATGACCCAACTGAAGAACAAATTCCTAAAGAACATGCTGAACTAGAGAAGATTGACGAAGATCAACAAGAGTTGACCAAAGATCCAGAATTTATCGTCTCTAAACCTAAGCCAGAAAACAACACTTCGCCAAGAGACCAGAGTAAGGAACTAAGTCACAGCAGTGGTAAAGGTAAGGGCTCCAAGAATAAGCAAGTCCTCGATCCAAACGATCCAGAATCCAACAATTTCAACAAGACCATACCGGCAACCAAGGTTCCAAATGGTTTCACACAAGGATCGCCAGAACAGAATTATCTTCAATCATCAAGAGGAAAGGTACCAGTCAGATCAACCCCACAGAATGCCTATAAAGGTGCTGCCAATTCTGCTTCTGGTGTCAACATGTTGATCTGTTTAACCGTGTTTGCTTCGGCACTCATGCTTTTGATGTGAGAAAAAACAGCCAGTTCTGTATAGTGCATGGCCAATATTAAAATAAGGTCGCGTATTTAACCATCAGAAACCATAACACGTAGTTAGCACACCCAAATCGAGAGATGACTGACGCTTATGCACAAGTTCAGGTTCAAAGTTTGGGTTGTGTTTTCGCGAAATTTCCTTCCAGGATTGACGATTTTCCTAATTTTCACACGAAAAAAGCGGTGAGGAAGACAGTGATCGAAAGCGAAAACACGGTTCTAAGCATACAAATCATCGCCGAAGATGAGTGACGTGAGTATTTTAAATAAAGACAGTGGCATTTAATGGCGATATTCGCTTTTCAATGGCTGAAATTGAATGAGTTTCGGCCACTTAAGCCGTGCTTTGGCCAGTATCATGACACTAACATAACAAATCACAGGTTGAAAGAACAATAAAAATCATAACACAGCAAAGAGTGAAGCCCGGTGTTCCTCCGCCAGAAGAGGGCTTCCCAGTGAGAGAATGGTCCATTGAAGTGGCCATGTTGGACGATGCCGGAAACGAGATCCCTGCTAATATCTTTGATAAAGCTACATATCATTTACATCCAACATTTGCTAGTCCAACTAGAATTCTAAAGAAACCTCCTTTCAAATTGTCTGAAGAAGGTTGGGGTGAATTCGAACTTGGTATTGTGCTTACTTATGTTGACAAATCGGGTGATGTTAGACTAGGTCACGATTTGAATTTTGCACAGGAGAGGTATGAAGTTGAACATAAGGTTAAAGTTCCTTATAAGAAATCAGCTAACTTGAGAAGACTTTTGGCCGAATCTGGTCCAGTGCCTTCTGTTGATGAAGCTGCTGGTGATAAACGTAAGAGTGCTGTTCAAAGTGATAATAAGACCGTTAAGAGATCCAAATTGAATAACAGTTCAATTGCTAGCTCCATTAAGGGAAGTGTCGATCTAGAGAAATTAGCAGAAGGCCTAACAACATTGACTGAAGATGATCTATTGGGTGTTGTCCAAATGGTTACCGATAACAGAACCCCAGATATGAACATTAAGAACGACGTTGAGGAAGGTGAATTTACGATGGATTTGTATACTCTACCAGATGGATTATTGAAGAGTTTATGGGAGTATGTTCAGAAGCGTGTTGAATGAATGGATTATTGGAAAGAAGCGGAAAAAGTGAGTTGTTTGTTTTACCTTGTTTTGTATTGCTTCTCAGCTGTTCCTATGTTTAATTCTTATGATGATTATTGATTCAGTGTATAGTACAATTAAAGAGAAAGAGCCTCGGTTGACTACTGTAATTGAAAACACCAAACGAACTGTCCTTTGAAATATTATACATAACTATATATTATACAATCGTTGCTAATAAAATATCCTTTTCTTTAGCAAGTGTAGCAAGAAAGATAGTTAGAAAAAAAAGTGAGTAGCATCAAGCATAAGATGGGGTCCATATTCTCATAGTGGTATCCCATGAAGCAGTACAAACAGCAAGACCATTTGGAGAAGTGGTCACATTAGTGACTCTGTTGCAATGACCTTCTAATTTACCAACAATTTCTGCCTTGAGAGTATCCCAAATAATACATCCTTGTTCTGAATAACAACTGTACATGAGTCTTCCACTCTGACTGAAATCTAGTGAAGCGACCCCAGAAGCGTCCAATGCTGAGTTTAAGTCGGAAATTGATAATGAAGAGGATGCATTTATGAATTGCGGACTTTGATTGCTGATATTCTTTCCATATTTTGGAGAAGATGCAGATTGATCATAGAATGTTCTATTTGCTTGACTGTTCCTTAGATCACCCACTGCGCTAGGAAGATTATATCTGCTGATTTCACAATCAGCTCTGAAATCAAAGAGCCTTATTATACCATCGTCACTCCCACTAACACAGAAGTTCTCATCTTTGGAAAATTTCAAACTAGTGACATCTGAATTACTGACAAAGAATCTCTGTTCGACATGTGATGTCCTAGTGTCCCAAATTCTGGCATATCCATCACTTGCACCAGACACAAACACATTGTCCTTGGATTTATCAATACTGATACTCAGAACGTCTCCAAAGTGGTCCAAATATTCTCCAACTTTCTTACTTCTTTCAATATCCCAAAGTGCACATGTCATATCACCACTTCCTGTCAATATCTTCCTACTGTTCATAAAATCACAACATGTAATACCACAAACATGGCCTTTAAAAACATTCACAATCTTCTGTTGAAATGCATTCTCGTAATCGTGCAAAGGTGGCAATGAATAGATGGTACAGTTGTTCGTTAAACCTGCACTTGCCACAAGTCTTCCGTCCGGGGAATAAGCACAGCTCAACACCCACTGAGAGTCCAGCGGGATAGCATTCAACTTCAGACCAGTCACAGGGTCCCATATTATCAGGAACCCGTCCTGCGAGCAACTGAGAACGGACTTGGAGTCTGCTGCCCACTTGACATCGGTCACTTTGTTGTTGTGACCCTTCAGGACCTGGAGAGGCTTCAGGTTTAATCCTTGCTTGCTGAGCGATGGGATGTTGCTGGCACACTCTGCGAGGGTCCTGTCCTGAATCTTGGCCTTGACGTTGTCTATCTGCTGGTAGAGCCGTTTCGTCTCAAGACGGGCCTTGCTGAGGCGTGTTGTGATTTGCTGGTCAGTGTCCACCATTGCATATGCGTCTCTTCATGTACTGTCTAGGGCCAGTGATGTGCGTGTGCGAGGGAGTCAGAAGGCAGCGTGTGTCTCTAAATGGGTTGTGTGTGTGGTTTCTATGAGCAGCAGCCACTGCTTGTGTTTTGGAGTTGTCCAAGAGGTTTTGTTTCAGCTTTCAAATTATTCAGTGTTGCCTCATTTCGGAATCTATACTAAAAAAAAAAACTCCATCACTAAATATTTCGATCTGTCACTTTTTCTACAAAGTCAGCTAAACATCACCAAAATACCATCTATTAGATCCAGAAGTACCGTATTATGAGTGATTGATATATGCAGAATGACTATTAGTCGGATTTTTCCTTATCGTTAGAGGTCTTCTCACTTGACTCAGTGTTTTCAGCTTGTGATTGTTCCAGAAGTGTTTTGTCAATATTCTCTTCATCGATGACATTGTCCTGTTCTTTTTCTTTAGCTGGTTCATTAGAAGCATCAGTGGACTTTTCAGTAGATTTCGCTGGCTTATCATTTGATCTAGCATCTCCTTTGTTCTCCTTCTGTTGCCTATTAGCACGAATTCTTTCCTCTTCGATCTTCCTTCTTTGTCTCTTTCTGGCATTAACCTGTTTATCATCCCTTTCAATAACACCTGTGACTTTTGCTAAATATTCCGGAACTTCACCACCATTCTTCAAATATGACATCTTCCAATTTCTTGCTTTGTCTTTCAATTGGACTTGTGTTCTATTTTTCAAAGCTTCTGAAATTGAACCACCAGCACCATAATGCTCAAGAATCTTTGACCAATATGGTCCTAAATCTTTTAAGGCGTCAACTAATGCATTTTCTTCATCTGCAGACCATGGTCTTCTCAATATATTTCTGATTCTTGGTGGCCCTTGAGTTGGTTGTGGAGTCGATACTGTTTCAATTGTGGGTTTAGTACTTCTTCCACGCTTAGTCTTCTCTGGTTTCTCTTTCTCTTGTTGCTCTCTGACTTTGATTAATTCCTCTTCTTTTCTTTGTTGTTCCTCTAGTTTCAATTTTAATTCTCCTTTTGTTAGACCAGAATATGGATGTTGGCTACTGACAATATTTTGCAATGGTGTGAAATAACTAGTCCTGTTCTTCTTGCCCCAAATCAAAACACCAACGTTTTTGGAAACATAACTGAACAACTCTTTCAAAAAAATCAACCAATCATAACTATCACTTAAGTCTTCATCTTCTGGTGTATTTAATAATGTCTCTTTTCTAGATTTACAACGTGTGATGAAATCTTGTTCTGATGGAGATAGTTGATTTGATTTTCTTCTCTTTAGTAGGTATTCTTCAAGATCAGATGGAAAAATATCCTCAAGAATCTCTTCTTT
Source organism: Komagataea pratensis (assembly GCA_003707865.2). Classification (NCBI taxonomy): domain Eukaryota; kingdom Fungi; phylum Ascomycota; class Saccharomycetes; order Phaffomycetales; family Wickerhamomycetaceae; genus Komagataea; species Komagataea pratensis. Next base: position 38,381 of record PPMA02000013.1, read on the forward strand.
GGATCTATCACCAGCCTCCAATGCCGATATATACGCCTGTGTTTTCAATTCTAAGAACAATCCAGCTTGAACTTTCAACAGCTTACCGAACTTTGGATGATATGTAAGTGCATTTTTCTTGTTGTTATTGGTTTCATTGGTTGCACGTAAATCGTTATTATTGTTGTCATCACTGGATCTTCCACTAAGCGTCTTGAAATAATCAACATAAACGGGACAAAACACATCCAAGAACGATTCATTCAAAAAAAAGAAACCAACTTCAATGGAACCTAATGTAGATAGTAAAAATGTGGCCAAGTTGGCCTTTCTCAAGGCAAGATCAGCAGGTCCTTCAAACACTTTCAATGCTTTGATAGTTTCATTATTTAACGGTTCATCATTGAACCCACTAAACAAATGACCCATTGACAAAAACGGATCTTCTTCATTATAGATTCTCTTGACTTGTTCAAACAACTCTACAAGATCTCTATAAACCAAAGTCTGCGGTGTTGATTCCTCGCTTGTGATAATAGATAAAGTTTCTTCATATGGACCAACACCAATCAATCTCAAGATCTGAGTTGCAACATTGTCCAATAGGGGGATGGAGTTAATCAAAAATTGTGTTCTGACAGGAAATGAATCATTGGCTTGTAGGCTTAATGTCAATGAAGCTAAGTTTGCCTTGATTAACATATCTGATGATAATTCAAATGTAGGTATGGAGATATCCAAATCGTCTAGAAGTGCACTATCTCTAGGAATTCGGATCCCATCTTTAAAAATGACATCTGTATCTGTGGTGATTGGTTCAGATGCGGTCTTAACTTCATTTGGACTGTTTGAATCAACCATGTTGATATCTTCAGAAGTTTCTAGCGTCTCATTATCATTGTTGGTGGGATCAACTTCCGTCTCTATTTGATCAAGTTTCTGTCTTTTGGACTGTGGTTCATCTATCTCAGACATCGTATCCATCTTACTGGGCAGTACGTCACTTCAACCAGTGCAGCTTCAACTAGACAAATGTGCTAAATTCTGGGTATGGGTTTGGGTTTGTTTACACTTCCAAATTTTTTCTGGCCAGTCTCTCATAACCAAAAGCCTGGATTACATAATCATCTATATAAAGTCAATTGCCATGGTTACACAAACTCCACTAATTTTAAATTTTTAAGAATTTCGGAAAAGCGCGTTTCAAAACAAAAAATCAAAACAAAACAAAACAAAACATTTTCGTCCTTTTTTTCTTTGCTTCCACAAACTACTTCTTCAAAACAAGTTTATCAACCGTTTTTAAATCAATTGACCCCAACTACAAATTCACAATGGCCAGAGCTGCAGCAACAACCACTACTAAGAAAGTCCCATCCCACCCACCTTATGCTGGTAAGTTACATACACATATAGCAAACAACCCCTGAATTGTTGTTCTGTTTTCCACATTTACAGAAACATTTTGTTGAACTTCATACTAACAAATACGTGTTTTAGAATTAATCAAAGCAGGTATTGTCTCGTTAAAAGACAGACAAGGTTCTTCTCGTCAAGCTTTGAAGAAATACATTCAGACCAACTACAAAATCACAGCAGCCAACTTTGATTCTTTATTCAATGCTGCTTTAAGAAAAGGTGTTGAAAAAGGTGTTTTCGTCCAACCAAAAGGTGCTTCAGGTCCAGTTAAATTAAACAAGCAAAAGCCAGAAGAAGCTAAACCAAAAGCTGCTCCAAAGAAAGCTGCTCCAAAAAAAGCTGCTGCAACCACTGCTAAGAAAGCTACTGCTAAAAAGGCTGCCACCCCAGCTAAAGCTCCAGTGAAGAAAGCCGCACCAGCTAAGAAGCCAGCTACTAAGAAGGCTGCTCCATCCAAGGTTACCAAGAAAGCCGCTCCTGCAAAGAAAGCTGCTCCTGCCAAAAAAGCTGCTCCTGCTAAGAAAGCCGGTAGAAAACCAGCTGCTAAGAAATGAATTCAATTGTTATGAACTCATGAGATTGTACCTTTATTATTCTATTACCAGATATGTTTGAGTATTTCATTTCTTTTGTTGTCTTTTTGTTTGTTGGTGTTTTTTATCACTTTAATCTATTTTGTTATTGTTTCCTTACGTTAATGTGTTGAGTGATATATCCTATTATAAACACCCATTATTGGGTTAATGGATTGGAGTTGTTCTTATTTTATTGTTGGATTAGCTTTTATTATACTTTTTTTCTGATTTTTATAATTCTTTGTTGATGTGTGTTATTAGTATTACCCTTTTTTATTTTTGTATGTTTATTTTTATATAAATTGTTGAATTGAATCTGCTTTGTGAGTGGTGTTGTAGTGGTCTTGGGGCTGGATAAAGTGATCCTGATAATGAGTATTGCCCCATGGATTTTTGCGCAAATTGATGGATCAGAACATCAAAGAATGCGAGTTTGTTTACTTTTCTTGAATTTGGATATGGTCCACGGCCCACACACTACACAATCAAGTGAGTGTCAACAACTGTGTATGGGAGGAAGGGAAAAAACATCACGATTTCCCCAGGTCGGAATTCGAGAAGTGGGATCTGCAACGCTGCGGAAGTGGATATCCGGGATTTCGGCTATTGTTGGCATCAAAAGGGTATGGGGATCATCTCGTTTAGGTCGAACGGTGGTGTCGTTAGTACCTGGCCAGGTCAACCGGAGTCAGGGAATTTTAGAGGCGGAGTTAGAGAAGAGAGGGCACGGTATGCAATTATCTAGCCAATTGTAGGAGGAATCCATGTAAGGCTGAAGCGCACCAGTAAAAACGCAGGAATTAAATTAATTGAAAGCCTCAAGAACCAGGGGGCGAGTGACCTTTCATTTTCCGCTTATACGATACTATGATATCAACGGCTCACTGCACCATTGATATCGACCGAAGAATACTTTTGTCCAGTCCGCAATCCCCGAGTCCCGTGTTCAACAACTTGCAAGCAGAGTCTCGCTTCCCTGAGACCGAGGCCAAGCTCACACCGGGCACCAGACTAGTCCCGACTCCCGGGTCGGGGTTTGTTTCTGCGCGTGGCCCAACCAATGTTTTGATCTCGTCTGAGACAATGGGCAGCTGCGCGCGCCCTGGATTGGGTAGCCGGAGCCTCCTTCCAGGCCCTTCTGGGAGCAGACCGCCTAGCCCGCCGAGGCGCTCTGCCTGAAATCCCGAACCTCTTTGGAAACCTGCCCACTAATGACCGCGCTGCTTTCTTCCCTTTATTTCCCGTCCTCTGCTCAACCTGGTTCCATCAAAAGTAGTCAAATGCTGTGTTTCTTTCTTCCTCGTTTCCCTCTCGACTCTTAGCAACTCCCTCCTTCTGGCCCCGACTGCTGGCCCCTTCATTACTCACACCCACTGGCATAGTCGCGCCCTCCACACACGCCCACACTCCCGCTGTTCCCTGCAGACTGGCACAAACACAGCATCATCCCACAATTTCCTTCATTCTGTGCACCACCTCAACCACACATCGCCAACTCTTCGCCATGACCGTCGAGAACTCGCCACCACCCGTCGAAGACGAGCACTACTTCCACTCACCGCTCAACCTGAACGCAGTCCTCACAATCGTCCTTGACGACCAGCTGCCGCTTGCCGAGCTCAAGGCTAGGCATCTGTCCAACTTGTCCAATTACGAGATCATTTCTCTTCAGGACTCCATCATCAAGCTCAAGTTCTTCAACAAGGCCGAGGCACAGACTCTCGCTGATGAGTTCAAGGAGCTGTACCCAGAACTGGATGTCAAGATCAACTTTGACACTTTGACCCATCCAGGTAATATTTATGTCAGAGGTTTAGTACCAGAAGTCACCACCCAAGACTTATTCGAGATCTTTGAACCTTTTGGTGAAATTACAAGTTGTAAGATTTGCCTTGATGAGTTTGGACAGTCCAAAGGTTACGGTTTTATCAATTTCGCTAATGGTGACTCTGCTGATGCTGCTATTGAGAAGTTGAATGGGTTGTTGATCAATGGGTCAAAGTTCTATCTGAACCATCATATTGCGAAAAAAGAAAGAATTGAACGTCTGTTATTTGAGAAACAGAATTTCACAAACTTATACATCAAGAATATTCCACATTCATTTGATGAACCAAAAATAAGAGAGTTATTTGAGAAATTTGGTGAAATCGGTTCCGTTTTCTTACCAGAAGTTGAACCAAGCCCTGTTACTCCAGAACCAAAGAGATTTGGTTTCATCAACTATAAGAACCATGAGAGTGCAGTTGAAGCTATCCTGAGTCTTGATAATAAGGAATTGGAACAAGGTGTATTCCTGTCTGTGTCGAGAGCTCAACGTCGTGATGAACGTAAATCTCCATTGAATATTCCACCTACTTTGAATATGCTGCTTCCAACTCCACCAATGATCGCCACTCCTACTGTTGGTGCTCTGCACTTACAACATCGTGGTTCATTCACAACCCATGGCATCCCAGCTCCAACTGCCTCACCAACCCCTCAAACAAGGGCATCGTCATTCTCCACTCCTTCTCCTGGTTTCCAGTTTTCTGACCCTACTTCAGGTCTGCCATTGCCAGGACCTCATCAACAACAATCTAACTTGTATGTTAAGAATTTGACCCAAAGCATTACGGATGATGAATTGAATAACATATTTGCACAGTTTGGTTCTATAATAAGTGCTAAAATTATGACTTTAGAAAATGGTATCACAACCAGAGGTTTTGGTTTTGTTTGTTTCAAGACTGTTCAAGAGGCGTCAAGAGCAATGACTGCTATGAATGGTTCGATTGTTGACGGTGAAGTGCTTCATGTCTCTTTTGCTCAAAAGAACAACAAAAAGCTGGGTAAGGTCCAATACAAACCAAATACAAATGGACAACTCAATGGCAGTAATGGTGCTGGTTTCCAACAGATTTATTATTACAATGGTCAAAATGGTGCTCCAGGTATTGCCAATCCTTCATACTATTATGGAATACCTCCTCCACAAAGTGCTGGCTCTCCTCAATATGATTATTACAATCCACATGGGCAAAGATACAACAATAACAATGAATATAAACCTCAACTAAGAAAGAGACAACAATCTGTTGCTAATGTGAATCCTGCTCCTGTTGTTGAATCTCAGACTTCAAAATCCACTGATTCATCTGTTGAAATTACCACAACCGCACCACCATCAACATCAGAAGCATTGGTTGATGCTATCAATGAATTAAGTGAAGAGATCGCAAAACTAGATACAAAGGATCAGAAATTTAAAAAGTTATTGAAAAGTTACATTGAACCAAGCTATGTTGAATTCAAGAAGTCAAAGGGCGAAACCAAAGGTACTGAATCAACAGATGATGTTACTAAATTTGCTACTAACTTTTTAGAGTCGTTAGTGAAGCAATATGACTTCAAATATGACGAAATCTTAAATGATTTGAGTAATAAAGAATTAGAGTTGGTTATAGAATTTGAGAAATCTATGATATGATAACTTACAACATTCGTGATAATCCAAAATGTTCTCATGCTCATGATGGGGTGTTAGACTCATGAATGATAAAAGTTTTTTTATATCTTATCTTTGGTTTAATTCGGTTATGTTTGGTTCCTTGTTGATTTTCATAGTGTGTCTTATTAATTGTTTCCTCATTTTGAAGTTCCACTTCTTGTCTGGTTTATGTCCACTCTGTCAACTTCTCCACTCTGTTAATTAAACTAAGGGTGGGTTGTCATTGGATTTGTTGTTCTTGTATATATCCTGACGTTGCAATATATCAGCTTGGTTGTTCTAATGTGCCAATTATCGTAGCATCAATTCATGTATTGTTTGGGCGCTAGGCACACTCGTATAATGGAGGTAGATGCAAATTTGAAGATATTTTGAACCGTTGAAGAACTTTCTCCAAATATGAACCTCCAGTTAGTAATTATATCTCCGATGACTAGTCGAAGGTCTCTGGAATACATATGTTGTCTTTTTCACTTTTGCAAATTCTTCCTATGTAATTGTTGCTGTGTCGTTTGGAGACATCGCCATCTGCACAAAGGCACCTCTTAACTATGAGGAAGTTAAACACGCTTACTTCGATGAGTAGGCGTTCTCGAGGACCTCATAGTGACTATGTCGAGTCTCTCAATAGTCGAGCGCGATAAGAGTGACGGATGTGGTAGTACTACATTCAATGATATGCAAAAGTCATATTGAATAAATAAAATCATGGGCAATGATTACGAGATCGTAAAACTTTTCTGATTCGATGAGATTGTACATCTTAGCTCATCAACCAAATGGATAAAAACAAAGAAGTGCGAGAGCAAAAACGACGATGGTAATAATTCTGCAAATCATATAATGACTGACAAAAAAGCTAGATCCTCTATGTTCAAGTCAGTCGATTATAAACTTGGTGGTAATTCCTGTTCTTGTGAGCTTCGTTTGTGCTTAATGGCCAATAATGGATCATTCATTTCAGCATCTTCCTCCTCTTCTTCAATCTGTTTGACTTCTTCAACTTCTTCAATGTAATGCTTCAACATGGATTCAATACCGTTCTTCAATGTGATACTTGAAGAGTCACACGATCTACAGGCACCCTGTAATCTCAAGATCACAGTACCTGAATCCTCTTCAAATCTAACGAATTCAATATCACCACCATCTTCTTGAATAGCTGGTCTAATTCTTGTGAAAATCAACTCTTTGATCATTGCAATAATATCGTCGTCTTCTTCATCAAAGTTGGTATCTTTACTCAACTGTAAATTCTCATCAAATATAGGCTCTCCAGAAGTCAAACTCTCAGTCAATATACTGAAGATCTCAGGTTTAACTAGCATCCAAGAAAACGGACCTTTCTTCTCAACAGTGATGAAATTCTCACCGAACATAATCGATTTCACTCCATCTATGGCGAATAACTTTCTTGCTAATGGTGATGAAAATGCCTCACGACCAGAACGATACTCTATGGTCTCGCCAGGAGGCAGAATCTGTTGTGATGGAAGAAACTTCAACGCATGGTCGTTGGGTGTCTCTTCTGTCTGGATGAATAGTGAACGGTACTGCTGCTGACTTTGCAGTAATGAAGGTATGGAACCTGAGGGACTGAATCTGGCCAGTTTGTGGGCTGTGAGAGGACGGAGAAGGAGTCTCGAGCGTATGAACATTATATCTATCCGGATGTGGGTATGTGCTGATGAACTAGTGTGAGTTCTGAGTCAAATCCTGCTAAGTTGGAAATGTTTACGGCAGTTTTAAAGTGTATCGCAAATGACGTTTACTTTACTGGCTGGGAAATTATTAATCGAATCACAAATCGGTATGGACCACACCACAATAAAGTCTACAATTGTAGTATGTATTGTTACTAATTACAGGATTATTTCTCATTATATATATATATATATATATGCCGTGGATGCCTAAAATTGTGTTCTGTTTTCAAAATCACCACTCGTGATATTGGACTTCTCACACATCTGTCTGAAAATACTATCTTTTTGATTGAATAAGTTTAACGGGCTATCAAACTCCATCAATTCACCTTGATCTAACACCAGGATTCTGTCATAGTTCAGGATAGTCTTCAATCTGTGTGCAATACATAGAATTGTACAATGGCTGAACTCGCTGATGATAGTGTTTTGAATCTTGGAGTCAGTCTCATAATCAACTGATGATGTTGCTTCATCTAAAATCAAAATCTTAGAGTTACGAACCAATGCTCTTGCTAATGCTAACAATTGTCTTTCACCTAACGAGAAATTTGAACCTTCATCTTCAACTTGTTGGTCCAGATGGAACTTGTGTAACTCTCCGTCATCATCAGTGACTTTGTTGACACTTTCAATCAAACCAGCTCTTCTTAGAGCATCCCATAATTCAGCATCGGTTCTTTCACCAAATGGATCCAGATTCTTTCTGATTGATCCAATGAATAGAACTGGGTCTTGCGGAATGATCGATAGTTTTGATCTCAACTCGAACAAACCAAGCTGAGAAATATCAACATCATCAACCAAGATCTTACCTTCTGCTAGTTCACACAATCTGTATAATGCCACCATGATAGTGGATTTACCAGCACCCGTTCTACCACAAATACCAATCTTTTCATGTGGCTTGATAGAAACAGTCAATCCTTTCAAAACTAATGGTAGATTATCTCTGTAACGTAACGCAGCGTTTTCGAAATTGATTTCACCATGTTCAGGCCATGAGTCGGGTAGTTTGGTTTCCGGTCTTCTATAGTCAGCTTCTTGTTCCAAATCGTTGGCATAGTGGCACAATCTTTCAACGGAGTTCATCTCATTCTCAACTTGAGTGTATGCTCTCATAATCAATGACATCAAACCAGTGATTTGTAAAACATTAGTAACAACTAAACCAGCAGATGCAGCATTGATATTGAAGACTCTGCAAACAGACAATAAAGAAACGATCAAACCTAAACAACTAGAAACTATATCCAAATGAACGGAAATCCACCTTTGATTAGCAATGACCAAGAAGTAAGCCTCATTCATCTTATCAATCAATTTAGTGTTCTTGATCAAAAATCTTTCTGTTGACTCGTAAGCTTTGATGGTTAACATACCGGATAATATTTCATTGAAGTTATTGAAAACCAAAGATCTCTGAACAGCTTCAATTCTCTTGATTTCACGAGAACTTGCTTGGTAATAATTAGCAAATCCAACTAGTAAGACCACTAATGGTGGAATAGCAAGTGCAAACCATGGGAAATAACAAATACATAAAATCAAGACACCAATAACGTAAGCTGTTGGATGGAGAAACAATCTTATCTGATCACCAGTTTCATTATCTAATGCATCTGTATCTTTAGTGAATCTGTTCAAGATTCTACCCATTGGTGTAGTATCAAGGAAACTCATTGGTGTGTGTAAGACTCTGGCTAACGCTTTCAAGTTCAATCTTCTTGAAGATGTGATTGTGATGTACCCAATAGTGACAAATTCAGTACCCACAAAAAGAATGGACAACAAAGTGAACATAACATATAAACCAATGTAGAAGCCCTCTGAACGATGTGGCCATTTGAAACTAACCCAGAATGACAACCAAACATTAGTGAAAATTGAACAGAAGATATCAGCAACCAATAGCAAAAATGCAAGTGGAATAGCAAATGGTCCAAAAATACCTTGACCTTCTCTCATATAATCTCTATAAACAGACCAACCAATTTGATTCTTGGCTCTTTCTTCATCATTAATAAGAATACCAGCCTTTTCTCTATCAGCGTCAGTTGTGGTGACTTGTTTAGAAACGGCAGCAGCAATCTCAATATTATCTTCATGTAGCTCTTCAGTCTTTTCCAGTTCGTCAGGTTTCTTTTTGTCTGCTGAATTCTTGGAGAAGTCCATCAACTGGACAAATGCTTCATTTTTAGTTAATAGTTCATCAACAGTACCGATATTAATAGTACCATCGCCATTCAAAAAAATAACTCTATCAGCACTCCCAATCAAACTCAATTGATGTGTAGCAAGGATTCTGGTTTGATCTTTCAAAACATCTAAGAAACAGGAGTCAACAATGTGTTTACCAACTTTGGAATCTACAGCACTTAAAACGTCATCAAATAGAAGGATTTGGTTTTTGGAGTAGACAGCTCTAGCCAAAGAAATTCTAGCTTTTTGACCACCTGATAACGTGATACCACGTTCACCAATCTCAGTGAAATCACCAGCTGGGAAGTTCTTCAAATCATCTTTCAAACAACATGCTTCAAGAACTGTATCATACCATTTTGGATCATATTCTTCTCCAAATAAGACATTCTCTCTAACAGTTGCATTTTGAACCCATGGTGGTTGGGAACATAATAATGGTTTTGATTGATATCTCAACTGACCTTGTGATTTTGTCATGAAACCAGCTAAGGCTGTCAATAAGGAAGATTTACCAGAACCGATTGGGCCTGTGACGATAACAAATTCTTTCTTTTTGATTTGGAATGAGATATCATGGAAACCTTTGAAGACATTTTTTTTTTCTGATTCTTCGATATCTTTAGAATCAGCAGAGTCTGTCGTTTGAGGTTGTAAGATGGTTTCACTATCATCATTTTCCTCTTCACTTTCTTCCGAGTTCTCACCCTCTTCAGCTTCTTCAGGAAAGATATCCCATTCAAATGTAGCCCCGTTCAATTCAATGGCAACATCATCCGCCAATGGAGCTTTGAAGTCTTCTTCTTGTGACTTCTCAGAATCACTAGTGAATGAGCTTTCTGATTCATCAACGATATCATCACCATATTGAGCATTTTCATCACCACTTTGCAAATAACCACGAACTCTATTCAAACCAATCATCGCATCAGCACCAGTGGCTAAAGCTAATGGTAACATCATGACCTGATTTGCTAGAACAGAAAATAATGACAATGAGGAGAAAATGGCACCTGGGTTCTTATCATTTCTAACAGCATATAAGACTAAGAATGCAATCATTGACGTGAAAGATGATAATGAGACACTGAATGCCAATAAGAAGTTTCTGATTGCTTGAATTTTGAAAATGATTCTTGTTTCTTTAGTTCTTCTATCGACGACTTCTTTTTCATAAGCATCTTCCCATGAATAAAATTTAATAATTTTCATATTGTTTAAGATTTCTCTCATCAATGAAATTCTCTGATCGGTAAAGATAGTAGCACCTCTTCTCATCAACATTAAGTTCTTCATGGAAATTGTAATGATAACAACTGAAACAACAAAGACACCGATACCGGCCAATGAAGAAACGCCAATATTAACAATCAATAAAATAATAGCAATGATGACAGGAATGGGAAAAGTGATAGCAAATGGTTGAAACCCAATAGCTAAATCAATTCTGGCCAAATCTGTAGACATTAAGGATGTGACCTTACCTGGAGAGTAATTATGTTTTGTTTTTGCATCAGCAATGAAAGCTTTTCTTAAAACGGCTGTGGATAAAATAGCTTTACAATTAGCACCGGTGGTCATCGATCTGTGTAAGAAATGGTTGATACAGATACCGTTGAAGAATAGGATGAAAACAACACCGAGTGAGTAGCCAATACCTCTACCAACACCAAGTGATGGGTCCATGACTCTTTCTTCGACAAAATTGATTAGTGCTTTGGATAATAGAGGAACTAACACAGCACCGATATCAGCAGCAGCTTTGAATAAAATGGCTAGTGTGTAATCCCATTGAAAAGTGAGGAACAGTGCTTTGATAATGGCATATTTTGGGTATTCATTAAGTTCTTCCTTGGAGACATCTGGGTTTTTCTTCAGTAGTTTGGCTCTATGTTTACCTAGAACATGCTTTAAATTCTTCTGAAACTTATCGAAGGTGGTATCAATGGACATATCTTTCTCTAGATAGAACAGATCCATTGGATCCAGTGTTCTCTTGTAACCAACCTTCATGACAGGGTGCAACCACCAAAATAATATCTTGTTTAAGAAAAAAGTATGGTTCAGTGGGTATCTCTGTCTTTCGGAAGCATCTTTGGGAACAGGCGGTACCTTCTTAGACATGAGCCGAGTCAGCAGTCTATGCTCTAACTGTGGGGTCTCTTCGAGGGACGCCATGGTGGACAGTCTTCTGGGGCCGTTAAGTATGGGGATGAGATAGTAGTTTTGACTGGTGCTATTGAAGGATGAACAAAAACAATGCTTATATACTGGAACCTAGCCAAAAAAAAAATAAGCCAAGTCTTTCAGCAACGTTGGGCAGGGGCAACCGTAGCACTTTAGTTCAGGCAGTAAGAACCAGACCGGGCTGCGTAATATCGAATAAAGGGTATGTGGTTTGTTGTTTGTGAACCAATGAAAACAAGCACAGTAAAAAGGGTGTGATCTACACAAGATGCGCGGGGGTTGTGTGGCCCTGGCCCCTAGTTTGAGGGCCTCGGATTTTCGGGACGTGCATCTTCCGAGATCGTTCTTTATCCGGTGGGTGTGAAGTCAGGGTCTTTCTATTTTTCTGCGGTGTGTGCGCGGACTGTTACCTGTGTCGCCTGTTGCGTCTCATGTCCTGGTACTTCCTATGTTCAAGAAATGGCATCTAGCTTTACGCTGTTAAGCTGTACACCCAAAATTCTTGAATTAAGGATCTGGCTTGGATTGTTACAGGTTTGTTATTCGGCGGAACTGACCTCTAAAGCTCAGTACTGATATCTCAGACTGTCACATGTGTCATTATGGCTAATCAAAACAGTAGGGTACTCAAGATTTGAAGGACGGTGACTTAGTATTAAAAAGAAGATAAACGGATGGGAAAGTTGAAGCACGTATACCTGAAATCCCCTGAAGAAGGGTGAATTATAGAGGGAGTAACTGAGGCATATTATCACTATTGCATCTGAGTTTCCAAATTATTTGGTTTTTGTTAGCCTGCTTGGAGGGGGGGGGTGTCAGATCCTATTTTACTCGAATGAATCGATTTGTTACTTCCATGCCCGATACCATTATCTGCTTGATCAAAACTGAAGTTCATCCACGATATTAAACTGGAGGCAGAACAGGATAATGAAACTTAATCGATACAATGGCCTGAAGGAATTTATCTGACCTGATCAGCATGGCTAATGGATTGTTTCGAAAGGTTTGGTAACGTCTACCAGGTAATGACATGAAAATGGCAGAACTTTTATTTTAAGTAGAACTCACCACAACCATGAGAACAGGTACCTTTCCATGTGAATTTATGTAGAAACTTGAGTAGATCCCAAACTATATTGAAACAAAAATCCAACAAGATATATCGAACATGTGTCATGAAATAGCGGACGCGGGAGAAATGTCAAACTTTTACAATTGAACTTTCGCATGATATAAGTAACGAGTTACTAAGTATGTCAGTATGTTGCAATCCTCAAAACAATGGGACAAATATATTCAAGCAAAACCCAGAGCTAAACATTTGGGACATTAAAGTATCACAAACATGATAAGTCGGAAGTCCCAACGGGTCACCATGTCCAACTTCAGGACAGAAATTAGAATCAAGATATCCCGGGGTCCGAAAGAAGTGTCACCAACCACTTCATTTCCGGGTAACGCCTTCACTAAAATTCATCCTACTCCAAATTCCAAACCCGCGAAATTAATGGAAACTGGAAACTTCACACGTATCAAAATAAACTCAACTTCGTGTGAACCTCAGTCGCATCGTCGCCCTTACACAGACACATCACTGCCCAATTGCCTCGTCCAGATGTCCTTCAGAGGTGCGAAGTTCAACCAGCCTATCGGCACCGGATACAACCAGCCTACCCCCCAGCAGCAAGCCCAATTCAACCGTTCAGATCAATCCAACAACAACCAGCTGCTCCAACGGTTCAATGCCTTCAGTAAGAAGATCGAAGACCACTTAGATGATCCTCGTTTGAATAAGATTAGGCCATATATACCACAGATCGGTAGATTCTTGATTGTTGCCACTTTTTATGAAGATTCGTTGAGAATTATCGGTCAATGGTCAGATCAAGTTTATTATCTATGGAACTACAGACATATTCCATACTATCTTGTGATCCTCTTGTTGACTATTATTGTGCTCTCTATGCTTGTTGCTTCTACTTTGATTGTCTTGAAAAAACATCAAATCTACGCCTCACTTGCACTGATCTCTGTTATAATCGCACAAGGTTTCATGTATGGTTTATTCGTTGGTTCCAATTTCATCTTGAGAAACTTCTCATTGATCGGTGGTTTATTAATTGCATTTTCAGATACTTTAGTTAAAGAAAAGCAAAAGTTCGCTGGTTTGCCTGATGTTTCCACTAACAACCACTACAAGAGTTATGTCTTATTAGCGGGTAGAATTTTATTGGTCTTCTTATTCTTCACCTTTGCAGCAACTAAATCATGGTTGACCACCATCATCACTTCAACTGGTATCTTTGCCATCGCATTTGGTTTCAAGACAAGATTTGCCTCAGCCGTTTTGATCACCATCCTATTGTTCTACAACTTCACTCAAAACTCATACTGGTTCGGTGATTTATCGGATGCTAAGAAAGATTACTTGAAATATGAATTCTTCCAAACCTTGTCGATCATTGGTGGTTTGTTATTGGTCGTCAACACTGGTGCTGGTGAACTATCTCTTGATGAGAAGAAAAAGGTCTATTAGATCAAGCAATAGCTAAAACACACATGGTCTCGACCACACGTACTACATAATCTATCAAAATCAACAAAAGTTGTTATATGGATGTCAAAGTGACGTAGACACCGCACAAAAGTTTATCAACTTGGTAACTCGGTCTTCGGGGCCAGTGGTAAAAACGAATTTGACATGATGATGCCACTGCCAACTGCACTTTATATGCCAAAAAACCATCGGAGCAAACCAAAGCATATACCCACATGGACTGGAAAATTAGATCGCAAGTGTTTCTAGCAAGACAAGCAGCCACATCTCAACCAATGGCACAAATGGCTGATCTACTGACGACGATGCAGTCCCCAGCTTCCCTCGATCAAGACATGACCGTCAGTGAGCACTCGTTTATTAATCAAATATACTCCTTGCTATGCATTCTCACTCTACCAATACCCAAGTTTACGCTGCGACTGCTGTCCTACTCTGTCAACATACGGTTATCATTCACGATGCTTTTAATCTATTTCGTGGTGTTTGTTGTTGGCTTTGGTGTCTTCATCAGATACAAAACTGTGACGAGTTACTCGAAGTTCAAAGAGGACCCAGATGATTCTAAAGTTAAGAAGGATGACTCTACCTTTATCAGAGATGATCTCACTGAGAAATCAAGATATGGATCAGGTTCTTACTTGGATGAATTCTTGATTGCACTAAAGATCTTTGGTTATTTGGAAAAGACCGTGTTCAATGAGCTCGTGAAGAACATGAAGACGTTGAAGTTACAGAAGAATGATATCTTCAATATGGATGATAATACGGGGTTCGTCATTGTCGTGGAAGGTAATGTCCAGATCTTCAGTAAGGTCTCGTCCGCTTCTCACTCTCCTAAGAACAGAGCAATGTCATTTGCTGCTGATGACGATGACCTGTTGTACAGTTTTGATAATGATCTCGTCGATGATGATCTACTGGTTGATTTTCACAACTCCAAATACCAATTGCTGAATGAAGTGAAGACAGGCAATCCATTGTCCTCATTAGTTGACATCTTATCATTGTTCACGAACGAAGAGGAATTCCATAGCCAATCAGGTTCTCCAAAATTCATGTTTCAAAACCCAAAGCAGCAACAGACACCGCGTACCCGAGCTAAAAACAGTAACAATGATATCATTCCGTTAAGTCTTGATAACACAATTGAAGAATCACACTCATTTGAAGTTCCAAATAATTCACCGCAGACCATTGCAAAGACAACAACAAACTCCACAATTGCTATCATTCCTGCTGATTCCTTCAGAAAGTTAAGAAAACGTCATCCTAAGTCATCAGCACATATCGTGCAAATGATCTTAACTAGATTATACAGAGTCACGTTCCAAACTGCGCATAGCTACTTGGGTCTCACCAAAGAGATCTTTGAGACTGAGGTGAAGTTGAACAAGCAGGTGAAGTTGAACCTACCTAAATACTTATATGATGGTATCATGAAAAAATTCAATGAGGAAGCGTTGGATATTGATGAAGAAGACGAAACCTCTAGAGGAAGATCACACAAAAAATTCAATGAAAAGCATACGGATAAGTCAATGTCTCCAGCCAGTTCCAAGAGCAGTTTACCTAAACTAAGAAAGCAAGAATCCAGACATGTCATCTTGGCTAATGATTTAGCAAATTCACATAATCCGGGTGATTTATTATCAAATGTTCCATTAGCTACATCACGCAAGAAATCAATTGATTCCAATCCAAATGAGAAAGATGATGATATATTGAAAAGAACATTTACTGGTGAAGTTGAATCTCAAGAATTTTCATTGAAAGTTGCGTTGATTGAGGGGATGTTCAAATTCTTAGGTATTGATAAAGAAACCTTCCTTCCTAACAAGTCCAAGCATTCCAATCATTTTGGTGGAACTTCTGTTTTCAATAGTCCTATGCCATTTGTGGTTTATCAACAGTCGCCAGAACCAGAATCTGCAGGAATATCAAACACAAGAAAATCAAGAACTTTCAGCACTGCTAGCTCTAGCAGATTTGAATTCGCAGATTTCAAAGACACAAAATCCATTGGTGATTCTGTTGAAGAAGATGAAGATGTTAAGTTTGACTATAGTGAAATCTTGAGACAATTTGCAGAAAGTGTTGATTTCTTACAAGTTAAACCAAACACTACATTAGTTGAACAGAACAACACTGATCAAAATGGGCTATACTATGTGGTATCAGGAAGCTTAGACGTTGTCTATACTGATATCACTACTGGGAGCGAAAGATTGGTATACACTGTTAAACCAGGTGGTGTTGCTGGTTACTTGGGTTGTTTGGTTGGTTCCAAGTCAATGGTTAGTATCAAATCCTCAAGTGATAATAAAAGTTGCTTTATTGGATATCTTTCAAATACCAAATTAGAGATCCTTTGTGAGAAATATTTCATGATTTATTTGAACATTGCTAAGAGTTTGATCAAGTCATTGAGTCCTAAGTTATTAAAATTAGATTCTGCATTGGAGTGGATCCAATTAGATGCTGGTGAAACATTATTCAAACAAGACACTTCTGCTAATGGTATCTATATCATGTTGAATGGTAGATTGAGATCCTTTTATGAGAACCCTACAACAAAAGTAATCAAGATTCTTAATGAATATGGTCAAGGTCAAACATTTGGTGAAGTCGAAGTGTTGACTGCTGTTAAGAGATCTAGTACTTTTATTGCATTGAGAGATTCAGAAGCTGCCAGAATTCCAAGAACATTGTTTGAGATCTTAGCATTAGAAAACCCATCAATCATGATCAAAGTCTCCAGAATCGTGGCCAACACTATCAAACTAGAGGGGAAGATGAATGAAATTGGTGATCCACATAGTGATTGGTTTAAGATTCCGACTCCTGAAAATACAACGGTCACAAAAGCACTAAACAAGTCTAACTACAGAACAATCACTATTTTACCAACAAGATCAGGTCTACCAGTGAATGAATTTGCAGCAAGATTGATCCAGGCCTTCAAGAATGTGAATAAGTCAGTCATTGGATTAGATCAAGTCTCCACATTGAATCACCTTGGTCGTTATGCATTTGATAAGATCTCAAGACTGAAACAATCTGGGTTCTTCTCTGATCTTGAAGAGAATTATGAGATTGTGGTTTACATTGCAGATACTACAATCAATTCAACATGGACTTCAACATGCATTCAACAAGGTGATTGTATCTTATTATTGGCTGATGCTCTGGGTGATCCAAGTGTTGGTGATTATGAGAGATTACTATTGAAGACCAGAACCACTGTTCGTACAGAACTGATCCTCTTAAATCCTGAAAGGTATGTTGAACCCGGTCTAGTGAACAAATGGTTAAGAAACAGAATCTGGGTTGATACCCATCATCATATTCAATTTAATCTTTTCAAATTCAAAGAAGGTGATACCAATGTCAACGCCAAGAGACAAATAAAAAGCCAAATCCATCAACTATTTCCTCAAATCTTGAACAATCCAAACATCAACAGTTTAACGGTCACTCTGAAAAACCAAGTTGACCTTATCTTGAAATCAAAGAACAGATTCCATGATCAATCATCACTGATTTTACCACATAAGAATGACTTCATGAGACTTGCAAGGATCTTATCAAACCAAGCCGTTGCTGTTGTCTTAGGTGGTGGTGGTGCCAGAGGTTTCAGTCATTTGGGTGTTTTGAAGGCCCTTGAAGAGAATGGCATTCCTATTGATCTTGTTGGAGGTACTTCGATTGGTTCATTCATTGGCGGATTGTATGCTAAAGAGTATGATTTGGTTCCTATTTATGGTAGATCCAAGAAATTTGCGCATAGAATTGGCTCGCTATGGAGAAATTTGCTTGATTTAACTATTCCTGTTACTTCTTATACCACTGGTCATGAATTCAACAGGGGTCTTTGGAAAGTCTTTGGTGATTCTAGGATTGAAGATTTCTGGTTGAATTTTTACTGTAACTCCACAAACATCACAAACTCTTGTATGGAAGTACATACTAAAGGTTATGCTTGGAGATTCGTTAGAGCTTCCATGTCATTAGCTGGTTTGCTACCACCAATCACAGATAATGGATCAATGCTGTTAGATGGTGGTTATGTTGATAATTTACCTGTCGATGAAATGAAGAAACGTGGTGCAAGTACCATATTTGCAGTTGACGTTGGTTCTGTCGATGATAGAACGCCAATGAATTATGGTGATTCATTAAGTGGATTGTGGATCTTTATCAATAGATGGAACCCATTCTCGAATGAGCCTAATATTCCAACAATGTCTGAAATTCAGTTAAGATTGTGTTATGTTTCCTCAGTCAATGCATTAGAGAGAGTCAAGAAAACGCCAGGTATAATTTATTTGAGGCCACCAATTGAAAATTACGCAACTTTAGATTTTGGTAAGTTTGAAGAAATCTATAATGTTGGTTCTATCTATGCAGACATGGTGTTGAAAGAGTTGATTGAAAACAATCAGCTACCTAATATTGCTGGTATCAGTGATAAGAAACACAAACCAAGTCATCCACAAAGAAGAAACAGTGTTTAGAATGGAGAAAGAAACAGCAGAGATTATATCATCAAGATACATACATAACACATTAATTTGATGCATAATATACATAACGAATAAAAACACATGTACAACAAACGTATTCAATCAAACAACATCATCAACGTCATCATCCTCTTTCTCATCTCTATAGTTCTTCGTCAGCTGGAGCTCTCACCAAAATAACAGAATCACCTCTAACGAAGATGATGTCTGAGTTCTTAGTTCTCTTGGTGAGTTGTTCGCCATCAGATGGGATGTCATAGATGGTTTCCTCGGCATCACTCAACACAATGTTACAATGTGAATCATATGCCTGCTAAAGGTTAGTATCTCGTTAACGAATGGCATGTTGTTGACAAATGGTACTCACCTGTAGTTTACCTTTTATCTCTCTGGAGCCACGGAGTTTGACGTGAACTTTTTCGTCAAGCAGAAGTCTGATAAAGTCTAATGGTTCTGTGCTGGCTTTCTGGCTCATTTCTGTAGTTAAGTGCGGGAGTGCAGAGGTTCTTAGCGTATACTTTGTGTTCGAAACTGTCTTCTTTTTGTTAATTTCCATTTGGAAATGTTTCGGGAAATCTTACTTAAATCTTACATAATCTGCTTATGTAATATCTGACTAAATTATCTCTATCAATTTTGTCGTTGAAAAATTTTGACTGAAAAATCAACAGTGTTAGTTCGAGACTGGGATTGAAGATTGGATAAATTCACGACCTTTTGGCCAATTTGCGATGATGTTCAGAAGGGAGTTTCACCACTCAGTGCAGCAGCTCGCGAGATCCAAACCAAAGCTTTTGATAAAGCCTCCAATTGCACCAACAGTCAAGAATTTCAATGTTAGTGATGACCATCCATTATGGCAATTCTTCCATGATAAGAAATACCTTAGAAAGTACCCTGAATTAGACCAAGTTGGTAGACCATGGTCAATACCTGAATTGAGAAGAAAGAGTTTTGATGATTTGCATAGTCTTTGGTACACATGTTTGAAAGAACGTAACGTGTTAGCCCGTGAAATTCAAGTGTTACATGCAGAAACCGAACAACCAGATCAACAATTCTTGAAAGCATCCGATACTGTTAGAGAAACCATGTGGAGAATTAGACATGTTCTGAGTGAACGCTATCACTCACAAGAGGCAGCCAAGGCTGAGCTACCTGAACACAAAGATCAATTATTAGGAGAGTTTGAAACATTCTATCTAGATGCTTCTAAGGATGAAGAAACTGAGATCCAAGAAGCATTAACACGTTTACAATTTGCATTATTTGGTATAAGTGAGGTCATTGAAGAAAACAAAGTTGATAAGCATTTCATTGAAGGTCTTAAATACATCGCCAACTTGAAGATTAGACGTTATGTCCCAGAAAACACTGAGATCCTACCAATAACAGATGCTGGTGAGGCTTTCATTATCTTCCATGCTGAACACAGTGAGACTAGTGTTAAGGAGAGTATTGAAGCAATTTTGAAATTGAGAGAAGACGGTGTTAATGTTGACAGATATTCCGAGATCGAAACCATTGAAGAATATTTGAGAAGAATGTTGAATGAATAGACTAACAACTGATCAAAGGTATCAGTTGTAATATATTACTTTGTATATAGGAATCAAAAAGTTTTATGAGTAAATAAATAAACAGTTTCACCATTATCATGAATCAAACTTCAACTTTTACGGTTTTTCTTCTTTTAGGTCTTCCAGTGATGCTGTACTCTATATCTTCTTCTATCATCTCCTCTTTGATAAACTCTTCCTCAGGGAGCCTAATTTTGACCTTCTCAGACTTGATAACCTTCTCCCTGATAACTGTCTTCTTTTCAACTGCAAAATCTTTCAAGTCGGCAGTAAACATCACTGATTGGGCCCATCCCGCATATGGACCCCACTTATCAAGAAAGAAATTGCGAACTAACTCATAAGTTTGTTTGTTCACAGCATCACCTTTGGATTTCAACTTGTAGTCTCTCTTTGCGATCTGATAGACATGAGTATCAACAGGAATGGAATCAGGTTTATCCAATGACATCAAGCAAACACAGTCAGCAACCTTTGGACCAACACCTGTGAACTTTATCAGCGCATTATGACATTCATGGTAATCTTTTAAACGTAACTCGTTTAGATCGATCTTGGTATCCAACACTTGTAAAGCAGTGTTGTAGATATATTTGGCTCTGTAACCAAAACTTAAGTCTCTTAACTTCTCCTCTGTACCATCTTGAGCAAGTGCTTCCACAGTTGGAAATGAGTAAAAGTCAATGCCATCATGATTTGTAATGAATTCACCAAAATGCAAACATAGGTTCTCACACATCTGACTGATTCTTTTGATATTGTTATTTGAAGAACAGATAAACGATATTAGATTCTCCCATGGATCCTGTCTCAGTATTCTGATCCCACTAAAATCAATCGAGCTCTTTGCAAACACAGGATCTTTGGCACCCCATTCCTTGTATAAGTTCTCAACCTTAACACCAAGGTTGAAATAGTCATGAACGAAATCACTGAGTTTCTCATCATATGGATAACTAGAATATTCCAAAATACCCCCGTTCTGTTTCAAGAATACGACCTTGTCAAACGAGCAGCACCATGTGTCATTGATGAATTTCCAGCGAAATGCCTGTCCACACTTCAGCACTTTTGCAAGATTCAGCTCATTCTGGGAAACTCTGATGCTGTTCCATATTAGTTTAGATGTTGTCATTTTGAGTCAGTTGAAATGGTATCAAGATGAATAAAATAGGTAAATGATAGTTGTGTGGCGCCTGTTTCAGTAAGAGACTGCCTAATCTATACAGACACGTCAAATGGGCACAACTTGACCTAATCACTGTATCGAAGTCGAGTCGCGTACGGGTTATGGCCTTCTAAATTTTTCACGCGCCTTTAATCTTTATTTGTTTTGTTCTAAAACAGACTTGAAACTGTGCCAGAACAATCCACCTCATACTAAAAAAGTACTTACAAAGTCTTCTGATTCTGCTGCATTTGCTTCTCTGTTTTTGCCCTTTGGAACTCCTTCCCTCTCCTATTCTTCAGCCAAAACACCACTGTCTGCGGCATCGAGAAACAGGAAAGAAAGCAGAAGGCGAGATTGTGCCTACCGAAGAGCTGCATGAGGATTCCAAGGTCTGTCAGTAGCTACCTGATACTGACGCACCCGGCAAGGAGCCTGCTGTTGAGCCGCAATATGGCAACCAAGACACTACTGAAGAGAATAGACCCGGATGATCTCCAGGCCTTCGATGAGTCGTTCTCTTCGGAAGACTCGCTAGACGAGCTGCTCATTGAACACACCAGTTGCCATGCCACACCAAAGAAGACTCCACTGGAAGTAGATTTTGCACAGTCTAGACCACAGCTACAGAATAAGTTGTTTGAGGACGACTTCAACTCTGATTTTAGTGACAATGACGAACTGGAATCCAACATGAGTCAGGTTCAACTGAATAGCCCAATCAAGAAGGCGCATGAGAACAAGGTTTCATTAACTAGAGGAAGCACATTCATAGATATAAGTGCTCCAGAAACCTCATCTCCAGAATTTCACAGAACAGAAAGAAAGAATGATAATGTCAAGATACAGTGGCCGACAAAACCACCATCACCTCCAATCATAGCATCAACCGAAGAAGAGGAGCAAGAAGTGTCCAATGGACCAATCTTGGATGATATACCCACAGAGTCATTAAGAACTAACATATATCCAACTGTCTCACCAACAAAGAATGTTCTATATCCAAGATTAGACTTCTACAACATGAAATACAACGCACCACAACAGATACCAGTACATCAACCAACGATACACAAACAAGATACACACATCTTCTGCATGACACAGCGACCAGACATCAATCAACTGAATCAAAGTCGCAGAAACCAAGCAAGGAACATGTCTACAATGGTGGATGGTGCAATGGATGAAGATGAAATTCCAATTGTCCAGCGAAGTCACTCAAAGCCAGTCAAGAAGGTGATCCCAATGACATTGTCACCAGAACAAGAGAAGGTTCAGAATCTGGTAATGGATGGTCATAGTTTGTTCTACACTGGTTCTGCAGGTACTGGTAAATCCATCTTGTTGAGATCCATCATAAAGTCCTTGAAGGCCAAATATGCTGCTGATGAAGGTGCTATTGCAGTGACGGCTTCTACTGGGTTAGCTGCTGTCAATATTGGTGGTACTACTTTACATTCATTTTCTGGTATTGGGCTAGGCAAAGAACCCTATCAAGACTTGGTTAAGAAAATCAAAAGAAGTAGAAAGTCAAAGAAGAAGTGGGCCGATTGTAAAGTCTTGATCATTGATGAGATTTCGATGATTTCTGGTGAATTATTTGATAAGTTGGATCAAATTGCATGTACATTGAGAAGAAATGATGAACCATTTGGTGGGATTCAAGTTGTTGCATGTGGAGATTTCTTTCAATTGCCTCCTGTTGTTAAAGAAGATGAAGATCATTCAAACAGATTTTGTTTCAATTCTAATGCTTGGAAAAGAACAATGGATTTATCAATCACTTTGACGAAAGTCTTTAGACAGAAAGGTGATCTTGAATTCATTGAAATGTTGAATGAGATGAGATTAGGTAAAGTTTCAAATGAAGCAATTGCTAAATTCAGGGAATTAGAAAGAGAATTACCTATTGAGGATGGTATCACTCCTGCTGAGTTATTTTCAACTAGAGCGGAGGTTGAGAAGGCCAATAATTACAGATTGAGAAATATCAATCAACTATCTGAAGTTTATTATGCTAATGATGGTGGTATTTTAGATAACCCAGAACAAAGAGAAAGGTTATTAATGAACTTTATGGCTCCTGAAAGATTAGAGTTGAAGAAAGGTGCTCAAGTCATGATGATCAAGAATATGGATGAGAATTTAGTCAATGGTTCATTGGGTAAAGTTGTAGATTTCCTTGATGGTGGTTCCTATCTTGCTTACAGTACTATCCAAGATGATATAAATCTGAATGACGGTGATATAATGAGAAAGGCCTTGAATAAAAGAAGGAAAGAGGAGGCAAAGAAAAACGCCAACGGTGCTGGCGAGTTTGATGACAACTCAGACTATATTTCACTCGATGATATATCGTCAGATGATTTAGATGCTACTATTTTTGAATTCTTGGATGAGATTGAAACAAATGATGAAGAAGCAATTGCAAACATTCATAGGAAGAAGAAATTGATCAAAGAACTTCAGAGATCTAGCCGTGGTACCAAATTACCATTAGTTAAATTCTTAACCCCAGATGGTACTTCCCGCACTGTGTTGGTTCAACAAGAACTTTGGACCGTTGAAGATGAGAAGGGGGATCCATTGGTTTCTAGAACTCAGTTACCTTTGATCTTAGCATGGTCGTTATCAATTCATAAATCACAAGGTCAGACACTACCAAAAGTGAAAGTTAATTTGGGTAAGGTGTTCGAGAAAGGACAAGCCTATGTTGCCTTATCAAGAGCAGTTTCAAGAGAAGGTTTACAAGTTTTGAACTTCAATAGAGATAAAGTTTTTGTTCATGCTGAAGTTTTAAAGTTTTATGAAAGTCTGAAGGATGTTGATCATTATCTAAGCAGGGCAGAGGAGGAAGAAGATATGGAAGAAGAACGTGAGGAAATGCGTTTATTAGCTGATGGAAACAATAAGAGAAGAAAATATGGATCCTATGAAAAATACTAGAATATTCAAATAGAACATTTAATGACTTAATTGATTTGTATTATACCTAACGGATCATTGATCATCAGCATTCATTGCAATCAGTTCTTTCAGTTTCAAGAAGTTTTTAATAACATCATGGATGTTTGAAGTAGGCACCACTTTTATCAACTTCAATAGTAGTTGCAAGTTCTTCTGTATTAGCCCAACGTCTGTGATTTCACCAGTGGCATAGTTGATGGTTATAATCTTGGCCACTTTATAGATAACCAACCATAAGTCTCTATCATTTGAATCTTGTTCAGCAGTTTCCAATAATTTAAAGCATTCACTGATAATGAATTCAAAGTCACTTTCAATAAGACCATATTCTATAGCCACTTCCCTCACTTTGAAGTCTGTTATTTGTAAATTAGGTATTAATCTCGCAATGAGGTCAAGAATCTTATGATATTTGAGATGATGTTTGTATTCACCCGGGTTCAATTGGAATAATTGTTCAAGGATCTCTTGCGGTGATGAAGTCAATAATTCACTAGGTTGAACACCAGGAAGTGATGAAATAGATGACAAGAATGAAGTATAGGTCTCAGGTAAGTAGTCAAGGATTTTGTAACAATTATTGAATTCATGCCTGTAATAATACCAGAACTTTGAAATTAGGATAGATTCATAATGCTCAATATTTGGAATCTCCGATATTAAGTCAAACTTGCTCTGAGATAGCAATGAGTTTAATGTGTCCTGATAAAAACTTTCCTCAGTCAGCTGGTGGAAAACATTTGAGCGGAGCTGGAGTAGTTGCCTCAATTTGAGTCTGTTGGGGGTACTTGACCGCAAAGAACTCTCAAAGGTTGTCTCTTGAAGGCTTTTTGATTCTTTAATCTGATCGATTGAGTTCAAATGAGAGATCTTCAGTAGCTCTGCTAGTTTCAAAAGCTCTTTAAAAGCTGAGATGTCTGCGGATTGAAGTTTCAAGCCATCAAGTAACGATAATGAAAAGGTCAACGACTTATCATCATGCCTGTGATTCTGAATGATTTCAAGTAACTTTTCAACAAAGCTCTCACTCCCTTCGTGTGAATTGATTATTGCAACATAAATGTTCCCAATCAACTCAAATTGGGTTTCAAATAGATTTGTAAAGTCATTGTCATTGAACTTCTTTAGATCAGCAGTTGGAACCTCTTTCAAGAAATGATAGAACACACCATCACCAACAGCAACCTTACATCTTTCTGTAGTTACTTTATAAAACTCATTCAACTTGTTCAAGTTCGCAATCTTTTCCCATTGTAGAACACTGGTCTGGAAGTAGGCGCTAGGAGCGACATTCAAATCAAACCAATGGCGTATTTCTTCGTACTCTTCCTCCGAAATATTCAGATCATCAACGAAGAGTCGGAGCTTCTCTACTCTTGTGTATGTTGTTACTATTCTTAGTCTTGCTTTGATGAACCCGACTCTGGTGTGCTCGCTGAATCCCAAATAATGATTTTGATGATTTAGGAATTTTGCTAATGATGTGAAGTGAGGATTTGGGATGCCTGAGCTTCCGCTTTCTGAGACTTTGGATGATGAAAGACCATCAACAGCACTGATAATAGCATTGATATTAACTTCTGATGGAAGGAAATGTAATAAAATGGAATATACCCAGGATTTCAGTTCAATGGATATCCTTGATATCACTGTTTTGATCTGTGTTAAGTCATATTTCGCCGAGTAGTCAGCCAATTCGAGGAGCTCCTGCTGCAAGTTGATACTCAGTTCATTGCATATAAGTTCAGGGACACTGATCTCTTTGATATTCTCAGTATATATCAGTGCCATTATGAAAAAGGGCAATGAGTCTCTACGTGTTTTGCCTTTCAATAACATCAAGAAACGATTTTCAAAACAAAAACAAAAACAAAAAAAAATTGAACCTTCCAAAACGTCAAAGTTAATATTGCCAAAACAACCACCAACCCCACATCACATCCTTAGCAATGCCATTACCAGAACAAAAGCTGCATGAGGCTTTTCGCACGTCCCGTCTCAATAGGGTTCTAGGGACTGGTGTAAGCAACTATTTGACAACATCGACCAACATCAACGCATTACCATTGGATCATGGACTTACAAAGGAAAAGCTCATTGCACTAAGAGAGGAGCTCGTGAAGAACTTCATATACGCCAACCTCACGGTGGACAAAAAGAAGCTGATTTTGGAGAACCTGATAGGTGAAACGAAGAACATCAAAGCAGATAACGCTGGGACAGATATACAGAAAGAAGGTCTGAAAAAGAGATCCATTCTGTTGACAAGAAGAATCGCACAATTGAAAGACAATGTGCTCAAGATTACCAGAATCAACGGTTTCATCCGCTCGTTCAATAAAAACACTTTGGTGCTGCATGAGGAGAAATTCAAAAAGATTTTTAAAGATTTAGGTGTTAAGGATGATGACAGGAGAGTTCGAAGTCTATCGCATGGGCAACGTTCAATCGCAGTTGATCTGAACAAAGACTTGGATGAATTGAAGGCCGTTAATAGAGAACTTATCCGTGATAGAGACCAGCTGTTGAAAGAAATCGCTGAAATCAAAGAGAGTTACGGAAAGAATGTTCATCTTTTCGAAGAAATCGTGAAGTTGTGTAATGGTGGAGAAGTGATAAATGAAGCCCAATCAGGTGATGATATTGATACGATGGACATCGATCAGAATAACGAGGAGATTGAAGAGGAGGAGGAAGAAGAGGACCATGATGAAACTGAGGATCGTGATGTTGATATCGACGGTCGCGAGTTATAAGACTAATGATGCAACTTAAATAATTTGTAATAGCATAGAATGCATGAGCAGTTACCATAAAAAGAATATGTAGATAACGTATGGTGTGACACCTGGTAATGATCTACTGAATCACTTCTGAAAGGAAGTCATCATCCAGATGATTTAGATGAAGATAATCAACTGAAAATATATGAGAAACTTTTGGAACCAGGTATACAAACTGCAGATCAAGAGAACAGGAATGTTAGATATCATCCATCGAACAAACCTTGAACATTATGATTATTTGTTCAAGCCAAAGAGAACTCATTCTGAGAGGGTTTAGTTATTCCCAAATAGAATGAATAGAAAGTGTTGTTTATGTGGAGAGGAAGAAGAAACCTTCCATCATATTCTAGAATCGTGCAAAGTATCACAAGAAATTTGCTCCACAATATCTAAATCAAAAATAAGAATATCAATCAAAGATCACATTATTCTGCCACCTTTAGCCTTAATGGAGATATCACTCATCCGATCAATCAACAGCTGTTTGAATTCGTGTTGATTGTCGAACGGTATGGAAGTGCAATTATTAGAGAGTATGGTTTTCAAACACTAGAAAACTTACTTCTCTCATACCTAAAATTGAAGAAGCTGATATTGATCCTTAGAATCAAATGAGTTAATGTGTTAGCAAAGGAGATTTCGGAAGAACTTAGAATTTAATCAATGGAAAGTATTAGAGTAGTGGCTACTAAAGGACAAAGATCCGTGATAGACAGAAGTTGATACTCCCCAAACCTCCTCTAAGAAAATTTCAGTTGAAAGGACTAAAAGAACGTTGTTTTCTACAGAAGCAATTCCTGCTGGAAACAAGTTATATAGAGTAAATTTAAAGTTAATAAACGTATATTATGTTGAATAAAAAAAGGAAGAAATAAAAAAATAGGGCCGAGCGGGGAATTGAACCCCGGGCCACTCGCATGCTTATGGTATTTCAAATTCGGTGTTCCAAATCTTCGCCCAAAGCGAGTATCATACCACTAGACCACACGGCCTATTTGTTCTATAAAACTGCTTTTCAAGATTTTCGCATATTAGATGCTTTTTCTAAACTCAAAAATTTCCAAAATTCTGCTGAGATTCGGTTGTAAGAGCATAGTATACCCCTTATGAGAATAGTTAACTTGAGTACTTAAGTCTGACCAGTTTCTAGGCCTTTGAAAGAAGAAATAAGCGTTCTATGGGGAATTAGACACTTCGGCGTCAAATCGAAATCGAGATTCTGACAATTCGTCTCCACTTAATCATGACCAAATATGTAGGAAGGTAGAGTCAGACAACGCTTGAAGTCATTGAAGATGAATGCAGTTTTTGCTGAGGTCTGCACCGGCTGTACTCACTGGAAGTCTTCCTGACTTGAGGAAGCTGGAATGTTGTCATTGATGAATGATTTTATCTAAGAAGTGAATGGCTTAATAGAAGGAGCTCATTAAATATATCTAACATTACAAATGATTGAAGTTTCAGGATTAGCTTCAACGCTGGTGATCAACCTCCATCTTCGGTGGTTGGTGTAAATGTTGAATCAAACAGGTTGATACCCAAGTCTATTTCACAGTGTCGAACAATCCTCGTCTCAAAAGCTCAATGGGTCATTAATCAGTTGATGAAGCTTATCTTGCCAGAACAGTCGCTGTCCCATATACTCAATTACTTTTCAGTTCGCTGATGATCCTGAGAAGTGAAAACACGGACTTTCAGATTGATTCACACCATCAAGAAAAGTACCAATCAGTTTTACTAGGCCAGGTCTCGGCAAATCAATTATTCCAGTTCGTTCCAATACCCTTGAACACTTAAACAATCTCATGTTTGCTCATATGTAGTACCCTCTTGCAATCTTGCCACATCTTTTCGTTGCCTATTAACTATACCGGAGTGCCCCTACCGAGTTTCTCATGGTATCTTTGCACAAAAAAATTTTATATGCCAAAATTTTCTACAACAATCCGAGACTGCAAATTCAATCTCGAATATCAGGGCCAATCTACAACACGCACAATGGCCAAATCCGTGAAGATACAGGATGCTGAAGACAAGAAGCATAGTGCTCCTATAAAACCAACCATCATTCCTACCACAACTGTCACCAAGAATGAAAAGCAGACAAGATTTAGAATATATGTTGGATCATACGAACATAATTTATTATGTCTTTCTACCGTCTTAGAACAAGATAAGACTCCTGTCTTCCAACCAATCTTCCATTTCCAGGCACATGCATTATCCATTAAGACAATTGCTTCTGCCAAAAGGTACTTAGTGACTGGATCCAATGATGAACATATCAAGATCTATGATTTACAAAAAAGAAAAGAATTGGGTACGTTACTTGGTCATCAAGGTTCAATTACATGCTTGACATTCAGTAATGAAGGACTTATTGAAGATGATGAAGGTGATGAGAAAGATAGTAAGAAGGGTAAGAGATCACAGGACTCAGGTAAGGCTGGTAAATGGTTATTATCTGGTTCTGAAGATGGTAAGATTATTATCTGGAGAACAAAAGATTGGGAGATTTTTGGAACTTTGAAAGGTCATGTTGGTAGAGTTAATGATTTAGCCATTCACCCAAGTGGTAGAATTGCAGTCAGTGTTGGTGATGATAGAACTATTAGATTATGGAACTTGATGACTGCTAAGAAGGCAGCTAACTTGAGAATCAAGAATGATTGGCAAAAGGGTGAATTTGTCAGGTGGTCCTTGAACGGTGATTATTTCTTGGTTGGTTTGATGAATAAGGTTTTGATTTACAAGACCAGCGAAGCTAAGATTGTTAAGGAATTGCCGTTTAAGAGTAGGTTGATGCACATCGAAAATTATGAATTAGAAGGTGTTGAATATGCTGTTATTGGTTTAGGAAATGGTAAGATCCAATTTTATAGACTTGAAGATCTATTAAGAGAAGAACCAAAGGTTGAGGAAGCAGATGATGATGAAAGGAATGAAGAGGAAGAGGAAGAGCCAAAACCAAAATCCAAATCTAAGAAAGAGGAAAACATAATCTCAGGTGCTGAACCGGCCTTTGAACTACAAGGTCATACCAACCGTATCAAAGATTTCACATTGTACAAAGAAGCTGACAAAGATCTATTGGTGTCCATCTCCTCAGATAGTAACATCGTCATATGGGATTTGAGACTAAAGGATCAAGTCGCTGTTTACAACACTGGTGAAAGATTGATTTGTGTTGACATTTCCACTGAAGACATTGAAAAATCAGAAACAATGAAGAGAAGATATGAAGAGATTGAAGAGGCTTACGCAAGTGCATCAGAAAGTGAAAATGAAGATACTGAAGAATTGAAGAAGATCATGTTGAATGAAAGCAAGAGAAAAAGAAGAAAAGATAAAAAGAGAACTAACAAGATCTCCGTTGTGTTAGAATAGTCTAATTCACTACAAAATAATAGAAAATCAAACATGTAGTATAAAAGCTAATACCCTCTATAGTAATAGTCTTTATCTAAACAGAATGAGAACGTTTTGTCCTGCAAAAACATCTATAATTTTTGTTCTCTGTTTAAACGTTTAACATGATGTCTGTATAGTTTTTCAGCTTTAACCCAAACTGAAGAAGTTTTTCTATTTGGTAATTGTAATAATGATGGTAATAAATCTTTTGAAAAGAATTCAGAAGCTTCTCTTGGTAACAAAGATGGTAAATGATCAATAGAAACAACAGATAATTTAGGGCCAGCAGTGGTTTCAACTTTAACAGTTGGTTTATCAAAAACGGTAGCAATTGAATAAATTGGAATTGGGTTGTGTGGATTAGTGGTATCAGCAGAGACATCAACAACGGATCTCAATTTTCTGTTTGATTTGTTCAATAATTCATAGTTGATGAATGGCGGAATTGGTTTAGATAAGTAGATACAGTTGATGAAGATGTCAGCATCTGCAATTTCTTGGAATGGACCACCTTTTTTGGTTTCATTGATATCCCATTTGATGATGTTTTTATCTGGAATACCAGCTTTTTTCAATAATTCAATAGCACCTGAACCACATCTACCTAAAGCACCAATGACCAAGACTTTTGGAACTCTAGCACCTTTAGACAAAGCGTTATCCAAATCTTTTTTAACATCTTCAACTAATGCAGCTTCGCTTTGGAATGGGGAAAGACCTGGTAAATCTTCAGAGTCAGCATGAGTGTTCTTGAAGGCATAATCTTTTAAACCGAATGCAGCACCTGCGAAACCAGCGTAGAAACCAAAGGCGGCAACTCTTCTACCTTGATCGTTTTCCAAAAATTCTAAATCATAAAGGATACCATTACCTCTTGCATAACGACTTAGAACGTTTTGCCAGCCACCTTGATCTTTATAACAATGAGCGAATTGAATATGTTCGTGAATCAAAGGGAAGGTTTCTTCTTCTGGTAACTCTTTCAAACCGATGATAATCCTGTCGGTTGGGGCCTGTTTCCAGGAGTCTTCTGGTACTATTATGGCACCGGCCTTTTCATATTCTGCAGCCTTGAAAGCGGATTGTGGAGATTCTTCAACGTAGATAGTGAAACCAGCTTCAATCAACTGTTTAGTGGTGGTTGGGGTTAAGGCAGCTCTGGCCTCTAATGGTTTTTTCTCTGCTCTCAAGTGTAAGGTAACTGGTTTGGTCATTGTGATGGAATGTTCTGCTGTGGAATTGAGGACTAAATAATTTATGGCCGAAATGAATCTTCGTTATCTGCCTTTTTTTTTATGCTTGCAGGAAAAATCGATGAGTCAAAAATATGGCGGAAAAAAGAAAAAACTGGTCTGGTTGGGGCACTTCTAGAGAAGATTCTGATTACGTAATTCCTGGTCGACTAATATGAGTTCCGACCCGTACATTGGTCGGGACTAACCGTGAGCTTAACATGGGGAGTTAGTCATTAGATTAGTCAGTGGAATTAGTGACTAATTCGAATACTCTATCGAGTGCCCCTACCAGCTTCAGTTTGTTTTGATTTCGATTTGAATAGATTTTGAAAGTTTGAAGTTTGACCTGGTTGAGAAACACGCTGTTTTTCCTGGTTTAACAATTAAATTAGTATTAATCACAGTCATCTCTCTAACGCCACCGCCATGAACAGTCCATCGCAACACAACTCGACGTTGGCCATCTCTCCGCTCATCGCCAACAGAACAGTGGACTCCATCCGCTCCACGCCAAACCAGCCCATGTTTCCCTCGCCATTAGGTGCCCCTTCCCACGCCAGTGGCCTCATCGATACTCCTCTAAACAGCAGTGGCATTGACTCCCTCAGGGTGCCCGGAACCGCCAAATCAGGGCCTCTGCCGCTGCCTAATGGCGCCACCAACCCAAACACAAACTTGTCTGCCGCTGAGAAGCTGCGACTCTGGAGACACGACGCCCTCATGCAGCACCACTACACCACAGCTGAGTACATTGGAGACAAGGTTCTATCACTCACGAATGATCCAAATGATGCCTTCTGGTTGGCACAGGTGTACTACTCCAATGGAAACTATTACAGAGCTCGTCAACTACTAAGTGAAAACAATCTAGATGCCACCAGTGTCAGTTGTCGATACTTGGCTGCGTTATGTTTGATGAAGTTGGAGAAATGGGATGAGGCGTTGGATGTTATTGGCGAGACGAACCCTTTCAGGAATGAAACCAAGCATGTTAAGAATTTAGACGGTGGTATCAAATTAGAGGCATCATTGTGTTATATTCGTGGTAAGATCTATTCCAATCAGAATAACCTTGAAAGGGCTAAAGAATGTTACAAAGAAGCTGTGTTAGTTGATGTCAAGTGCTATGAGGCATTTGACGAATTGATTAAGAACCACATGTTGACGCCCTTGGAGGAGTGGGAGTTGGTATCACTTTTAGATTTCTCAGATCTGGATGAGAATAATGAGCTTATCAAACTGTTATACACTTCACGAATCAATAAATACATTAATAAAGAGAAATTCGAAGAATGTGAACTGATATTGAAAGAAGATTATAATTTGAAGGAGAACTCTGATGTGTTGTTGAGTCATGCTGAATTACTTTACACCCAGTGTAAGTTTCAGAAATGTGTTGAGGTTTGTGATCAGATATTACAGAATGATGAATTGAACTTTGCAGCATTACCAACATATCTATCCTGTTTACATGAATTAGGTTCTAGAAACAAGTTATTTTTGTTATCACATAGATTGGCTGAACATCATCCAAGATCTGCTGTTACGTGGTTAGCAGTTGGTACTTACTACATGGCAATCAACAGGGTCTCGGAAGCAAGAAAATACTTTTCAAAGGCATCTATGCTAGATCCTGGTTTTGGTTATGCTTGGATTGGTTTTGCACATACGTTTGCTGCTGAAGGTGAGCATGAACAGGCAATCTCAGCATATTCAACTGCATCAAGATTCTTTCCAGGTACTCACCTTCCTAATTTATTCCTTGGTATGCAGTACCTTCAGATGAGCAATCTTACACTAGCCCAGGAATACTTATTATCATCGTACTCAACCTGTCCTGCTGATCCGTTGTTGTTGAATGAATTGGGTGTAATCTATTATCACAAGAATGAGCTCACAAACGCTGAAAACTACTTTACGCAGGCATTACAAGCATCAAGAAGCTTAGACTCTGATTCTAAAGCATGGATGTCGGTCCACGCCAATCTGGGGCATGTCTACAGAAGATTGAACTTCTTCACTAAGGCGTTAGCATGTTTTGAAAAAGTTCTGAAATTATCAAACAATGACTCCAACATCTATTCAGCAATTGGGTTAATCTATTTGAAGAGTGGTGACGTCTTGAAATCAATTGAATATTTACATTATGCATTAGCCATCAACTCAAATGATCCTGTTGCTACAGATCTTTTAAAAAGAGCATTAGAAGAAAATGCATCAATAGAGTTCAAGAACTCAACTAGTGATTTCTTTGAGAAGTCAAAAGATGCATTCAATTCAAACCTAGCTACTTATAATTACAGAAACTCACTTAAATCAAAATCATCAACTGCCGCAACTCCTTTAAATAACAAGAGCAAGATCAAGAATCTGAATTTGAAGAAAACACATACGTTAAATGAGAGCTCTGATCAGATTGCAACTGATTTAATCAATGGTGCTGACTCCAGTGATGAAGATGATGCTATCATGGAAATAGAGGGTGATTGATACAACTACAAGCATTGCATTCAAATATGAGTATATTCATTACGACATTTGTATAGCAAAAAGCGACTAATGTGGGTATCAATACCAATAGCAAATATTAGTAGATTCAGTTCTTGATGATCAACCCTCAAGGGATCAACCCTCAAGTTTCATTTCTTGTAGTCTTTTAGCAATTGAATCTTTCAATTGTTTCAACTTGTCATCCAACTGTCTGGATTCCACGTCTTCTGGATCCTGCGATGGTGCTCTTGATGATGTTCTGGGCACTTTCTTGACTTTCTTTGGCTCTTTCTTAGCTTCTTTTTTAGCTTCTTTAACTTCTTTCTTCGTTTCTTTCACTTCCTTCTTAGCTTCCTTCTTAGTCCCTTTCTTCTTAGCGCTATCCACTGGTGCCTGAACAGGTTCTTTAGGAGATTCGTCAATGCCTACTTTTGATTTAGTCTTCTTTGGCTTAGAAAAAGTAACCTTTTCACCACCGATATGTAAATCCTCCGTCTCAGCTCTTTCCAGAGCCTTGTTCAAATGATCCTTACTTTTGAAATAAACACGACCAACTCTTACAGCCTCACTACCAGGCTTAGACCCTTTGATTTTCACCATCTTTGCAGTGACATAACCATCATAACCTTCAAACGCAGCACGAAGGAACTTATGAGGTAATCCATCAGGAATGTCATACACGGTCAATGGACTTTCACCAACTTGTGCACTGGATGCATCATTTGATGCTCTGCTGGTTGGTTCTGGGGTTGGCGATGTGGTTGATGTTGATCTGTCTCTTAGTGGTGTCTGTAATGAGAAGATATCAATTTGATTTCTCTCATCAGTAATGACTGATTGCTCTGATGGGAAGAACTTGGAAGTTTTAGTTTGAGCAGTTTGATTCTGTTGGGTCTTAACAGGTGAAGGTTCAGCAAGTTTCTTAGGTCTTTCTATATGTGATTGAGTGTGTGTTTCTGGTGTTTGCTGTGGAGTTTGACCAGCTTCAGATTCATCATCATCTTCAAAAAAGGGAACCATACCTCTGGCAGCGATGAAAGTCTTCAACTCAACATGCTGCATTATTTGGAAATTGACAGCATTGCCTTTAGTACGAGGGCCTTTGAAAGTTTTGATTAACTTGACTGCTGCCCTTGCTGATTTCATAATGATATAACCATATGATCTACGATGACCCTTTGAATCAACTGGCAGTTCAAATGAAGCATAACCGCTAGAATTCTTGAACAGGTCTTGAACTTCTTCATATGTGGTACTAGTTGGTAGATTATGGACAATAACAACTGCGATTCCGGTAACTTCACTAACCTTTGATTTTGATTCTGTTTGTGGTTTGTCTGAAACTAATGTTTCTTGACGGGGAGTCTTTGAAGTAAAGTCTTTCTTGCTTTGTTCCTCCTTCTGTTTCTTAGAACCTTTCTGTTGATTAGACTCGTTATCTTTCTTAGAGTCCTTCTGTTTCTTCTCTTGATGAGTTCTTGTTAATGGGAAGTCAGATTCAGACTTGATGGCTTCTCTGATTTCTAAAGTAACTGGTTTATTTCTAATAGTAACACCCTTGTACATAGATTTGGCTTCTCTGGCTGCATCAATGGAAACAAACCCAATCAAACCTTTATGGTCACCATTCTCATCATAACCACAATTATATGAAGCACAACCAGATATCTTTCTGAACATCTTCTTCAGGACCTTTTTAATATCTGGATTATTGTTTAAGTGGTTAATAATCAAGAAGACTTTTGGAACAAGTTCTTTTCTAGGAGTTGACTTTTCATTGGTGGTTTCCGATGATTGATCATCAGTAGAGTCCGCATGAGTATCTGGAGCAGGCTTTCTCTTATTGGCTTTGATATATTGTTCAGTTGACTTTGATAATGGAATGGCGATATCTAAACGCAATGGTGTTTCCAAAAGCGGCCTTCCTTCATACTCTTCAAGCGCCAACTCTGCATTCTCCCGTGAGTCAAAATCAACGTAGGCAAAGCCTCTAGGTCTACCATTGTAATCATAGACGACTCTTGAGTCAACATAACCAGGAGCGTCTTTGAAAGTGGATTTCAAATCCTCTTCAGTTACCTTTGTCGATATTCTGTGAATGATAAGAGTCTTGCTGACAGTCGATCTCTTCTTAGCAGACTCTCCATCACTTCCGCAAGTTTCCTCAGATTCATCAATATCTAACAAAATATGGTAACCATCCTCGATTTCATAGTCCTGATACTCGTCAAGAGCTTTATCGGCTGCAGCCCTTGAATCAAAATCAAGATAACCAAACCCTAAAGAATCACCATCTTCGGTAGTAATGATATTAGCGTCAACAAAACCTTCCACTTCCATGAAGATTTCTCTCAATTGCTGATCATCGCAATCCACTGGTAAGTTATGGATAATCAATGGCGTATACTTTTGTCTGATTGACGAAGTTGTATTGGTGTTCGATGAAGACGTTGATGATATCAGTTTCTGAGAGTTTGAGTCAGTCTTAACCACTTGATTCTGTTTAACCTTAATGTTCTTATAGTTCTCTAATGGAACAGCGATTTCTAATCTCAAAATCTTGCCCTTGATGTCGATCTGTTTGTTATACCTATCAATGAGAGTTTGTGCGTTCTTCCTGGTATCGAAATCGATATAACCAAAGCCTCTGGAAGCACCATCATGATCAGTAACAACTCTGAATGCTTGAGCACCCTTAATATTATGAAACATCTCTTTGAATTGCGCTAAGTTGAAATCAAATGGCAAATTGTGGGTGATGACGGACTTACTCTCTTCAGTAAGTTTGTCCAAACTATCATAGACCTTTAAATTATCCAATTGGTTCTTCAGTGAATCAATCGTATCGCTCTTCGATTGTCCACCTTTGGAACTCCCGTCTGAGGAGCCATTGGCATGAGAATTGCCGCTTTCGTCATCACTGAAATCGAAATCAAGATCCAGAATCTCTCTCTTCATCTTCTTGGTGATGGTAACATTCGCTCTGGAGGAACTAGCGTTGCTCTTGTTCTCCTTGTTCCTGGCCGCAGACTTGTTCAAGTGCTGCATAAATTCCTCAGAGAAGTCGTCGCCAGATCTCTTCTCTTCGTTCAGCAGAAACTCCAGATCCTTTTCGAATGGATCCGCGACGGTGGTTTGGGCGTCGTAGTTCAGAACCTCAAAGTTGGACTGGCGATGTATGGGCGTGTCCACGGGGCCAATGTAGGTCGACGATCTGGGCTTCTTGGTGGGCATGGTGGGCTCGGCGGGCGGCTTTGTCGGTCTTCGAAGGTGTCGTTCGAGGATTAGCTGGATTTGTTTCAGCTTTTTTTGACGTAATATGAAATCCCGCGAGCATAGGGACCTGGAGAAAAATTAAGCGACACTTCAGACCAGCGACTGGGTCTGCCAACACTGGAGTCTGGGCCTATAACTCAGGGTCTAATTATGTGTCTTTTAATACATGATTTTTGTACTTTACGTTAAAACTCTAAACAGCCTCAGACATCAGTGATCTTCTCTTTGATGGCGCGCTGCACTTCTTCGTAAACTTTATCGACAGGTTGATCACATCTTAATTTAACAACTTTACCTTGTTTGTCAAAGTATTCAACAACTGGATAACTAGTCTCAACGAAGGTTCTGAATCTCTTCTTGATACTCTCAATGTTGTCATCGGTACGACCAGAAGTCTTACCTCTTTCCAATAATCTTTCCAGCATGACTTGTTCTGGACATTCAAAGAAGATGGTAAATGAACTGGTAGAAATATCCTCTTCGAAAGTGATAGCTTGGTCCATCTTTCTTGGGAAACCATCAACCAAGAACTTCTTATTACCCTTAGCAGCTTCTTCCAGCATTGCTTGTTTCAAAAGAGCGATGGTGACTTCTTGAGGAACGATCAAACCATCTCTAATATGTTCTGCGATCAATTCACCATATTTGGAACCAGGCCTTTGTTGTTCAGCTCTTAATAAATCGCCGGCTGATAAATGAACGAATCCATGATCTTTGACTAGTTTGGCACTTTGAGTACCTTTACCAGAACCTGGACCACCTAGGATGAAAATAACGGAAACGTCACCATCTTTGAAGGCTTTCTTAGGTTTGACAGGTTCAACTAATTCAGCTGGGCCACTTCTTTGGTATGATATGGAGACTACTGATGAACCAAGGGCTAACAGACCTAGGATTAATGCAATTTTACCTCTGTTTGGATTTGGAGGCTGCTGTTGTTTTTGTTCACTCTGTTGGTTTGATGAATTTGATGATGAGTAGAAGCGTGAAAATAGAGGGGCTCTTTGAGATGAGGTTCTTGAGATCGCTGAGGATCTCATAAGAGCTCTACCTGGAGACAGTAGTGTGAATCTGTTCATTTGGGTATCGTTATGGATTACTCGAAAATGTATAGGTTTCAAAAGGTAAACAAGATGAGAAAAAAATTGGATGGTGACGATCCGCGAAATCGCTACCCAACTTTTAAATAGCTGTATCTTAGTAGCTATACAAATCACTTATTTCAATTGGTATGACTCAAGAAGAGGATCGTTATATCTCAAGTACTTGCCATTGATCTCGCTGGTGAACCCTTTTGTTGCTAGGTTAGCATAAACAGTTGCTGGAACGATAGGTTCCAACAATTCATGATTAGATTTCAAGTCAGTGAATCTCTTCAATGATTCAGGAGTCATGTTCTTACCAAACTTATCTCTGATATCTTTTTGCATTCCAGTATCAACAACACCTGGAGCTACTGAAACAGCAGATATTTCTTTCTCTTCACTGGCTAATTGCAGAACAAATTGGTTGATTGCAGCTTTTGAGGTACCATACGCACCCCAACCATAGTAACCCTTGGTTGAAGCACCAGATGAAACAACAACAACTTTGCCTTTGGTCTTTCGTAGGTGTGGGATGGCTATCGATACTAATGAAACAACAGAAAAGAAATTGATATCGAATAATCTCCTCCATTCAGCAATATTAGCCAATTCAATTCTGTCAACTGGTTCAAGAACACCGGCATTTGCTATTATTGAATCGATGTGATCAAATTTCTTGATGGCTAAGTCGATGATATGTTGAGGTAGTTCTGGATCAGCTAAGTCACCAGTAATGGTGGCGACTCTTTCTTCACCATTTTTAATCCTCAAATTATGCAATGGTTCTTCAGAACGTGCCACTGCGATGACACTATTATTCTTGTCTTTTAATAGAGTATCGACGATGGACGCTCCAATACCTGTATGATTTTGTTAGTACATTACCAATGAACAGAATAAGTTCGCGTTAATATTGCATACCCTTTGATGCACCAGTAACAATAATAACAGCCATGGTAATCAAATATTATTCAGTCTTCGAATTAGGATTTACAGGGAAGACAAGTTAAAGTTTCATGCTTGACCTGTCTATTGTTGAAAGTTACCCTGTCTTTAAAATTTCGCGATGATATTTCTATTCACTGTTTACACCACCAGACCCAAGATAAAGACAGCTCCACCGCCTCAGACTTGAGACTCATATTCCCAGTCCCCTGAGGCTCGTCCACTGTCGCTCACGCATACCATGGAGAGAAGTAGGTACAACCTCTCTGAAACCCAGTCCTGAGCATCAACAAGTACTAACCAACACCAGTCAATCCCGAATGGGCTAAAGGCATACTGTGCAGGAACATCACCATCCATGGCTTCTGCAAATACGAAGGCAAGGGTTGCTCATTCAGCCACGACGACGGCAGCAAGAAACCGCAGACAGATTCCACCACCACCAGCAACATGAGCTCATTGACGGACCAGACAAAGATTCTGTCACTGGACAACAATGATAACAACGGTTACTCACGTCCAACATCATCATCCACCTCCAGCGCAGGAGCTCCTGCTGAACCATCAAAGAAAAAGTTCAATGCTGCCTCTGCTGGTTTTACTCCCAGCTCAGCCCTCACGGGCAACAGAATAGCGTCTCCTAAACTTGCTGACATTCCTTCCTTTATCCCATCACAACAGCATCCTCCACTGGAAAGCACAAGATCGTTCAACGCAGACAGTCCAGCATTCACTCCCTCAGTTGGTCTCCCACCACTTCAAACATCACCTCAATTGCACAATCCATACCTCAATCAGGATCCAGACCCACCAATTCCTAAATTTAACCCATATGCTCAGTCCAATGACCAAGTCAACTTGTTTCAAGGCAATCCACCACAGAACTTCATGTTCCAGCAACAGCAGCCTCCTCAACAACAGCAGTTCCAACCTCCAGCAGCATATCCTTTGCAATACCACTTATATGCCCCTACTCCTCCACCACATTTACACATCCAGTTGAATGGAAACGAAGAGAACGCACAGACGTTATTTATTCCTAACAAGTTGAGAGAGGCATTGACGCAGAAGAATGCAGATACATTGAGGGTGCTCCCTCATTCCAATCTGCCTGAATATGTTGACGTTTATTATGATTTATACCCATTGGATAAAACTCTAGAAAAGAGTGATAGGAATTATGGATACACGAATAGTTTGTTTAAGGCTTTTTCTAATGTTGATGGCAATGTTTACACATTAAGAAGAATTGAAAATGTTCAGATATCTAAGGATAAGAGTGTTGCTACTATCAACCTTTGGAAGACTCTAACGAACTCAAATGTCGCTAAAGTCGTTGATGCATTCACCACAAGGGCATTTGCTGATAATTCATTGATCATAGTGTATGATTTCTACCCATCTGCTAAGACGTTAGATGAAATGCATAACAATCCAATCATTGGAAAGGTCCAACCTGTTAAAGCACTATTATGGACTTATTTGGTTCAGATATCAATGGCATTGGCAGCTATTCATTCCAAGAAATTAGCAGCAAGATCAATTTCATTGCAGAAAGTGTTAGTTACTAGTAAGAACAGAGTGCGTCTATCTGACGTTGGTGTTTCTGATATCCTACAATATAATGAGAATCAAACAGATGAAGATCTACAGAAGTTGCAATTAAATGACTTGACTCAATTAGGTAGATTGATATTGGATTTAGCATCTATCAAATCATCACCTTCCTTGAAGTCATTATCTGATTTAGAACTAATTGATATATTAGATTCAATTGACGCTGATATGAAAACAGCATTGAAATACTTACTTGATGGATCAACTACTCGTTCAATTTCAGAATTCCAGAAATTGATATCTTCAAGAGTCGTGGATGAATTTGATAAAGCTCAACAAAGTGCTGATTATTATGAAGCTCAATTGACAAAAGAATTAGAAAACTCAAGATTAGTTAGACTGATGTCCAAATTAAACTTCATCATCAATCGTCCAGAATTAGCCAATTCATTATCTCCAACTGGCGATAAATACCCAATCACTTTGTTCCACAATTACATCTTCCATCAAGTTGATGAAGATGGAGCGCCCGTTCTAGATCTATCCCATGTCTTGAGATGTTTGAATAAGCTAGATGTTGGCATTGATGAGAAAGTCTTGTTAGTTTCTTCAGATGAACAGAGTTGTTTGATTGTTTCTTATAGAGATATGAAAGATATGATAGGGAGAACGTTCACTGACTTGTTGAAAGAAGGTAAATGATTGTAACAAAACCAATACACAAAAAAATCGAAAATTGAAGATCGTATATAAGTGTTTCATTGATACAGTACCTATTTAAACGTTGACCACAGCCTTCTTCTTCTTGTAATCAGGGTATAATTGTTCCAATGGTTTATACTTCTCCAAAACAAAGAAGAAAGGTTTTTCAATGTACTTATAATCCATTACACCGAAGACAGTGTTATCATCGACCTTCTTGAACACATCATTGATTGGCAAATCGTCGTAAACCATGGAAGCGGTGATCTGACCTCTGAATCTGATAGTTCTTAACACACAAGAGGTGTTCTTTGATTCGTACTCTGGTCTGGTCTCATCATTAATATCCAATCCCTCTTGAGAAGCCTTGAATTGAGAAGGTGGGAAGCATGGCCAGACATCATCACCATTTCCAGAGGAAGTGTAGGTTAACAATGGATGACCGTTGTTTTCGTCGAGGTATTCCTTACCAAACCACTTAGTTCTTCCCAAAGCACCGTTCAATGGATGGTCATTGTCAATTTCGTACTCTTTCCATCTGAATCCAATCAATTCGTCGATTGCGACAGGTGGTAATGCGTCAAAGACTTCGTAGCCCTCTTCGTCTGATGCCTTTCTTGATTTTGCCAGTTCTGCGAAAGTGACCATTGTTCTATTGTTAACCGCTGTTACCTGATTCTATTCTAAGAAACAGAAGCAGATTCAATTTCTGTGAAATGGCTTGGATCATCCCTCCTCTTATACCCCTGTGACTCTCCTCCTTTTGATACCCTTGTGACTCTCCTCCTTTTATCCAATATATGTTCCATCTTCCATCTTCCAACTTCCCATTAACGATCAGCACTTTTGGTGTCAAGAAAAACCGAACTGTTACCGTTATCGATTCCAGCGAGACATATGTCACATAATGCACAGTGATTGGAGTAGGATAAATTTGGAACCGTTTCACCGTTGAAATATCGTTAAACTTTAATTGATTTCTGGACCATGGAAAACTTGGGATGGTCATCAGAACCCAGTGGCATTGGACCATAGGTTGAGTTTTTTGAGTGGGCCTGAAAAAGCTTGCAACAATTGTCCAACTTGTGGGAAGTGGATTCAAGCACTAATGAGGGGTGATTTTCCGCCTTGGAAATCAGAGTCAATTGGTATCACCAGCTGTTATCACCCAAAGGAGTTCATTTTGTAAATCATATCAGATCCATTCAATTCTCAACAATGGTACAGTCCTCTTATCATCCAGCAAACACAATCGTTTCATATAACTCTAAAGACCATAACAATCTCAATTGGGAGTAAAAACAAATCAAAATTTTCATTCTTTCATTGGAAGACCATGAATTATTGATTGGCCTGAAATATGCGGATCTGTCACACTGATATGATCATGGGTGTCATTCCTTTGCGTTCTTGGCGGTAAAGGACCAGAAGTTTAGAATGTATTGGTGGATCAAAAGTTGTTGAAGATACAATCAGGCAACTTGGAAGAATTGTATCAGTCACTCAACCGATCGTATCAAAAATACTATGCTTCCAGGATAATTGAATTAAAGGTGAGGCCCCTTCCGACATATAACTCATTCAGTTAGTGCAGCTGTACGAGAATTATAGATCTTCATCATGCAATCAAGGATAATATACACAATATGTAAATTTATAATATGTAATAATAATATAATAAAAATTTATATATTATTAATAAATACTATTATTGGTACGAATATATCAAAACAAAATAAGTTATATTTTAATATCGCTATTAGTTATCATCCGCAGGTGGTGAACCGACGGCATTAAGTGAGGTAATAAGTACTGCAAAAATTAATATTAATCTACTGTGAACACTAGCTATAACTAAGCCTGAAAAAAAGTAAAACTAAAAATCGAGATCAGGGCTTGGATATATTGTGTGTCTTTACGAGGCCAATAGAGTATTTAGTGGACCGAAGTTTGGTCATGTAAAAATTGTGCAGAATCATAACCATACCTAATTGGGAAATCTATTGTTTAAAAAT
This sequence comes from Komagataea pratensis, assembly GCA_003707865.2. Taxonomy (NCBI): domain Eukaryota; kingdom Fungi; phylum Ascomycota; class Saccharomycetes; order Phaffomycetales; family Wickerhamomycetaceae; genus Komagataea; species Komagataea pratensis. Next base: position 82,245 of record PPMA02000013.1, read on the forward strand.
CAGACAGACTAATTAAACGATCTTCCCTTTCCGACAACAGACATTCTTCGCCAACCGTTCCAAGCATTCTTCGGAATGATTTCCAAAGATTTAACCTTATTTATTGCATGAGGATTGAGAGGAGTGGTTGCAACTCTCTAGCTTGTAATTACAAGTGTTACTAAAGAGAACTTCAAAAGTGACACAAAACCAAAACCGAGAAATGTTAGAAAACAAAAAATGTGTGAACGCTGCAGAACAGAAAAAATTGTGGTTCAAAGTTTTCTCAAAATGAAAGGATAAATAGATTACAGAAGACTGATTTCGTACCAGCAGTTTCTGGCGGAGAAGAAAAACAAGTTATCCTATCCCATCTTTCAAAAGTCCATTAAGGTTTCCATGTCTTCCAATATCGAGTATTTCAAGAACAAGTTCAGAAGGTTTATTATTGAAGTTCATCATAGAAAAAACAAGATAGCTCATAAAGAACACATCATCAAGCACAGAGACCCGACCAAACCACTACTTACACTAAGAATTGAGAGTACGTACTCAGATGTAGAAGAAGATACTGAAGATGATGGTGAATTGACAGTTGATGAAGATTTCTCTGGTTTTTCTGGATCAGCTGGTTCTGTTAATGAAGCTGGTCCATCAAACACAAATGGAGTTTCAAGAGTTTCATCCTTTGAAAGAAGAGGTTCATATCCATCATCCAGAGCTCTCACTCCAATTCTTACCCCTGGTGAAATAGACCAGGATAAGATAAGAATAGAGATGGAAGAACATAAGAAACGATTAGAGAACTCAATTCAGAACAACATAAATTATATTGAACAGAAGGTACTACCACCAAGAAGAAAATTTTGGTTTTTTGGTAAAAGATATTCCAATTTGAAGTACATGAAGAAGAAGAATTCTAATGAGCCAATTGAACTTATAAATAATGATGACGAAGAAGAAGAGGCTCCAGTTAGTAACATTGAATTGATTGTACACTCGATCGAACCAGATGGAATAGATGCCAATGAAGAATCATTTAACAGTGCCGATGATTTACATGGTCAATTCAACTTTCAAATCAATGATAAGGCTTCATCATATTCAAGAAAGAAGCACAATGTTTCAGTCATCAATCTATCCAAACCATCGACAAGAGATCATTGCAACTGTATGGCCTGTCTTAAGAAACAACGATACTCTGCTGAGCCTTGGAAGATTATAATGAATGACATTTCATTGCATGCTGCTTTACTATCGACAGGGTCAAAGCCTCAAATGCAATATGATTCTTTCAACAATCTAGCTGCCGATTTCACAAGTTCCAAACATCAAGAAGTGGTTTCATACAACAAGAGACTTTTTTCTAATGAGAGCAGACTTTCTGAACTGATATCACTACAAACTGAACTTCCAAATGGTAGATTAACCATTCTGAATGATGAAAACCGAGTAATAGAGTCTGATCTTTTGGAGTTTTCGAAACCATCCACCAGAGGACAAATATTAGTCAACCAGACCCAAAGAAGACCCTTGACTAAACAATCGCAGTCACAATCTCAAAAATCTATAATATCTGGTCTACTTGAGACAGAAAGTACAGAAGCAGACCAACCAAGTTCTGTCCTTTATGATGATGTTTTCCAGAACTATGCTTATTCGGATGAGGTCTACGAACCTGCTGAATTAGAGAATAAAACTGCAGGGCACGCAGCCGATGATGCAGAGAGTTATACTACAGACACCCTACCACTTGTCCTATCAAACAGGGGTCTTACACAACTTTTTTAATAAACAGTGCATGTATTTGTATCTTTAGTAGATTTGGCGACCTGGGTAAGATTGGCAGATCTTTGACAGGCTGAGTTTTTGAGGCTACATAAAAATATGAAACATATAATTTTGGCATTGACACAGTACAGAGTAACCCAACAAAGAAACAACTTTTTTTAACAGCTTTAGACAGTGTTTGTGTTTGTTGTCGCACTCTTTGATACTCGCGCAGTTCCCGGACTGTGCCACCTCAAGAAGAGCACTGCTGATACCATTTAATACCACTGTTTTGGTCTGGACTAGACAGTTATTGTGGCAGGTACCGATTTCTTGTTTCACCTAATTATCGAGATCCATCACTCAATTTGGAAGGGGACTTACTGCTGTGGAAGCCAAAATACCTGGAAACAATTATTTGGTATCTTTGTGAGCAATATCATCACTGATTTGATACTGTTTCAGATAATCAAGTAATCATGGGTTGTTCAGCAAGTACGCAATCTCATGAAGATGAGAATGATCCTTTTTTACGAAGTCAAAAAGCCAACGCAGCCATTGAAAAGCGTCTACAATTAGAGAAACAGCGTGTGAGAAATGAAGTTAAGTTGTTACTATTAGGTGCTGGCGAGTCTGGTAAATCTACTGTCTTGAAACAAATGAAAGTCCTTCATCAAAATGGATTCACTCATCAGGAAAGACTACAATATTCTCAGGTGATATGGGCTGACGCTATACAGAGTATGAGAATATTGATCTTACAGGCTAGAAAGTTGGGTATTCCTTTGGATTCTGATCAGGTTGGTTCTTCATTAGCTAATTATAAACAAATCATTCTTAGGGCTGTGATTTTAGATCAGATTGACACGATCATAGCGGGAGGTAACGGATTTTTGAATGATTATGTGCTGAAGTATAGCGAGAGAAGTGAAGCAAAGAGAAGAGTCGCGAGTACTGGATTGACTGGATCTGTCTGGGATTCTGAAAATCAAGGAGATGACGTTGATAATAATAATGTTACACAGGGGAACAGTCTTGATTATGGTGAATTACAGGAAAGTTTGAATGGTAATGCTATTAGACCTGGTGTTAGTTCTATAAATTCCAATATTTTGAAAAGTGGTACTGACAATATCACAAGGGAAGATATTGCAGAGGCTATTGAACAGTTATGGAATAATGATAGTGGTATCCAACAATGTTTCTTCAGATCAAGCGAATTTCAATTGGAAGGAAGTGCAGCTTATTACTTTGAAAATATCACCAAATTTGCTGATCTTCAATATGTTTGTTCAAATGAAGATATTCTAAAAGGTAGAATAAAAACCACTGGTATCACAGAAACTAGTTTCAATATCGGTTCTTCCAAGTTCAAAGTTCTCGATGCAGGTGGTCAAAGGTCAGAAAGAAGAAAATGGATTCATTGTTTCCAAGATATAACGACTGTTTTGTTCGTGTTGGCGGTTTCTGAATATGATCAAAAACTATTCGAAGATGAACGAGTCAACCGTATGCACGAGGCGATCATGTTATTTGATTCTTTATGTAACAGTAGATGGTTCATGAATGTCCCATTTATTCTATTTTTGAATAAGATTGATTTATTTGAACGAAAGATTAAGTTATCATCAATCAAGAATTATTTCCCAGATTATCAGGGTCGCAATGGTGATGTTGAGGCAGGTTTGAAATATTTTGAAAGCATCTTCTTACGTTTGAACAGAACAAATAAGCCTATTTACGTTCACAGAACCCGTGCAACCGATACCAAGAGTATGCAGTTTGTTTTGACTGCAGTTACAGATATGATTGTTCAACAAAATTTGAAGAAGAGTGGGTTATTGTGATTTTGCTAGTATATTCAATCAACGAGATTTGATGCATGTAATTTTTTAGTGTGCTGTATATTATCATAATTTGTATTTTTTTTAATGGACGATAGTGACAATGGTTTGAGCTCAAATGTGGACTCTTCTGTGTATCAGGTATAGATAGTACTGCCTGCCATTTGGCTACAAGACCGGGGAGATTTTCTCGATATTTTATCCGACAGTTTCCCGAAATAGAGTTTCCCCGGGTTTTACTACAGTGTGGGAATCATCCAATCTTTTGCAAGTACAAAAGCTTTCGATCCACAACAAAAAGATACTACAGGTGACAAAATACTGGGAATCTTAGGGCACTTAATTCATCATCGAAGAAGACTTATTCTACTCTGTGCAGCATTATTTATTAAGAAACCCGATACTATTATGCTATCGGATAACGAAACACCCTCCGTAGACGAAACGGCCTTCAGTTCACAATACAAGGGCATCAGAATATTTGGATTTGGTTCAATAATACCCATGGAGCTGATAAATTGTAATGCAAGGAATATGATATCTGGAGACCCGTTCACAGAGGAGCAGAACTATACTACCACAACAATTTTCAATTCTAATATAATAACGTTGAACGGAACACCTAATAATGAGTTCGAAACACAACCTGAGTTGAGTTGTGAACGAGATACTGTGCCACGTTCAAACACGAGGAGTTTGAGTCCTATTATTGATGAATCGTCGGTACATAGTAACGGTGAAGTGAGTTCTCTGGATGGAAGTACGAGGTTCCCATCATCCCAAGATTTTAATAAGATCCAGAACATTGAAAGAGATAATAAGAACAAAAGTATAAATATCACAGATATGAATTTGATTAATTCTATAGTTATGAAGGCAGAACTAGGAAGAGTGGCACTTATTGGACTTGATGATAACGTTTATGAAGATTCACCAAGTTCGAATGAATCGCTCAAGATGGACTAATGAGTGAACTGGATGATATGAACTGTATACTTAGCTTTAATGATAATGGCACTGTGGATTAAGCTAACTTGTAAGAGTCCAGTGACAGATTGTGTAGATATGATGTTCGATTGTAATCTGACATATTATGGACCTCATTACATAATTCCGCTTTGTCATAATTTTTCCGATTACATAGCAAAAAGGTGTCTAGAGCGTCATACCAGCAAATTGTATAAAACCATGTCAAAGGCCACCTTAAATCACTCAATAAGGAACAGAAAATCATAGCACTAAGTATAATACCCGAATTGATTAACTATATAGAACACATACGCATACAGCATGTCCATACATTCAGGAAACATAGGGAAGATATCGTACTTACCACTTGACCAAATCAAAAGGCCAATTCCACCAGTCCTAGACTATTCAAAGATAGACGCCATGGTTTTACAACTGAACGGCACACCAATGGCCAGCACGACATGCTCACTTGAACAAGCTCGTGATTTAAATGGGGAATTGCCACCCGTGGATGTTCTTGCTATCAGAGACAAGGGCCAGGCTTATTATTTTGCATTTGGTGGCTGTCATAGATTTCAAGCATACGAGAAGTTCAATGGGGAGAAGTTGGTGAAGTGTAAAGTCTTACCTGCTACGAAGAAACAGTTGAAATTGTACCTCGGTGGGTCATTTGGTGCATTCTTTGAAGATGAGGATTAGATGTATAAAAAGTAATTTTATGATTTTATGAATGATTGGTTGTTACTTTTATCTGGAGATATGTGATTCTATCAAATGCAGTACGTAGTAATACTCACGGGTCTTCTTACAGTCGGAACGAACCTGTTTTGAATAGGCTTTCTTTTTCAAGTGATATAGTAATGCTTTATGGACCTTTCCAAGCTCAAACACATGGCCAAGTTTCGACGACCTTGGCGTGCTACAACGTGCGATTTAGTCTTAAAAGGATGAAATGTTATATGGACCCGTGGTAGATCTGATAGATGCACAACCTGTCACAGAGGTTTTTGTGGTTTTCAATCATTTTTGATCTTAGGATTGATTCATTCAACCGTGAAGTTTTACAAGTTGAAGTACTGTCGTAATTTGGAATTTATTATGAGAAATTTCTGTGTCTCGACTCTCGTATTCGAATAATGATTCATGAAAAAAGAAATGTCTCGAGCCCATGTGACAGGACATGAAATAGTGGAACCTTGCGATCATCTGCTCAGTGCTCACCTTCTAAATGTCCATGTGGCTGCTGGCATCTCAAATTTCACAGCTAAATTAAATTCCCACGCAAAACGGTTTTTGCGGAGTATGCGAAAAAGAAACGCCAGCACAACGTGGGTCCTCGCGAACAAACTATAAACAGTTATGTACGTTTCAAAACGTTAAACAGTCACACTACTGGTAAATTTAATTCTTCGCAGTTGCCAATCATTTTAAAGAAAGGTACAAAAGTTGTCTGAAGATATACTAGTCGTGACCTGTGTTGGACCTCGGATAGGTTCCATACACGTTTCTGGCACTAAAAGTTAGGGATCATTTGTTGAAACATGGAAACATGGAACTGACAATCGTTGATCTCTAACGACAGCTGCTAATGGTCTGGTAATTAGGTGCATATGACAGCTGGTGAACTTGAAGTACTATTGTGCCATGTTTCTGAGATCAAAGTTTGGAGTCTGACACGAAGAATAAGATCCAGTGACAATCTCGATGATGTCGTCTGTACCGACCGTGTAGAACAGGAGGCTGTACCTTCCCTTGTTTGCTGATTATAAGTGCTCGTTGGGCAGCGATGGGGGTAGGTGCCTTAGAATTGTTACCTGGTAGCGCGGCAGCCCGTGGCACTGCGGATGTAGCGATGCAGTTCAGCAAACAGCTAGTAGTTGCCTATTGTTCTGGCAAGAAGGGACTGGGAAAAAAAAGCTGACACGAGGGCAGGCTGAATGCCGAAAAATCTAAAAAGCCCATCTGATAATATGCAGGGACTTAGAAACCCTGCCTTCTTTTTATTTTTTCGCCAGAACCGCACACAGCGCTCTTCTTTAGCACAACCTGGCCATAGTGAACCAGACTCACCTTGTTAAGCAAGACACGACACATACATAGTCCTCTTCCACTAAGGCAAACCAGACGAAATGCCCAGCACGCCCACGTTCCCTTCTCAAAAAACACTCTGCAGCCAAGACCCTTACGCTGCGCACTTGGTAAGAGCACGCATTGGGATTCCAAAGGACCTCTGCCTAGCTCCAGGCAGGCAGGCCTTCTAGGACTAGACTTGGCAAATGTTAAATTACTGCCTCGCATAACCCTGGATTCTCATCGTTTCTCTTTCTCAGCCCAAAAGCAGCGCTTTTGTCTCTAGAGCACATGGGCTATCTGGCGAATTTTATTTCCTGTGCAGTGATGCCTCATCAAGTGTATAAATATCCTGCGAAATCCTTCTTCTGCCATTCCTTTTGAGATCCTTTTTTTCTCTACCTCAACTAGTCCATCTTCAATCCACAATGACTGTTAGATTAGAACAATTTGATTATATTTTCGCTCTTGCGGTCATCTTCGCCTTCTTAGATGCCTGGAACATTGGTGCCAATGATGTTGCTAACTCATTTGCTTCATCTGTCTCCTCAAGATCCTTGAAATATTGGCAAGCTATGCTCTTAGCTGGTGTAATGGAATTCTTAGGTGCTGTTTTGGCCGGTTCAAGAGTTTCTGATACCATCAAGTCTAAGATTATTGATATCTCTGTTTTCAACGATGAACCAGCTGTTCTTATGTTGACTATGGCCTGTGCTTTAGTTGGTTCCTCATTATGGTTGACCTTAGCTACTTCAATTGGTATGCCAGTTTCCACCACCCATTCCATTGTTGGTGCCGTTATTGGTGCTGGTATTGCTGCTGTCGGTGCTGAAAACATCCACTGGGGTTGGTCAGGTTTCGCCAAAATCGTCGCTTCATGGTTTATTGCCCCATGTATTGCAGGTGGTTTTGCTTCAATCATTTTCTTGATTTCTAAATACGGTGTTTTGGAAAGAAAACATAACTTGAGATACGGTTTCATCTTGATGCCTTGTTTGATTTACTTAACTTTCTCCATTTTGACAATGTTAATTGTTTGGAAAGGTGCTCCAAACCTAAATTTGGATAAATTATCTTCAGGTGCTGTCATCGGTTCCATCTTTGGTGTTGGTGGTGTTGCCTCATTACTATATTTGGTCTTCTTATTCCCATACTTCAGAAGAAAATTAGTCTACGAAGATTGGACTTTGAAATCATACCACATGTTAATCGGTCCAGTGTTCTACTTCAGATCTACCGATAATATCCCACCAATCCCAGAAGGCGTCAGATTAGTTCCAGATTACTACGAAGGTAAACGTTTTGAAGAATATGGTAAAACTGCAGAAGAAACCACTAACGGTGATGCTTCATCTGAAGACAAACAAGTTTCATTTGACAAAGATTTAGAAAACTTGGAAGGTAAATACGAAGCTTCTCCAGCTGTCAGAACTACCAGCCAATCTCAAGTTCCATTAGAAAAATTACAAACTACTGGTCAATTATGGTGGTCTATGTTGAAAAAACCATCCCAATGGCCAAGATTAGCTTGGTTGATCGTTTCCCATGGTTTCACTCAAGATGTTATTACTTCCCAAGTTGAAGACGGTGGTGTCTTACAAGGTGATATTAAAACCATGCATTCCAAAGCCAAATATTACGACAACAAGATTGAATACTTATTCTCCTTATTGCAAGCCATCACTGCTTGTACCATGTCCTTTGCTCACGGTTCCAATGATATTTCTAATGCTGCTGGTCCATTATCCACTGTTTACCAGATTTGGACCACTAACGTTGTTGACAAGAAAGCTGATGTTCCAATTTGGGTCTTATGTTTCACTGCTGCTTCTTTAGTTTTAGGTTGTTGGACTTACGGTTACAATATTATGAAAACCTTAGGTAACAGATTGACTTTACAATCCCCATCAAGAGGTTTCTCTATTGAATTAGGTGCTGCTGTTACTACCGTTATGGCTACTCAATTATCTATTCCAGTTTCCACCACTCAATCTGCTGTTGGTGCTACTGTCTTTGTTGGTTTATGTAACAAAGAATGGAAAGCTGTTAACTGGAGAATTGTTGCCTTCTGTTACTTAGGTTGGTTATTTACTGTTCCATGTGCCGGTATCGTTGCTGGTGTTATCAACGGTATTATCTTAAATGCCCCAGCCAAAAACACTCAATATACCTTATCAAACTAGGTTTAGCATTGTGATTTTTCCTTTCGTTGTTGTTTGTTTTTTTTTCATTTCACTTGCCTTTTTTGTCATCATGAGAATTTATTGGTATTTCGTTCTATTATGAAATTTAAATATGAGGTTGTTTATATTTAATAATTTATTTAATAGAGATCTTCGTTCATTTATAGAATTGTTTGTAGTTAATAATAATAATACCTAAATTTCTGAATTGGTGATGGTTCAAAATAATACCAATACCACCATTGATTAACCATGATGGTTCCTGAACAATTACGAATGCGAGAATTGATACCCCCTACTTCTTCGAAGCACGTTCTCCTAGCGAATAATCTAACTGTGTCAAATTTCTTGCCTGATACTGTCACACACGGACCAATCGAATGAACCGTTTAGAGTAGGAAAATATTGAAGACTGTTGTACCATCTATGTGATACCATAACTACCTTAGAAAACAGTGGAGCATTGGAATCCTCTAAAATTGGACCTCTTGATTACAGCTTCCTCAATTACCTGCAGAGAACCAATCCAGAAGTACTACGAGATAGGACAAGTCATCAGGACGCATTCAGTCATATTCACAAATCACAAATCACAAATCACAGAGAATAACCAGAGAGATATCAACTAGTAGGTCGAAGTAGTGAACTATCTTTCAATTGCAAGGTCGTATAAAGTGTCAGGTCTTTATCGATGGTTATACACGAGCAGTTTCAGACTTACCTATTCCTTCAGACGCTATCGACGGTGACTTTTCAGTTGACAGACATGAGTAGCTGCTAGTCATGAATTCATCCTACTTTAATGTACCCAGTTCGTAGTATGATATCAGGTGCCTCTGATGGATCAGGATTCAGAAGTAAGAACTCATGGCAACGGAGTCCGTTCTTAACGAAGTCATTTGCAGGAATTTCGGGGAGACTGTAGGAGTATATAAGGAAGTGAGAATCCAGTACCAGTGCCAGATTTTCTTTCCATCGTTTTTGTTGTTCAATTTGCTTGCTAGGTTCGTCGAAGTCTGGCTTGATTGATAACCGGCGTCCTCTTAAGTTCACATGGCGGCCATACTGGAAGAGACTAGAATTAGGGCATGAGAAAGACGAAGGAAGAGGTAAACTAGTCCATAATTGAGCCAATTGAGCTCACACTGCATACTCATGATTGATCCACATCCCACAAACCACCGTTATACCCCGATCAAGATTTCCAGATCAAAGGTCGCCAGATCCAGGAATAATAAGACCCATCAACACTTCCTTTGGAACGAGATAAATACACCCAAAAATATGATCCCACGCAATAGAGGCGGGACAAGGGTGCACAGTGTCCAACACGCAAACCATGCACTATCAATTGCGCAACAAACAACACCAAACATCACCAAGTCTGCCAAAAACCTCCCATTCTGACACAACCGGAAGCCTAATCTTCAGATGCCGCCATTTCCCACGCATATGCCGCAATCCACTGTCAGAGAGTGGACACTCCCACCCAGCACCAGCAGCCCGTCCTGCCCGTCCAAACAGCAGCCCTTTCTGCCCATGAAAGCGACCACTTTCCCAGGCCAGACCACGGCCCCGTCATGGATTGTTTAAACACACCCTCTCATTGGTCAGTGATGGCGCGGCCGGTTTTTCCTCCGCATACTTATCAAATCCGCTGACGTAATGTTTTCCTTCTAAATTAAGTAATCAGGATTCCACCGGTGCCCGGACCACCCCTGCCTGGGAGAGTCTTATCCCTGCCTAGCTTCTTCCCGGAACATTGCAGCCGGGAATATCCCACATTTTCTGCCTAAGTAGCGTTTGGTCATTCAAAGTTTGCCAAAGGTCGTCGTTTTATAAAAGTATTGCTTTCCCCTGAACAAACTTTCTCTTTAGAGACTCTCCTCAATTAGAAAGAAATCTCTAAATCACAATGTTCTCCAGAGTCGCCAAAAGAACCTTCTCCTCCACTGCTGCTGCCAACTACAAAGTCACCGTTCTTGGTGCTGCCGGTGGTATTGGTCAACCATTGTCCTTGTTGTTGAAGTTGAACCACAGAGTCACCGACTTGTCCTTGTACGATATCAGAGGTGCTCCAGGTGTCGCTGCCGACATCTCCCATGTCCCAACCAACTCCACCGTCAAAGGTTACACTCCAGAACAAGCAGATGGTTTGAAACTAGCTTTGACCAACTCTGATGTTGTCTTGATCCCAGCCGGTGTCCCAAGAAAACCAGGTATGACCAGAGATGATTTATTCAACATCAATGCCGGTATTGTTAGAGACTTAGCTTCTGCTATTGGTGACTATGCTCCAAACGCTGCTGTCTTAGTCATTTCTAACCCAGTTAACTCCACTGTTCCAATTGTTAGAGAAGTCTTGAAACAAAAGAACGTCTACAACCCAAAGAAATTATTCGGTGTCACTACTTTAGATGTCTTGAGAGCTTCAAGATTCATTTCTGAAATTGTCAAAACTGATCCAACCACTGAACCAGTCACTGTTGTTGGTGGTCACTCAGGTATCACTATTGTTCCAATCTTATCTCAGACTAAACACAAAAACAGTATTACTCCAGAACAAAGAGATGCTTTAGTTCATAGAATCCAATTCGGTGGTGATGAAGTCGTTAAAGCTAAGGATGGTGCTGGTTCAGCTACTTTGTCCATGGCTCAAGCCGGTGCTAGATTTGCTGGTTCCGTCTTAAAAGGTTTAGATGGTGAAAAAGATGTTGTTGAACCAACTTTTGTTGAATCTCCATTATTCAAAGAAGAAGGTATTGATTTCTTTGCCTCTCCAGTTACTTTAGGTCCTCATGGTGTTGAGAAAATTCACGGTTTAGGTGAATTATCTGACTATGAAGATGAATTGATTTCTAAGGCTAAAGAAGCTTTGAAAACCAACATCGTTAAAGGTCAAAAATTCGTTACTGAAGCTAAATGAATTTGATCAGTTTCAATTTATTTAAGTTTAGGTGTGGGAAAATCTTTGGTTTACAATTTTTTCAATATTCCATGTTGCTTTTTATTTTTTAATATTATTGTGTATAGTGAGTTGATTTGGAATCAATTGATAGAGATGAAAACTAGTATATATAAATAGACCAAGATTATATTTATAACCATTTATAAAGTTTATTTATTATGATATTATGAAACCGTTTGTAGGATCCTTATCATTCTTTTGTTTGTAAGTTGGAAGCTGTACCACAACCTCAAAAAGGGAAACTGAACGGTTCTGAAGTTTAAAGAAAGAGTCAGTGAGGCCCCAAAACTAGTAACGCTTTTACCAATCGATCTTTAGTCCACCGTACGCGCACTGACTCCAAAATCGAACGCAATCATATGTGAGCCTATGTCACGACAATTAAGCGCAAACCTTCAACTGCATAACTGTTTATAGATTCATGATTCACAAAACATTTCACATGTTGAAAACATCCATAGTCGCTCAAATTTCTACCTGAATTAATACAATAACTATGCCACGTATATTGTTTTGTCCTCTTCTATTGGTTCTCCTTCATGATCCCAGAGCAAAAGTCATTAAACTAAACAGAAAACAAAAAGGTATTAAACAAACTGAAAAATTGTAACATTAATGAAACTGACATGAATTCTATCTTCTTCTTCTTCTTGGAGCAATAACGTTGACACGACGTCTAGGAGCAAGAATAGCTCTAGTTGCAGCAACACCTAATAAAGTACCACCAACAACTGTACCCATAGAAGGACCCCTATCAACATATTGAACTTGTGGTTGCTGTTGTTGCTGTTGTTGCTGTTGTTGTTGTTGAGGTGGAGGAGCTTGTTGAAATTGTTGCTGAGGAGCAAATTGTTGATATTGGCCAGGTGGATATTGTTGATATTGACCAGGTGGGTATTGACCAACTGGAACTTGAATATATTGAACTTGTTGTGGAGGTGCTTGCACGTACTGAACCTGTGGAGCTGGTTGTTGGACATATTGAACTTGTGGAGCATTTGGATGTTGAACATATTGGACCTGCGGATGCGGTGATTGTTGTTGGATAGGGACAGCCTTCTCTTGGGCTGTTAATGGTGGGGTAGTATTTGCGAATGTACCCGTCGTGCTGACATATTGGGGAGCAGGTTCAGCCGGGTTGTGTACGGACTGGTATTGAGGTGGATTGGACATTGTCGATGTGATTGAGGAAGTGGAATACAAAACAAGGGTGGTGACCGCACGGAGGGATTGTGTGCTTTTATAGTAACTCAACATGTACCATTTTATTATTTAGCTTTGCGCAATCTCAGACACTTTACTGACCACAACAGCCCACTTCGTAAAAATAGAAGGAGGGTCGGAACTCTCCAGAAGGAGTCTCCGCCTAGAGATTGGGCATACGTCATTTTTTTAGTGGGAAGTGGGCACATTTCCATTGTTCGGTACTGTGACCATCACTATAAACTATTCACTAATCATCATCACTGTTCAAGTCAGCCTCCTCATCTTCATCTTCATCACCCTCTTCGCTATCTTCTTCACTGCTGCTACCTTCAGAGTCATCGTCTTCTGCACCAACTTGGAAATTAGCGTCCTCCTCTTCATCATCGCTGTCATCTGCACCAGCCAACTCCATAGGAACCCCATCTGCTACCAACTGCTGAGATGCCTCTGCCAACGCACCTGGAGCTTCCTGGTCCTTTTTGGCGTGTTTAGCCTTGAACTCCTCGGTCATTGAATTGTCCTGGAATTCTCTGTTCTTGATATATGAATCGATGTTGGCGAATTCAACTTGGTCAATCATTGAAAATTCATGTTTCTCTCCGTTTTTCAAAACAAGTGTCACATTGAATGTGATTCTGGTGATTGATGAGTATGAAAATGATTCAATGTCTTTGGAATCAAACAGTAAGATTGGTTTCTTAAAACCGAACAAGATGTGGTTTGGTTGGAAGTATAGGAATCCCTCTTTGGTACCTTTATGTGCTTGGACTAGGAATGAGTTGAAACTGGTGTTGAATGTTTCAAGGATCTTAAATCCTGATAACAGTGCCTGGCGGTGTATATAAGTGATGAAATTGTCTCCTTCTTTGATGATTTTCTCGCCTATTAGTTGTTTGCTGACTGTTTCTTTGTTTAATGTTAATACAATTGGATCGTTCTGGTTTGTGTTGTTCAAGTTATGCTTGTAGAATAGGACAAAGTACAACATGTGTGGTTTCTCTGGAACTGGTAAAAAGGAACTGAAATAGATATTACTATTGTTCAACTCATCAATCACGAGATCTGGCTTTTGGTCATTGGTTTTACCAATTGATAAGATTGGTTTCTGAGTAATTAATGAAATGGAAAATGTTAAATTCAATTTCTTTCTCAATGGAGACTGGAATGATAATTCTTTGAGTTGGAAAATAATGGTATCTGGGTCAATTGAGTCTATCTCGTAGAAATCAGCTTCTTCAATTGTGTCGTTGGTATTGACCTTTCTCTTCTTGTTATCATCTTGGTTGCTTGTTAGATGGTCGTATAGCTGTTCAAACACGGTCAACGCGTCAGGGTTCTGCTGGGTGACTTGCACGATCTGGTCCTGGAGCTCAGTAGGAAGTTTGCTGATGAAACTCATTGGCAATAGAATAAGGAAAAGCGTGTTTAAGTGGATGTGCCGATAAGTGGAGGTTATTTGGACAGTAGGCTTGTGAAAATTCCTTTGTTTGTTTTGAGTTTTCAAATCGTGAGATTCGAGCTTTTTTCAGTTGCGTTTTCACCGTTTCGAAGAAACCGAATTTGTATGGACAGGACGTAAGTCAGGAAAAGTGGAAAACGAAGAACTACGCTAAATTCAATCAATGTCATACAATAAATAAATAATAAATAGTGGAATAAATAATAATCAGACACCTCACTCACTGTCACCGTCACCTCTAATTTCTAATCATAAGTATCTTCATGCTGATTCTTCCCTCAATGCTCTCTTTTGACGTAGGGTGTTCACACGTCTCTCCAGAATAGCATCATTGGCGTCAACGTACTGGTACCAGAAGTATCCAAAAGCGGTCCAGAACCCAGCAGAGTAAACGTATCCGATCTTACTGTGACCAAATGGTTTTTGTTGAACACCAAGTTGGAAACCTCTAACTAAAACCCCTGATGAAGATGTTAGTAAAACTGAGCCAAATCAGCGCGGAGAGATAGTGATTTTTGGGAGACTTACCAAAGAAGGCCCATCCGGCGAAACCAAGCGTAGAAGCAGCAGGCATTTGTGTTTCTTTTGTGCGATAAAAAAGAGTTCTTTGATCAGGTCGAAATGGATGTGTTTGATTTCATTTCCATGATCGTTTTTTTGATAGAGAAGGATTCGCGAATTATCGGAATTTGTAGTTTCGAAATTCCGACGCGAGACAAAATCTTTGTTTTTATTTCGATTTTTGACACAAAACCACAATCTTTGAGAGTCATACAAACGGAGGTTTTGTGGGTCATTGAAATAAAGAAGATGATGATGGGGAAAATTCAGAAATGCGGTGAACTATTGGAACTTGTACACGCCTTTCAAACTCTTTAAAACTGAAGTCACGATGTTTTCCATGGGGAAAGACTACTTTATCAAGATCAAGAACATCAAGGTCTCTGTTGCTAGTGCCCTCAGCTACATTTGTGACTGGATCACTTATGCTCTTTTGGTGACGCTGTTTTCCTTCTACAGAATCTGGTTTGCTCCACGCTATCATGAATTTGCCATCGACGACAACAGATATGCTCATACATTTTACAATAACAAACAAGTGCTCTTCGCAGGCACATTGTTGTTTGCAATATCGATATTAGTCCCAGTTTTATATACAATGATCCAGTTTTCATTCGCCAAGAAGCAATCAAAGTTGCGAAAGATATGGAATATCCATTGCGCATTACTTGGATTCTTAGCTGCTCAGACGTTACAAGCTGTCATTGTTTCGATTTTAAAGAACTCTGTTGGTGCTCCAAGACCAGATATGATTAGACGTTGTATGCCTAGATCTTACGATTTAGCCCCAATCGGTTATCTTACAAATGTTGGGATTTGTGCTAATATCAATATTGGTGTAATCAATGATGGATTTAGAAGTTTCCCATCCGGTCATGCGTCAACAAGTTTTTGTTCTTCAACTTATTCATTTTTCATATTCGCAACAAGGAACAATATATTTGAAAAGAGACATCCTTCTTATAAGATGGTTTTGGCCGTGTTGCCATTTATGATTTCATTGTTTGTTACAGCTACGAGGTTTGCAGATAATAGGCATTTCCTTCTTGATTTATTTGTTGGTGCTAATATTGGTGTGTTAAGTGCTTATTGTGGTTATCATTTGTATTTCCCTTACTTCAAAGGTTGTGGTTGCAATAATGGTAATGCCTATCCACCAAGAAGGCTATCGTTTGGTAAGAAGAAGAGCAAATTTATATTCTGGAAGATACCTAGAGACGAGGATTATGAATATGATTCTGACGCCATCAGTGTTGATGATGATCCATCTATTTTACCATACCACTTCTCAGATGAAGAACTGTCTCTTGATTCAAATTCATTGAGCAGAAAACAAAAACGCAAGTCTAATGGGAAGATGGAGGGAAGCTCCAGTGAACAAGCAGAAAATAATGACGAAAATGAAGGTGGAGTCCAATATCATCACCATCAGAAAAAATCTCAGATAATGAGACCCACAGCAAGACCCACAACCCAGTCAACGACATATACAATCCAAATGAAAGATCCTGAAAAAGAGAAAGAATAGAATGATCCTAGTAATTAGGGAAGCCAGTTACTTTAACGATTTATATAAAAGATAAAGTAGAAGCGGTGCTTTAGCATCATCTTTAACTATGTGGTTCTGAGCCATGTAAAGTTTCGAGACCGATAAAATCGCCAACTAGTAATAAACTTTAACACTTTAAAGATCAACAAAACAAAACACATTCCCCCCAGATCACACTCCTTTCACAATGTCCTGGAGACAATTCCAATTCTTTGAGTCGATACCCATAAGGGATCCCAACTTCGGAACTCCGACGCCACTGTACTCGGATCCGCAATTGACCGCAGTATGTCCTACACCTTCATATCTAATCATCTCCACCAACAACACATTGAAGCTGATTGACAGGGACTTCAACCTCGTCAAGTCCTTTGTTGCCTATGCCCAGGGATTCACGATAAATTTTATTCGTTTTATTGAAGGAACACCCTTCGTGGCGACAATTGCAGAAAGACAAGGACAGCCGTCTCTTTTAAAACTCTGGAGTTTAGACAAGATGATGAATGAAGTCGACGGCGCTAAATTAAATGAAGATTCATATCATACATTGGTTCATATCAAGAATGGGAACAATTCGTATCCTATTACTAGCTTTACATACTCCTCAGGGTTCAATATCCTTGGTGTTGGGTTTGCTAATGGGGTTGTTGTTGTCATAAGAGGTGATTTGTTAAGAGATCGAGGATCAAGTCAAACAATAGCTTACAGATCAGAGGATCCCATTACCGGGTTAGAAATGATTAGAAATAACAATTATGATCCGATGATTTATGTCACTACCACGTCAAAGGTTTTAGTTACTCCAAGTACTGGTTCATATCAGCACGGGAATAAACTCATTCTTGAGGCACATAAGGGTGCTGATATGGGGACAATTGATATAGCTGGGGATGATACGTTAATTGTTGCTAGATCTGAAGGGATCGTGTATTATAAATTGGACGGTACGACGTATACTGTTACGTTGGAGATGCCAAAGAGGAGACTATTCAAGTTTGGGAAATATTTGTTGATTGTTACTTCAAATAGTTCGAATTCTTCAAGTTTGGTGCTTAATGGATATGCTGAACAGACAAAGATTGTTATTGTTGATACGGAACATAAACTGATTTCATTCTCATCTACTATTTCATCTACAGTTAATGATGTTTTCAAGTTATGGGATGATGTGTTCTTACTATCAGCTGATGGGATTCTATACAAAGTTCATGAAAAGGATCTTGATCAACAGATAGATATTGTTGTCAAGAGAGATTTATACCCAGTTGCTATTCAAATTGCAGAGAACAATGTTGATCAGTCCAAGCTTATGAACATCAAGAGAAGATATGGTGATTATTTGTATGATAAAGGTGAAACCACAGATGCCATGGAACAATACGTGCAGACATTATCGTTGGGAAAAACAAGTGAAATCATCAAGAAATATAAAGACGGTAAAGAAGTGAATAATTTGGCTAAATTCCTTGAAGAAATGTTGAAGGAGAGTGCTGCTACTAAAGAACATGTTACATTGTTGCTGTGCGCCTATTGTAAATTGAAGGATGTCGAAAAACTAGATGCTTTCATTGATAAATATGATAAGGAATCCAATGATCTGGTGAAAATCGATTTTGATTTAGATGTCGTGGTTGAATTATGCAGAGATACAAATTTCTTGGATCAAGCTTCCAAATTAGCCAAGAACTTGGGACAATCTTCATTGGCTGTTGATATTCTTTTGAAGGACCTAAATGATACACATCAAGCTTTGAATTATATCAAGACATTACCTATTGATGAGACATTAAGAATTTTGGTTGACTATGCTAGAATTTTACTTGATTCAATACCTAATGTGACAACAGCATTATTGATCGACGTCTTTACAGGAAAATATAAAGCAATCGCCAAAGAATCTATAAGTTCAGAATCATACACAAAGGACGAAACACCTGTTTTGATTCAAAGTTACAAAGCATTCGTGAGTTATATGTCCAGTGCTGCTAATACCATAACTAGAACAGGTGCTGATGATTCATTGAATGGAAATGGTCATAGTCATACAGATATTGAAAATAATGGTGAAGTCCTTCAACCTACCTATCAGCCACCAAAACCGAGAATCATCTTTCCTTCATTCTTCAATAAGCCAAATCAGTTTGTGATTTTCTTGGAAGCTTGTGCTGAGAGTTATGACGTCTTCGAAGGGTTCGAGAAGGACAAGAATGATATTTTAACCACACTGTTTGAGTTGTATTTGACGATTGGCAATGATAGCAATGATGAATCAATCAAGAAAATATGGGAGAAGAAAGCTCTAGATCTTGCTAAAGCTGAAAAAAATTGCATTGATCCTAATGCCATATTGTTAATTTCTGATATTTTTGATCTTCAGGAGGGTCAGATGTTCGCTATTGATGGTCCTGGCTTCCAGATTGATTTATTCCGTTCTTATGTTGCTTCAGGAAACATTGATGGTGTTGTGAATACATTAGATCAATATGGCGAGAATGAACCAGAGTTATACGCACTGGCACTTATGTTTTATACTTCAAGCGAAGAAATTTTAGAGAAGGTTGGTGAAACTAGATTCAAGCAGGTATTGGATAAGATAAAGAAAGACAAAATTTTATCACCATTGGAAATTATCCAGTCACTGGGTGTTAACAAAGTGGCTACTATCGACTTGATCAAAGATTACATTGTTGAGTTCATTGAATCTGAAAAGAAAGAGATTCAAATTAACCAAAAGTTGATCAATTCATACACTAATGAGATCGATTCCAAGGTTATTGAAATCCATAAATTGACAACTGAACCTACATTGATACAGCCTACAAAATGTGACTCTTGCTCTAACAAACTTGATGAGGAAGCGACCCATTTCTTGTGTGGTCACTCCTACCATAGATACTGTCTTGCTGATGAAAACAACTGTCCTAAATGTACACCAACTAGAGAGGCCATTGAGAATGTCAGAGAAAACCAGCGAGTTATCGGCGAGAGAAACGACTTGTTTGAAACTGTTTTGAAGGACTCTGATCATAAATTCAAGACCTTGACTGATTTCTTTGGAAAAGGTGCCATGGAGAAGACAAACTATAAGCTCACTGAGGAGCCTATATAATGAACCAAGAAATATCATGAACAGAATGCATAATCACTTAAATCGTGAAATTGTAGCGTTTTTGCTTCATCTAGAACAGTCTACAGAGATGGCATCACCACTTTTAACTCTACTTTTGTTTCAGCATTTTGAGTTTGGCCGAAGTTTTCATTGTTTCGAATGTTTCGAAATCATGAAACTGATATCAAACGAATTACGACACTAAAAGTACCAGCTTCTAGGAATGCTGACTGACTGAAACAACTCCGAAGCTGCTGCTAATATCCTATATAAAGAAGTTTCCCGTTTATTCGAAGTTCCAACGATGGTTTCAACCCTCTTGACACCAAGTTATCACCAGCAACCACAATGGAATCACTTAGCCGATCAAGAAGCTCATCAACCTACTCCACCATCCCTCCCTACGCCACAGAGGACGAGAACTACAAGGATCCACTGAAAATTATTGAGTCATACAGCATTCCTGAAAAAAATCCTGTTGAGAACTACCAGGTCTCTAATCCGTATGCTCATTCATTGTGGTATGATTCAAGGGGTGAAACCGGAAGCAACGCCATCAACGAGATCAAAGAGAGAACCACTAAGAGAAAGAGAGACGAATTGTTCATTAGGCCTCCAAGGCTAGAGTCACTGGGGATTAAGAAAGTTGACTCACCAATCAAGAATAGACATTTCTTTGTGGCAGAAACTTCCAGTAAGAGAGAGATCGTTTGTGACAGTCCTGTTTCCAAAAGCATTGGCTTGAACTTCCCTGAGACCAACTACAGAAAGGCATTCAGAGAGTTGATAACCACTGAGTTGAAATATCTGAATGATTTGAAGCTGATTGATACAGTGTATCGTGCCATCTTAAACAATTCAAAGAAGTATAGACATATTCTGAATAAGAATCAAGAAGCTGTGATATTCAATAACATTGAAGCTGTTACAGAGTTGACCGATCTGCTGCTAAAGGACATCAAGAAAGCTGCTAAAAAGGAATTCTCGGGATATTTGGAATTAGATTTGAAAGACCATTTTGATTTTGTTAGAGTCGAGAATATCAAGATTGGTGGCATCTTGAAGACACAATTCATTCGTTTGAAGTTTGTTTATACTTCTTATTGCAAAAATTTTCCTTCTCAGATATTAGCGTTGAAGGAATCAGAACAGCATGGTGGCCCTAAAGTTGCCAAGTGGTTGGAAGAATGTGCATTTTTGGCTAAGTCAAGATCTGATTGTTGGGATCTTCAATCACTACTCATAAAACCAATTCAAAGACTTCCAAAATATGTTTTGTTGATCAATAGTTTGTTGGAGAATTCAAGTGATGAGTTAAAATATGAGTTCATTGAAGATCTTTATGATGCAAAGACTGAACTGGAGAAACTGTTGGATACTATTGACCAGAACAAAGATGTTGCAGCTTCTACTATGGTATCAGATGTCTATGAGAAGGCAGCAATTGAAGAATCTGCTCTCAAATCTATCCCAAAGAAGTACAGTCTAGACAGGGCTGATTATGTCACAAAGGTTCAGGGCTTCAAGAGAACATACACAAATTTGATAGCTTTGAAGAAGGAAGTCGAAATTTCTTTAGAGCCACTTCTGGCCTTCATTCTAAACCAGAAGAAATTGGCAGCCACATGGAGACTATTCATGGAGTATGATGATATTGAACTGGAAGAGCATTACATCAGCTCGATTTACTATAGTTATTTGGATAAGCTTACCGATCATGAGAAGACGACACGGCTGGTGATCAACGAAATGGAAGAGAGGATCATAAAAGCTATTGATTTATGTCTTGAGCATTGTTCGGCTGTGAGAACGAAGATCAACAAACATAATTCGAACAGAGGTGCGTATGCTAATTACTTGAAGAACAGTGAAAGTTCTAAGAACTTTTATCATAAGGTCACTTCAGATGATGCTCAAGAGTATATTGCAATTGAGATTGAGATCAGAGATGAATTGCCAATGTTGTTAGACAATCTCAATCAGTTCACACATTATATTGCCCTGCTATACAACTACCTGATCCAGAAGTGGCTGAAACAATTGGTTGGTGAATCACAGTTGGAGCAATACACTGAACTCCTGAATAACAAAGATCTGACTCTTGGTGATAACTTCGATATCATAGAAATGTTCTCCTATTCAAGAAACAACACCAAAGAAGCCCTGAAAGACATATGTCTCAAATCACCAGAGTTTACATCTATCTTCTCTATCAATCCATATAACGGTACTGATTTCAAGATTAGTGCTTCTAGAGTGGTCAGAAGGCTCTTCGGTATATAGTTCAATGCCAAATCTAACGTTTATCATTATGTGTCCCGTAACAGTTTTGGAGATTTCAGAAAAATTTAAAAATTTTCCTCATCGCATAAAAAAATGTAAGTAGACTTAACTAGTAGATAACAGAACAAGTTTAGCTTATTGAACAAGATGTCTGAAGAGAAAGAATAGTATGTACTACTATGTGATGTATCTGGTTTGTGCTGGCACAGATTTTACCAGGTGCTTTGAGGCCTCTGTGGAACTCATACTAACAAATCACACAGTAAACCAGTTACTGTTGAAAAGCCTATTCAAGTCACATACGACTTAGGTAACTTGGCTGTCTTTGACACCAACGCCCTAGAGAATGATCAAATATCAAGAAACAATCCAGAACGTGAACAATACTTGAAATCTATTGCCAGAGATAACACCCAACTTCTAATCAATCAAATATTATCATTACCAATGAAAACCACCACTGATGGTGCTGGTAACAATGGTCAATCATCAAGTATAACGTTAGTCCAATTACCTCAGCCAACTACTGAATTACCAAGAGAAAAACCACTACCTAAGGTCAAAGAACCAACCAAATGGGAATTATTTGCTGCTAAGAAAGGTATCAAAGCCAAAGAAAAATCAGGTAAGATGGTCTACGATGAAGCCACTGGTGAATGGGTTCCTAAATGGGGTTACAAAGGTAAGAATAAAGCCATGGACAACCAATGGTTGGTTGAAGTTGAGGATAAAGTGAAAGGTACAGAAGATGAGTTGATTGATCCAAGAGCATTGAATAGACAGGAAAGAAAGAGATTGGTGAAGAAGAATCAACTACAGCAGAAACGTAACTTGAAAAACAACAGTTAGAAAAGTTTGAAGCATTTGACATTGAAAGGTTATATAAATGGGAAGAATGTAATGTAAATTAGTATATTGGTTTCATGAAAGTTTCAGGTTAGTAGCAGCAGTAGAACCATCCCGTCCGGATATGGAGATTTTCGCGGAATGAAAAGAAATTCAGGCTTTGATCGAAGTGTTCGTGGGTCAAGATTCGATTGTGTCAAGTGGATACGTATATTGAGAATTTGAGAGTGTTTGACTACTTTTAAAATTGTATAAGTATTCAGAAAGAACAATTTGCGAAAAATACCAGAAATAAACCAGGATTGCAGGCCACTATGACAGATTTTGATGGGGCTATGTACCTCCCAACAATAGATGTAAGTTGACCCTAGATAATGCAGTATTCCAAGTGCGTTTACTAACTTTACTCTCCTTAGGCAATTCTGAGTGTTGCTGATATGACTCAAGTCTCAGTGAAGAGAATAAGACGTGCATTGCAGGAGTTGTTTGACATTGAATTCAATGAGCATAAAAAGCAAATCAATGAACTAATATTAGAGAGATATCATAAGTTAGAGGAAGACAGAGAGGAAGCAGAGGTCAAAAAGTGCAAAAGAATGGAAGAAAGAGACGCCAAGCTAGCAGCACAGCTTCAAGATGGCGAAAGTAATGGAAGAATCAAGAGACAATCCACTGGAAAAGCAGTCCCAAAACCAAAGAAGAAGCGTGCTCCTAATAAAGATCCAAACAGTTCTGCGATTTCTGCGCTTGAATTGAATCTAAGTCCAAAATTAGCTGCATTGTTGAATAAGACAAAACTTCCTAGAACTCAAGTCGTCAAAGAAGTGTGGGACTATATCAAGGGGCATAACTTACAGAATCCAGAAGATAAGCGTGAGATCCTATGCGATGAGAAAATGCAGGAGGTTTTTGGCAAGAAGGTGTCAATGTTCCAAATGAACAAAGTGCTGAGTAACCATTTGTATAAAGATGATGAATAATGTACGATAGTAATGTAATATAATTATTCTCCTTGTTCGTACTCATATAAAGGCAGTTCTGTGACCCCCCACAGAGAGATTTGAAGCAGAAGAAGGCAGGCCTACAATTTACACATCACTTATTCACTGAACACTTACTAGACACTACCATGTATTGAAAACAAAAACTATTTATGGCCTGCAAAGTTTACACACCGTGGCTTAGCTGACACAATTTGCACAAGGCATTATTATGGCACGGCTTCTGACAGCTATCAGAGGCAAACGTCGGAGACGTTGACAACAGTGTTTATGTGAAAAATCTTTCAAACACAATCCACTGAGGCCTCACTTGTTATATAAGAGACCGTTATCCCCCTGCTAAGAGCGTCAGAGAGCCCGTATCAGCATATTATCGATCGTTTGACAACTCACTTGTGTTCATCATGCCTGAAATTCCCCTACAAAATTCCCCCCTCGGATTTTCAACTGGTCAATACAGATTTCCCAAATCCGAGGATCACGGAGATTTCTCCAACCTAAAGAACATCTTCTCAGACTCATCAAAGCTTTCATCAGATGATCTCAACTACATTGAAGAAGACGACGTCGATGGGTTTCCTGAAGGTGGCCTTGATGCGTGGTTAGTGGTTCTTGGGTCATTCTTGGGTTTGATTCCAGTGTTTGGTTTACTGAATTCGATTGGTTCCATCAAGACATACATCTCTTCGAATCAACTAAGTGGAGTTTCTAACTCTGTCACTGGTTGGATTTTTTCTATTTATTTGGCTATTGCTACGTCTGGATGTGTCTTCAGTGGGACGCTGTTTGATAGATTGGGGAGAGTTTACCCAATGACCATTGGAACGGTATTATACTCTGTGGGACTTTTCACTACTGCTGAATGTACTACAGTCTACCAGTTTATTCTATCGTTTGGTGTTTGTGTTGGTCTTGGTACTGCTTTGAATATGACTCCTTTGATCGGATGCATTTCACATTTCTTTTACAAGAAGAGAGCATTAGCCACAGGGCTTGCTACTATTGGTGGAAGTGTTGGTGGTATCTTCATTCCAATCATGTTAAGAAAGTTATTCTTGAGTGTTGGTTATAAATGGGCTATCAGGATCTTGGCTTTCATTTGTGCATTTTGTTTGATTTCCTCAATAATCCTAACAAAAGAGAGACTGCCAAAGGATGAAGAGTACAAGAAAATGACAAGGAAGAAACAAATGTTGACGTACTTCACAAGCTCAGTTGATTTCAAGGCCTTAAGAGATTGCCGATTTTTGTTCTGCGTGCTTGCTATCATCTTATCAGAAATGTCATTAACCACATGCTTGACATATCTTCCAGAATACGCATTGATCCAGGGAATCAGTGAAGATAACTCCTATTTATTAGTTACGCTTATGAATGTTGTTGGTGTTTTAGGAAGATTTATTCCTAATGTCATTGCAGATAAATATGGCAGATACAATGTCATGATTGTGACAAGCATAGTCGCAACCATTTTATGTCTAACAATGTGGCTACCTTTTGGTAAATACCACGGAGTCATTTGGTCATTTTCTATGCTGTTCAGTTTCTTTACTAGTTCCATCTTCTCATTGACACCCGTCTGCGTAAGTCAGATTTGCAAAACCAGCCAGTTTGGTACCAGATTCAGCACAATGTACTTTTTTGTGTCATTTGGTAATTTGGTGAGTGTTCCAATTGCTGGTGCTATTATTGGAAAGGGTACCGACATCCACCGTTTCAACAACTTCGTGATCTATTGTTCAGCTTTATCAGCTGTCGGAACTGTGTGTTGGATCACTTCAAGATATTACATTGTCAGATGGAGATTATGGGCTAAGGTTTAGGGGATATGTCTTCCACCTTCATGACTTCCGACAACAAGAATGAGATACTTAAATACACACCACAGCAATAGACAGCTCACACATGCATGTATATATTCAGAATTTAGCAGACACGGACGTACCGAGTAGGTTAGATTTCGGCACGTGAATAACGCGCACTTTTCACGCGAATTGTGATGAAGCTTGTATTTATTTTTTGGGACAATAACACACTGAAACTTCCCGTTAGAACACGGTACCTCTCCATTACTCGCCTTTTGATCCTGAGAACCCTTTGATCCATCACACAGAAATGTATTCCAGGGGTCTTGTTGCGCCAGGATCACGGCCGGAGCGAATTGTCAGCAACAGCTCAGTCGCAACAGAGGTGTCAATAGGAACAACCATCAGCATGGACTCGCCCGGCAACTCATCGCGCTGTCTGCCCTTGGCCAATGAAACCTACGAAGCTATCCTCAAGACGATCCTACTTGATTACAAGAACGAACCACGATTCATGGTGTCGCCAGGACTATCCAGATTAGCATCTCCAGTACCTTCACAGCCTCATCATTCCAATAATGAGAGGTCAAAGCATCGTTCTTGGTTCTCTGGATCCACAGAATCTGAACCACTGCCCACTGATGCCATTGCTAAGTTGAAAGCGACCATGGTGAATATTGCCATGGGTCAGAACAGACTTGTGAAGGACCCTTTAACCAAGCGTTGTTTCTTACATTTATACAATGATTTGTTGAAACCAGATACCAAAGTTTCTAAAGTGGAGGAATTAGTTGTTATGTTCATTGGTGATGCTACAAAGGAAATCAAATTGTATCAGGAGGCACATCCCAGTGATACTGATGTCTTCAAAGAGACTGACATTTTCATCGCCATTGTTTTAGGAATATTGAGAGAATGTAAGAACCCGGAGGCATCAATCAAGAAACTCCAAGACTATAGAGAAAGTCTAAAACCATCAGCTAATAAACCACAATCATCCAACCAATTAATTGTACCCAGTCAACAGATGGTTCGTCCAACTTACAGAATATCAGAGATTTCAAGTGCCAGACTGATAGCTGAGTTATTCGGGATCAATGATGTCAAATTACAACAAGATGTGATACGACTTAAAGATATTGCAAATCAAGAACATTTCCTTGCTGATTTAGAACTATACAAACAGAAACTTAATAAGAATGAAGCTACTTTTAATCCTGATGATTTTGACAAGTATGATGATTACTTTGTATGGAAGAAGAAAGAAAGCACCGAATTGGAACTATTGATAGAGAAAGTCCGTTCTACATATTCAGGATCAAGCCCACCGGCTGCTCAAAGTTATACTTTCATTCCAAATGATCCAAGAACTGCAATCTCAGATTTTGTGGTTCGTGTTTTACAATTTGAAAACTTGGATTCAGATATTCTCATTTCAAACCCATATAAAGCCATCTTGAGAACATGTTGCAAATATTGGAGAATCAATGATGTTTCACAAGCTGTATTACTTTATCAAGCTGCCCATTTGACTATTTTGAAAGACTCTGTGAATCTCTTGAATATTGAAAAGACTGAGGCATTGTTTGGATTGCTCTATAAGTTTTTTCAAGATGCGGAACATCCAAGATCATGGCCTAAAGTGGATAAGAAACTGTGGATCACTAATCTTTCTAACACTTACATTCAAGTTATGTCATCTTTAAGAGATAATTTATCCTCTATTTATGGACAAAGGGCACCAAAACTTACACCAATTTTGAGAATCTTATATGAATTTGTTGAAGAGGATCCGTTATACGATATCATTTTGAAGTCTGGTCTACCTCAAAGATGGATCAAGAGACTAAGAAACACAGTGTTGGCAACTACAGAGTCTAAATATATTGAAATTCTCAAAGCTACTCCTCGTGATAACACGCTAGATTTGATCCATGTCAAACAAACAGCCGAAGATATCTATAAGTTGACTCATCAACTACAGAAGAAGTTCCCAAAACCATTACTTGATGAGATTATGATTGCCAATGAAGCTGGTCATTTGTTCATCAAACTATACTGTGAAGATTTGAAAAATATGTTATCACATATCGAACATTATGCGAGCAAGTCAGAAAAGGGTGGTGTTAATCCAACTGATGCCATTGAAACATACTGCGAATTGAGAGATCTAAGAGATATTTATGATCAGGTTAAGAAATCACCAAATTCCAGATTTCCTTTTGAACTAGAGAATTTCTTTTTTAAATATCTTGACATGTTATGCGATGACAGCGTCAAGAATTTCCTTCCGGTTATCAAACAGGCCCTTGATCAAGATGAGTTTGTGCCTATTGATGTTGAAAACGAAAAGTTATATTCAAACTCTGTGTTCGACAGTTTTAAGATGTTCAATGAGGTGTTTGCTATGTTTAAGAACTTTCGGTGGAAGGAAGAAAGACAGATGGCATACATCTATACAAAGTTGATGAAGACAGTCTCAGAGGCTATTGTTTATTATTGTTCAAGAGTTAAGAACTTAGTCATTGAAGATCTAAAAGATGATGCCAGTGAAGATTCCACAGAGAAGAAGACTAACGTTTGGTTGTTCGAAGAGATGAAAAATGCTGTTACTAATGGATCTAAACCGCAAGTTGCAGAGCCATATGCATTCAAACCAAGAACTTGTCTTGCATTGAACAATTTATCGCAAGTTCTAAAACAGCTGAAAGAATTAGAGAAGAAGATTAACCCAGAAAGAATCAAGGCAGTCGCATCAACTATCAAAAGGCAGCCAAATCAAGTACCAAACAATGTCTTCACCATCACTGTTCTCAGAGCAGAAAATATCAAACCAACAGGAAGTGATGGATTGTCAAGCACCTATGTCACATTAAATGATTCTGATCAAAGAAAGCAAATAGGCCAGACCAAAACCATCTCAAAATCATTGAATCCTGTTTATGAAGAAGATTTTGATTTTGAATCAGCTGGAAATGCAACGAGGTCAATTACTGCTACTATTTGGAATCACGGTTCTAGATTAGGTACTCATGAACTGCTGGGTCGTACTGTGTTGCAACTAGATCCAAAGAAGTTTAGAAATGACGGATTGCCTGAAGAGATCACCAGAGATTTTGATCTACAAGGTAAGTTAGTCTTCCAAGTGTCACTGGAAAGTGAAAAAGATGATATTATTTTTAGTATTGGTAAAGCTTATAGATCAGTCACAAGAACTATGGAGAGACTTTATACTTTCATTGTTGATAAGTTTTCAGTTTTCATCACTGTTTCATTTTCAAGACAGACGTTGAAGTCTATTTGTGGAAATAATGGATTCAAACATCCAACTTCTGATGAAACCAAAGATGCTATTGTTCCGTTATTTGATTATTTGAATTCCAATTTACAGGTTCTTGCAACTACATTGGATTTGGATATTCTGTTAAGGGTAATGCTTCACGCATGGAAAGTGGTTTTGAATAGTGCTGATAATCTGTTACTTCCAGCATTAGCCAGTGTCAAGGTTTTGAACATCATATCCAATAACAGTACATGGAAGAACTCTTTGACTACCGTGATGGCTAATGTTTCTAGTTCAGTTGTTATTCCTGGCTATGGCCGTGCTTTGACTCCTATTGAAGTTCATTGTGTGTTTGTTTGGTTAGATGCCTTATGTGGCTTTTTCCATAATGAAGGTTCTGGTCCAATTTTAGAAGAATTGAAAGGTGACCACTATCAGAGATTGATTATTATCAACAAATATTATGATGAAAGTGTGCAGGCTTTGGAAGCTGAAGTTGATAGATTGACTCCACTGGTTTTGAAAGCTATCAAGGCAAGAAACTTTTTAGGCGAAGATGATGATACTTCCAGTAAAGAAGTGCTTTCCAGAAAGAGAACGATTGCAAGAAGTAACACCATCACCGCCTATGGATCATCAGAAAGAAGAGAGGAGACCAATATTGCTGTTAAAGCGTCAGATAAATTCACTGGTACGTTCCAGATCCATACAGAAGATGTTATTCTCAGGGTCTTGATGGCTAAAGGAGAAAAGGAGTTTGTTTCCAGAAGGCTCTCTGAAAGAGAAAAACTCGCAAAGAGTTTGGCAACCGAAAGACTAGCTAGATTGGCTGTCCGTGGTAGGAGATAGCTGTTGTATTATACATAATAAATAATGGTGTAATGATTATGAGCTTGTAGTGTCTCGGATAAATCGTACCCGGTCCTAGTTTTCCTCATAATCAAAGAATCTTCCATCCATAATAAACTCCAGCCAAATCAGCATAACAGGCCATTCCAGAGCGTTTCCGCACTAGCAGTCCATCACAGACACACCATGGACTTCGTGGAAGAAACATTCCCTCACTCAGAGTGGCCAGACGATGCCGAACCACAAAGTAACAGGACCAGCGCCGTCAACTCCACAATCCAACAGCCAACCACCATCACCACTCCACAGCCTATCCTGGCACCATCGCTCATGGCACGCTCCTCCACCACAGACTCACGCCTCAATGGCACAGAGACAAAGGAGAACTTCCCCAAAATGGTGATCAGCTCGCCTCCAAAGCCAACCGTTATGACCGCACCTCCTTTAATAACGAGATCATCGAACTCGACGTTGAATTCACAGACGAAATCAGCACCTGCGAATCCGTTAACGACAAGACACGAAGTTGCGCATATTCCTCTGGCAAATAGCAGCACGCCGAGTGTCAATGATGCGGTCTCTGATTTGACACAGCAACAATCGCCATCAACTCCAGTGCACCAGCAGAGTGGATTCTTCAACAATGTGAGAAAATCGTTATCATTTGGTAAAGATGAGAATGAGACTGTGCATTCAGTAGGATCAGAAAGTGATTTGATTGTTTCTGTTGATGATGATTCCATGACTGGGAGCAAGAATGGTGAGTCTCCAAGTATTATCAGTTACAGAAGAAATAGGAAAGTGAAAGGTAGAAGAGGTACCAGTACGAGCTCATTTGATGTTCCTGCGTTATCACCATTGAATGAAGATACAAAACCATACGTTCCTTCAAGCCCAGAGGGTAAAGTACTTGATGATTCCTTCTCCTCCGTGAGTTATATTGATGAGAAGTTCAAGAGCACGAACTACAGATATGCATCTGAGGAAAGAAATAATGAATTTCATAGACTGTTTAAGTCAGTTCCTGCAGACGAACGTTTACTTGATGATTTCAGTTGTGCATTGAGCAGAGAAATCTTACTCCAGGGAAGATTGTACATTTCAGAACATAATATTTGCTTCAATTCAAATTTACTGGGCTGGGTCACAAACTTGGTTATTCCATTCTATGATATTTTGAATTTCGAGAAGACTGCAACTGCCGGCTTATTTCAGAATGGCATTGCTATCAATTTGAAGAACAATGGGGGTAAACATTCATTTGCTACGTTCCTATCAAGAGACTCTACATACAATATGTTTCAAGATATATGGACTGCCGCAAATGACGAGGCTCCAGAGACTAAAGAGGATCTAAATAATGATACTGCTGCTGATATTAAAGATGCTGTTATTTCTAAGGGTCTGAACCTTCCAAATGAGACACCCTTAGAGGAATACAACCATGCGTTGATGGAAATTGATGGCGATTCTCCGGTTGCTAGAAGATATTCAGAAGTAACTGAAGGTAGTTATTATGATGATGATGAAGAGGACGAAGATGATGAAGATATTGAAAGTGAAGGAACATCGTCTGAAATCAGATCAGAAACCAAATTAGCGAATCAAAAAGTTTACAAATTGAAAGAAGAGTCTATGTATAAATATGATGGTCCTTATTCACATCCACCAACCAGATACAATTATGACCATGAATCAAACAAAGAAACCATAGTTGCCACTGAAAAACTGAAATGCCCACCTGGTGTGTTATATGAAATAATATTTGGAGAGAAGAATCTCCTTACCTTAGAGTTGTTGAAGTCTCAAGATGGTGCTGATTTCTCAGAATTCAGTGAATACAAGCCAAATGATAAAGGACTGAAAGAACGCTCATACAAATATGAGAAAGGGTTGAATTATGGTGTTGGTCCAAAATCTACAACATGTTACGTCAAAGAAAGCATCGAGCACTTAGATTATGAAGGATATATCAATGTTGTCAATACTACCCAGACCCCAAATGTCCCATCTGGTGGTTCATTTACCGTGAAGACCAGATATATCATAACTTGGGCTGAACAAAACACATCACAGGTGGTCATTTCGTTTTGGGTAGATTGGACAGGCACTAGTTGGATGAAGGGTGTCATTGAAAGAAGTTGTAAGAGTGGGCAGGAAGCCGCCACAAAAGTTATAGTTGAGTTGATCAAAAAAGCAGTTGATGATAACATTGTGGAGAGTTCGGAAGATGTTAAGGTTACAGATGTTGAACCTACTGAAGTTGAAGAAGAAGTTACTGAAGTGGCTATTGCTGTTACTCCCAAAGTGGAAAGAACCGCTGCATTTCTTGGAGAGGTTTCACTATTCCAGTTGTTGGTCTTGTCATTACTTGCCGTGGTTGTCTTATTACAAGTTCTAGTGGTTTTGTTACTGACTGGGGTGTCCAAGAAGACTTCATACCTAACATTCTTGCAAGATAACCCCAAAGCTGAAGACCTTCTGTTTAAAGGGGAAGAGATTCTAATATGGAACTGGATTGATGAAAGAAAAGGGACGCTAAATGGTTCTCAGAAGGAAAAGACCCGTCTACTCAAGGACGAGATTGACGTGTTGATCAACAAATGGACCAAAGGAGACTTGAATTCTCCAGCCGGTGAACAGTTAGTGAAGCAGTTCGAGGAGGATCTTAACCATTACACTGTGTCCTTTGATGATGAGGTGGAGAAAGAGCAGAGAGCAGAGGAACTCAAGCGGGCAATTGAGGCATTGTTATGATTTTCATTTTATCTAATAGAGTTTCCTGATCTAAAGCACCTTTGTATAGTTGTTTATAGTGTTTTATAGTGATTTTACGTGTTACGAGTTTGTTGATGCAACTGTGTACTTTCCCTTTGCCTCTGTGGATCAACGTTTTTCAATTAGAAAAATAAACAAAACATAATTTCGATTCTCAAGCAAAATTCTAACTGAACTTTCCACGTTTTTAAAACAAATTCGCTAGTTTTGCCACCCCTTACCTACAAGGAAGCCCAACAAGCCCATTTCGCTTCTAAATTATGCACCTCACGTGAACCAGATCACACAACACACATTCACACACCTCAGCCTTTGCTTTGCATTCCCTGTATTTCAATTGGCTGCCTCAGTTCCACTATAAAAGAAGCCACTCCATCCCTTCAAAATGTCCACAGAGCAATCCAGACTGCTCAGAAAGAAGTCCAGCACAGTGCACCAGCAGTATGAGAGTCTGCCAGGCTCCCCGTCCCGCCGTCCTCGCACCGTGCTGTCCAACCTGAGAGTCAACTCCACAGTATCAAGTCCTCCTCCATCCATCTTCTCAGATGACAGCCAGTCATTTTTCCCATCAGGCAAGTTCCAGACAATGACGTGGTCCCAGAAACTTCCATACTACCTCCCGTGCTACTCCTGGATGCCATCCTATACCATGAGAATGTTGGTTGGTGACTTTGTGGCCGGTCTCTCACTCGCATCATTCCAAATTCCTCTGGCCTTATCTTATGCCACATCAGTCGCACATGTCCCAGCGCTATGTGGGCTCTACGCTCTAGCCATTCCACCAATCTTTTATGCCATCTTCGGGTCGGTTCCACAGATGATTGTTGGCCCAGAGAGTGCTATTTCCATGATTGTGGGTCAGGCCGTTGAACCGTTATTGGCTCATGCTCCTAAAAAGTATGATCCTGTGGATTTAGTCAGTGTTATCACTATCATTGGTGGATTCTACCTATTAGGTGCAGGTCTATGTCGTTTTGGGTTCCTTGATAATGTTCTTTCCAGATCATTGCTAAGAGGATTTATTTCCGCCGTTGGTTTAGTTATGATCATTAACTCGTTATTTGATGAGTTGGGCATTTATGTTGTCGACAAGGGGGCCCCTAAACATTTCCACTCACCAGTGATGAAAATATACTATTTACTGACACATCTCAAGTCAGAACATATACATGGTCCTACTGCTTGGATCAGTGGTGTTGCCTTTGCTGTTTTGTTCACTTTTGGAAAGATCAAAAAGAGATTTATCGCACAGGGTTACAAGAACTGGGTCTATTTACCAGAAATTCTTATTGTTGTTGTTGCTTCCACCATTTTATCTTCTATCTTCAACTGGAAAGAGTTAGGTGTCGAAGTTGTTGGTAAGATTGATACTAAAGGTTTCACATATAACTTACCTTTTACCTCAGAGTACGTCCCATTATACAAAGAGCTAATGTCATCTGGGTTCTTAGCTGCTACTCTGGGTTTCTTTGAATCAACAACCGCATCAAAGTCACTAGGATCAACTTATGATTTACCAATCTCTTCCAATAGAGAGTTGGTTGCACTAGGGGTGACCAATGTCTTTGGTGGGATTATTGGTGCTTTACCTGCATTTGGTGGTTATGGTAGATCCAAAATCAATGCATTGAGTGGTGCCCAAACAACTTTATCAGGGTTCTTCATGGGTATTGTTACGTTAATAACTATCTT
Organism: Komagataea pratensis; assembly: GCA_003707865.2. Classification (NCBI taxonomy): domain Eukaryota; kingdom Fungi; phylum Ascomycota; class Saccharomycetes; order Phaffomycetales; family Wickerhamomycetaceae; genus Komagataea; species Komagataea pratensis. Next base: position 116,452 of record PPMA02000013.1, read on the forward strand.
CTGTCTTTTGAAGTTCATTTATTTCTTACCAATTGCTGTCTTGTCTGTCATCACGACTGTCGTTGGGATTAAGCTACTTGATGAAACCCCATCTGATATTAGATTCCATTTGAGCACTAGAGGTTACAGAGAATTACTTACATTCTGTATCACCTTATTGGCAACTTTGTTCTACTCCATGGAAGCAGGCGTCAGTTTGGGTGTTGGTTATTCTATTATTTTGGTTATTAGAAACTCTGCTAAATCAAGAATCCAAATCTTGGGAAGAATACCAAATACTAATACTTTCTTGAACGCAGATGAACCATTACCTAAAGAATATGGTGACGTCTTGGAAGTCATTGAAGGCTGTTTGATTGTTAAAATTGTCGAACCTTTGACTTTTTCAAACGCTGCTGATCTAAAATTAAGACTATTGAGATTGGAAAGATACGGATCTGTCAAAGTACATCCAAGTGCCCCAAGACTACGTGACGAATCAATGAACAGACATGTTCTGTTTGATATGAACGGTATGTCATACCTTGATTCGTCAGCTGCCCAAATCTTCCAAGAAATCTTATTGAGTTATCAGAGCAAACGTGTTGAGTTTTATTTGATTAGAGTTCCTACCAAGCACAATACTAGAGAGATCTTATCTGGGTCAGGTATTGAAGACTTGGTAGAAGGAAGATATTACTCTAGTATTGATGAGGTCTTGAGCTTGATTGATGCCCAAGATCCACAGCCATCTCCACCTTCTACATTTGGTGAATGTTAAGTATTCGATTAATTTCGGTTCCAAAAAATATACATGTTTTTATAAGTTATTTATCATATTCTCAACTACAGTAGTTCTTTTGAAAATAGAGAGAGCAGTACAATGTCTAGCATCAATGGGACAATAGCCATTATCTAGCAAGCAAAAAATTGACTCTTTTCTTTTTTTTTTCTTACTAGACTATAAACTCCTTCTCTGGGTCTCTGTTCTCTTTCGGCTCTTCCTTGATTCCATCCTTCTAATTCAACTAACTTTTCCTAGAGTGAGTGAGCTTCGTAGGGTCATGCCCGTACCAATCGGTTTCTTTTTTTCTAGCAAAGACTTATATTGGTGTAACTATAAACTCAGTTGATGGTTAACGCTACTGGCTAACCTT